>CAJVRM010000743.1:23504-155216 GCA_911693285.1 Hymenoscyphus albidus
GGGGGGGGGGTCTTGCTTGCTTGCATCTTGTGAGTTGATGGATAGGTAGATACTCCGTAGACAGGAATTGACACAGCAAGTAGGAGTTCCAGTATCTTACAAGTGCGAGTTCTTTGAGTCTTTTCTTCAGTGCTCATTTTTGGCTATCCGTCATACTTACTGCTCTGCTCTTGCTCTGTACGAGTATTGCGTATTGCGAGTAAAGGGAAATTTTTGGATCTTGGGGTTTGGGGTTTGTTAAAGGTGGGATGGTACGGTACGGTATTTCTTGATGGATGGATGGATGGATGGATGGATGGATGGATGGATGGATGGATGGATGGATGGTGGATGGATGGATGGATGGTGGATGGATGGATGGATGGTGGATGGTGGGTTGTCCTTGTTGGATATACTATATAATACCTAGAATTGATTGGGTTGTTTCGAGTTAGTGGTAGGTAAGGTAGGTAGGTAAATACTTTCTTTATAGTTTGTTTTGTTTGATAGGGGAAGATGGGGGTGGTATATGGTATATGATACTATATGACTGTAGCTGGTGGCTGGCTGGCTGGCTGGATGGGTGGGTGTGACGAACTTGGTGGGTGGATATTGAGTTTGTTATTTGGATATACCATTTGGATCTATGCTAGGTTTGTGGGGTGTAGGATGGTATTAGAGTCTTATGGAGTGGTATGTTCTTACCTACTCTGAGGCTGCTGCTCACTGTGTGATTAGGGACTAGTTGGTTAGTTGAATATCTGTCTTTCTGTGTATGTAGGCTTTTTTGTTTTGTTTTGTTTGATTTTGGTAGTACTTTCTTCTTCTTCTTCTAAGTCTAAAATTTTGATTCTGATTCATTGAATCATTGGTGTTGGGAAGGAAAAGAAGGGGGTTTATAGATATAAAGCCCGGACATTTTTAGGTCGGTTTCTGGTACTGGTACTGGTGCTTGTTCTTATTATGAGAAGGGATTACTATTATGATTTGCCCACTTACTAAATACCTATTTCTCATCACATCCTTGAGTTCCAGATGTACTGTAGCTCGTCGTGTTGCTACAAGTAATCTCATCCTAATAATACTGTACGTACAAACGGGTATCAAAATCCCTCCTTCCTTCTCCCTTCTTCCTTATTCATCCACAATCCCATAATCCCACTAACTCCATCTATCCCAATATCCCACTCCTCTTCCGCTAGGTACTCACTCTCTTGATACAGAAGAAAGCCGTTGAGCAGCACCCAAAGCAAGAGGAAAGACCGCCTTTTCAATAAGAGCCGACCCACCCCATCCCGTCTTCCTATCCTTGAGGATCCATGCCACATGATGCCTTTGCGAGAAACTTCGTATTTGAGGATTGAGTGGTGTTAAGTACTAAGAGTCATGGGTTGTCGTCCGTGTGGATACACCCCTTCATCGGACATGATTTGTGGAGGGCTTTTAGTATTTCTGCTTGGGTCTTAAGTTTCTCTTCTTCTCCTTCATCGTCCTTTTTCTTCTCTTTCTCCGCAACTTTTCCCTTAACTCTTTCCTTTTCTCGCTTAACCTTCTCTTCATCCCGAGCCATGTTTCGTTGGGTCCGGATATTTGGTTGAACTGCCTTCATCTGGTCCAATCGCATCTGTCGTTCCTCCCACCCCTTTCGCCAATTACATGATGGCAACGTACAGTTATTATGTCATTCCTCCAGTTCTTGATTTGTAGGGGCGCGTTTACTGGTTTTCAATGTTGTGGTTTGTTCTTCTGATGATGATGAGCCCTCGCCTCCTTTGCTGTGAGTGTTGGACATGTTGGTGGTATCTGTACCTGGTGGTAGTTTAGGTAGGATATGTAGTCCTGGTGGTGTTCTTGTGCGTGGTAGGGGTGTGTGTTTTCGTGGTAAGGGGGGCTGGGTGTATTTCTGGGGATTTGGTGGGGTTGAGAGGGTAGTGGAGGAAGAGGAGGAGGAGGAAGAGGTAGAGGGAAGAGTGTTGGTGTTGGAGTGGTATGCTTGTTGGCTCATTTGTAGTGATCTTGTGGTGATGGAGCGCTTTGTTGTATTGTCCTGAGATTCGTCTGTCGTCTCATCTAAAGATACTCTGACTTCACGGGTTTGGGAAATGGAGGTTGGTGTGGATTTATTTCCTACTGGCGAGGAGGGGATGACTCCTTAGGTAGGAACAGGTTAAGAAGACAATAAGAAGGGGTTCCATTGTTACTGGATACATCAGGGGAGTGAATGTCAGAGTGAGCTATGTATAATGTGTCATGGCTGTGCTGTAGAGTTACAATTCACTGATTCGTACAAGGCTATCCATATGAGTTCATGAAGACTGTTTCGTTCATGCGCTGCGCTAGATGCTGGAAATTCACTGTGTGTTGTTTGTTTGTTTGTTTGGCTTTGCTGCTTTTGTTTGCTTAGCGAGGTATGTGAGTGGGCTGGATGGGGGCAGTGAATTGTGGAGCTCCTCAGGATAAAAGGACTAGAGTAGACTATACTTCACTGTAGATGGGATAGTCTGCTTGGTTGTTTACTGTGTTATTTGTCTGCGTTTTTTGCTATTGTTTGGACATAGTGTCGCCTCATACATAACTTTACAAAGCTGTAAGTACTTGGTGATACATTGATTTTCCAAGTACAAAAACCACTGAATGCACATTGTATCTAGCGATATTAGATCTCGCACGTCTTCTCCTCGGAGCGAAATCTCAAATTCATATTATGTACATAGCATCTTCATAACTACATATAATCACAACTCGTCACCCTCCGCAAAACATATCAAGCGAAAGTACCCCATATCTGTACTGATTAAACATGTGAAGAATCCATGAAAACAACCCGTCAGTTTACCCCTCACCCACCTTAAGGTTCAAATTGAACGAGCAAAGTCTTCCTAGATACGTACCCCACCCCGCGGTGAGAAGAATCCACCCAAAGGAAAATTGTCTGAGCGTTTAGATAACACCAGAAGAAAAACATCCGATTGCTTTTTTCCCCACCCACTTTCCATATCAGACGCTTAGCAATTAATTTCCCCAGGAGAACGAGCTCCGATTCTAGAATGTTTCAATTGAGTAGCTGTTTAGCGGGCTGCTACAGAGAAAGCCAAAAGCCTAGATTTCCAAAGAGCTGAGAACTTGTGCAGATGGAAGAATCGGAAATGTAGAAAATACACAAGTCCAAGCTCCCCCCACTTTCCCACTAATTGGCTGGCCGTCGGCCCGTTGCATGTCCGATAGAGTTTAGAGTTCCTCGTCGAAAGAGGGAAAAACGTTTTTTACATGTGGATGCCGTGTCGGTTGTGGGTTGGGGTTAAGTTTTTTTGAATTGTGGGGTTCTTTTCCACCTCCCCTGGCAGGTGGGTATTTGCCGATTACCGATGAAGCGAGGGGCAAAGGATAATTTCTTGTTCCGCTTTTATGCATGCATATGTAGGAGAAGCATTGAATTGGGTTCTTCTGTACTTGTGGGGGAGTTGTGCAGATTCGGTAAAGGTAGAAGGCGGTGTATGATCGTACCTGTGAGATTTTGGTTGTGGAGGTAGATGTACTTTGACAGGGTTTGTAGAGAGCAGCTATCGTGTATACTGTGCATGAGTAGAGGGTCTTGGTAAGGCATGAGAAGAGTAAAGGATTGAAGGGAAGAAAGGAAGCGTGCGGGGTATCTGGATTCGAAAAGTATACAGAGATATCATCACCCGGACGATGCAAGAAAACTTCGACAGACAAGGCAAAACCTCCACATTTAGAAAACCCGAGAAGGCCATTTTCAAAGATGGGGAAGAAAAGCTAGAGCTGCAAACGGAAAACTTCGAGAACTTAAGGGCCCGAGGGCGGTGAATATCCATGCTAGTACTCGTAGCATCCTGCGACAGCAAGGAAAAGTGTACTTTAGGATACCATAGGTGTCAGGTATGCAATGTCATGCATATGTTTCTCTCTGCCGTAAAATTTACTCCACTTCCTCGCATAAACGCCTATTTGTTGTACGGTATTCTTGACTGTGATCGGACATAGGCGTTGGACATGATGTAGGTGTATGTATGATGTATGCACATGCAGTCCAACATGCATTTAGCAAGGAATAGACATGATGTGGGAGAATGGAGCTCAATTCCATGTAATGGTACGTACATATACTTGGTTGGTTGTGAGAAAATTGGGGAAAAAGTCAATGGCGAGAAGCTCACCCGTTGATATCTTATACATACTCCAACGTAAGTCCCCGAAAAGGGTGCGTTTGATAGAGAAAATGAATACACTGTAATAATAACATGGTATACCTAGAAGTGGATAGCTAAGTGTTGGCTTTGTAGTTCATGAATCCATACCGCATGCAGAACAAACGAGTCTCGTATCACGAATCCACTATCTGACTGCCGACAAGAAAATCGCAGCAAGAATAAAACTTATAACACAAGAGAGAAAAAGCAGATTTTTACCCTTCGATTGAGAGAGCCAGATCCGAGGGCAAGACAAAGTATTGAAGCAATTGAGGGTATAAATACGTGTGAGAGTTCCCCTAGAATGATTTCGATAACAAAAGTTCGTTTTGCGAATATTGTAAGGGGAGCAGTATGGCGCCTTAATCAAGCCAGCCACCAGACCATTCAATGTCCCATTATCATAGTTAGCGGTTCCCAACAACTTAAAGGGTTGAGAATTCTTGAGGAGAGGACCAAGAAACAATGGAGCAGCCAGTATTTGGAGTGACCACCTCACTCCCGTCAATTATGGGGTTCGGGGCCAGAGGGAAGGAATGACTACACGATCTTACCCGGGATTGACATGCAGGTTCAAAGGTCGGGTTCCATCATGATCCAACTCAGACTAGCTTACCTATAACAACCCCCTTGGATGCAGACTTTCTTCAATTGAGCCTTCCATTTCCCCCAGAAAAATGCTCCAGTCCTTCGCAAGAGCGACGCAGTCAGGCTGTAATTAACCACAACAATGTGTCCTCAATCATACCTCGTTGTAGTAGCTACTGTACCTATTAGAGAGTATTAAGCCTAATTATGTTCTATGAATCTGCAACTATTAGCAGTGGCATGGTGGAAGACGAAGCAGCTGTGGGAATGTTGTAGTACCAATCTGATCTTATAATTGGAAATTTATTTAGCTCTATTGGCTATACCATACGTTTGAAGGATGGCTGTGAGAAATAGAGGCTATTGGGTACAAGGGTTTAAGCGCTTGCAACAGATGTAGATATAGGCGGTTGTGTTTATATATACAGCCATTGTAGGGCTTACATCTATTCTAGTCTTCTGAATTATCAACAGTTGTGTAGCATTGAACCTTTTCTTTATGTAGTAGTCCTTGTTATGAAGTCATCTTTAGTCAACTATTGCGGAAACAATGTGCATTTTATAACCGTCTACATTTTTTATATCAGGGGGGAAAGGCTATAGATGCGTACCCTTATTTAAATATTTTAGAGTATGAGAGTTGGAGTAAAGACAACGGTCATAAAAATTGACCCTTGTACTACGGTGTTAGACTTGAGAGTAGAGGTGGTTGTCTAGGTCTAGGATGGTGGAGCCCATGGCTCAGCTATATGTGCACCATACTGGCTAGGTTCGCTCCTGCCCCAAAAACGGCGTAGTATCACAATCTTCTCAAATATTATCTAGGTGTAGCGTTAATTAACACAGTCCTGACAGTTATAAATACTCGTAACGGCTAAAAAGATAACACTGCATGCACTACAACGTATATTAGAATAGGGTTTTCCCATTAAGGTAGACCACTCTGACCTTCCCATTTCTTGATTGATCATCCCCCAAATATTGAAACGAGTAATACGTAGAAAGCAAGTATAAGTATACCTATTTGTATAACTAGTGAGAGAAACGCAACTTTATCATGCTGCACAAAACTTCCATGTCGCATCCTCAGCTATATAACGTCCACCTATATCAGCCAGAAAAGCGGTCGAAAACCCTCCTGTTTGTTGATGGCCAAGTATCTTATCCGCCTCATCGGAGAACGGAAAGGGACTTTTGTGACATAGAAATCCCTCTAGTCGAGTCAACACACCCTCGCTGCGCAAAAGCCCATCTTTGACTGACGATCCCCTGCCAGTTTCCCAACCAACAATGTTATTATCCTCCAAACACCAAAATTTCCCTCCAATTCAACGGATGTCAGATTAGTAACCTTCGCCATCTTCCAGAATGCTTGAGGAATGACCCCAAGATCATCACTAGCTACTAGTACTCGCCAGTTACAAAGTCTGAGAGACTTCAGAGTCTGCTTGTGTGCTTCGAGGAATTCGAGCAGAGCCTCTGGACCCATTTCTAGGTTCACCAATTCTAGCTTTTGAAGATTGGGCATCCGATGTTGGATAAGTGCACTCGAAATCTTTTATTGACACCCTTCCACCTCATTGGTGCGTTCCTTCAGACTGCAGAACTCCAGCACCAGAGTTTTCAGATCGGTGCAACCCCTCAAAAGAGACATGAGGTATATACTTGAAGAGTGGGGTTTGTGAAGACCGCTAACCGTGACATACGGACTATCCAAGCAGAACCTCAAGACTTCCAGTGTACTTAGTGCCTTCGTATAAGGATCCGACAGAGCATAATCAGGAGGACGGATATGAGAAAGTGAAAGGCTTCTCAGTTTCATTTCCACGTCTGAAGCGGCCCAGTTCAAGATATTCCCCGTACCGAAGTTGCCAAAATACATATCATTCATCCCTGTGAGACCAGTTCGTCTCTGTGAATAATGCGTATTCCTCGCTGCTTCTGCGTATGTGATCAATTCCATCGCTTCTAGATTCGGAAACTGGCGGAAGACTCCTGAGATGTGGTCCAGCCAGTGGGTTCCAGCGTCGCCCGTGTAACCAGCTACATCATCGCCTGCTCTGTACTCTTTGATAACGGCCCCGTGCCAGGCTTGTAGTTGCTCATGTGAAATGGAGTCCAGTATATCTTTGTCTTCTTGCGCACCGTTGGGAGAAGCATTCGCCTGCGAATTCTGCAGGTCCTTGCGCAATATCTTGCAAAACGACGAGTAGGATAAGTCATGTAATCGCCATTCACGCCGATCGAGGGAGATGGAATGCACGTAGCGGGCGAGTTCTGGAGATTGGCTGATTTGCATTAATCTTTCTCCGCTGAGCCTATTGCGACTTAAGTGAAGTGTGTGGAAGAGAACTGGAGTGATAGCTGCATTGAACGCATGGTTGACTAGGCGGAAATTGTGGAGGTCTGAGTGAGACCAGGAAGGAGTGACGAAGCTAAGAATGGTATCTTGGATTTCCTGGGCGAGGTTACTGAAGGAATATCTGTTTATTTCCATGGTGAGCGGATTAGAGAACTGAGCGCGCGTGTATGAATGGATTGAAAGGCAAAGATTTAGGGAAATATGGTTGTTGTCCGTACCCTGATCAGATTAAGAATAAAACACCAGCGATTGGACATGTCGTACATGTAGAACAGCGGCACAGCCTTGATTTGAACTCTCATGCCATACGTAGTAAGCAAAAATGTGGAGCCTTACTGGAAAGAGGCACAGTCACTATCACCCAATAGGAAGAAGCCAAAAGGAACTTCTGAAAATGAATTTGTTTTCATATGCAAGGCACCTACTCAAGTATTAAAAAGAAAATACCCTAAAGCCACATGTGTTTACTAAATACGTCCCTGATCTCATCAAACAACAATGGAAGTATTGGGTCGCTTTCCAGTTGCAGAGTTGTGAGAATCAAACAGTATTACCTCCCAAAGCTCCCTGATCAAGATTTTGTAAATGCCATGTAGCAGACGACGATGAATGAATGCCAAAATCCCACATAATTAGGACCTTTATCAGATTGTCTTTCGATATGCATGCCCACATCAACAGGTCTCGCATCGTCATCACAACTCTCTACACTTACCCCCCCCCTCCCCAGCCCAGCACATATCATTCTTGATATCATTACCACGAACAGGACCACGATCGTGGCTGTCCAGGTCTCAACCGTTGTTTCCAGTCCCCAGTCTCGATTTTCTGCTTGTGTGGCGATGGAAAAGTGCTACGTTCAGATTGACGAGATTTTTGAAGTTTCTCTCGCACCTTCTGAAGTTCCTTGTAACAGAACAGACATTGTCGCTTATCATCTGCGAAGGCGTTTATTGCTTCAGAGAATCCCTTCTTGTCTCCTAGCTGCACAGAGTTCATGTATGCCAGAACTCTTACTTGGGATGAAAGGCTGATTTCTGGCCCTTCAGGTAAGGTGGTGTTGTTCTTGTCCTCTGTGTTGGCTTTGCAGTTGGCGATCTCAGAGAACGGTGGAGTTGGGAGGAGGTGTGGGATGATGTTTGTCATCTTATGTGTACGGTATTCTGTGATAATCAGGAGACTTTTGAGTCTGTGATAGTAAAGTAAAAACAGGAGAGGGAGATTGCGCATTAAATAAGATGATTTGTTTTTCGTATGGAGGATGGAGGAGAATTTAAGACTAAAGGCAGACTTTTAGATACATTATAACATTCTCCTTGTGAATGGAAGATTGTGACATGAGAGAAAGGATCTGAAGAGCTTGAATAGCATACTGACTATATGTGAGCAAGCTATACGACTCTTCACTATTACTTGGTCATTCTTGGTTTGATTGGTTTCTAGCTATTACGACAACAATGAAGTGAATGAATAGAGTATGAGTAATTTTTCTGACTTACTTGCACTGAAGACTTCTGGGAAAGGTGAAGTTCTTCAGCGCTACTCAATAAACTTGACGGTGAAACCTTAAGTAGATTTTGTTTTTATTACTCCCCCCTCCTTCCCACCCCTGAACAAAAGGTCATTTCGTGTAAAGTAGGTATATGTTATAGATCCTAGCGGAGGCAGTATAAACCATAACTTTTACTAATAATTTGTACT
Source organism: Hymenoscyphus albidus (assembly GCA_911693285.1). NCBI lineage: Eukaryota > Fungi > Ascomycota > Leotiomycetes > Helotiales > Helotiaceae > Hymenoscyphus > Hymenoscyphus albidus. The sequence goes on from CAJVRM010000743.1 coordinate 32,343, forward strand.
TAGTCTTTGACAGAGCCTATAAAATGTACTGACATTATATTGAATAACCTTTCGTTTGGGTGGGGGGAAAGGGAAAGTAGAGACTACTAGGTTTTGTAGATAGAAATTAACTTGATTAGCGATTTTTAAACTCAAAGATTAAGAAGAATGTAAAACTCAAATTACATAAATTAAAATCTAGCATTGAAAGTACGGTAAGATTATCCACAAATTAAACCAACTCTATTCAATTACCCAAAAGTACACGGTGTCCTAGAAAGAAGGTTTTTTCGTCACTAATTGCTTTACTACTAATTGGTAAGTGAAGTAGCAAATGATTTCTTTCTGTTTTCTATTAGCGTAACTTAATCCAAATAATTCAAGTGCTCTAGTTTATTGGACTAATCAGAACGACTCTTAGGATAATCAAAGTGTTTGCCTTAAATTGTATGATACTTTGTGTATCCTAGGTCAACTTACCCACCCAACTGTAATAAAAGAAAAGGAATCCCTGCTATTTCTTCTTGTCTTCTAAGAGCCATACCCTAAATTACCACACTGAACAGCAATTGCATATTGTAAGAGTACCACAGACACCCACTGCAAAAGCGCTCTATTTATCTATCAGAAACCCACAATACAGACAAAATACCATAAAACACCATCAATATCCCAACCCCCAAAAGAACTACCTCAGAAAGAAGAAACTAATACCACCTCTCACCACCACCTTAACTTCCCCCTTAATAGCACCACATTCTCATTGAGTACTCCCTCAACTCGTTCCTCTCTACCATCTACGTATCCACAAGCCTGTCCACAGACCCATCCACAAACCCAATCTCCTTTCCCAAGAGTCTATCATATACTCAGCCCAAAGACATCTCCAGCACTATCCCTCCTGGCTCTGAACAAGCAAATCTTCAAGCATGAAGTCTCGCGTGCTAGTCTGAATCTTAATTATTAAAGACAGAGAATGAAATGGCTTCTAGAAAGGATGAGGTATACATGCAAACGTAGGTTTTGCTTGAAAATTGATTAGGGATTTGATATGGTGCGTAGATGTGTTTGGACACGCTATTTACCAGGAAGGAGTTCGTGGATGAAGCTCGTTTTGGGAACATAGAATGATGGATAATAGCGAAGGGGAACATAGATCCAGCAACAATACAGCTAGAAAAGTGTTACGAATCAATTCAAGTCTAATACTATTCTCGTGCGAAAGAAGAAAGGAACAGCAGAGTCTGAGTAGATCGCCACCCAAAGGATATCAAGACAACTAACAAATTATTATTTCTTTTTCTACTTAACCAAGTACTTCTCAAATCCAATATTCTCCAGCTTCCCAGCTTTCCCACAAACCTCCTCCTCGCTGTTCTTGGCAAACTCCACCAATTTCTCCTGAATCGCCGGATCGGTAGCCCCCAGGATACGAGCAGCGAGAAGCGCAGCATTGATACTGTTGTTAATCGCGACTGTAGCCACTGGTACCCCACGAGGCATCTGGACGATACTAAGTAAACTGTCCATACCATCCAAGGTACTGCCCTTGACTGGTACACCAATCACTGGCAATGGCGTGCAAGCAGCAATCATACCAGGGAGATGAGCGGCACCACCTGCTGCGGCTATAATAACCTTGAACCCCGAAGCTACAGCCGAAGATGCGAAATCCATCATGCGGGCTGGTGTGCGATGAGCAGAGGTGATTGTAACGTGATATGGAATTGATAGGGTTTCAAGGAGAGCAAGTCCAGGCTTGAGTACTGGAAGGTCAGAATCTGAACCCATTGTGATTGCAATAAGAGGCCCTTGTGAGAGAGAGCGAAATGGAGAAGATTTTGATTCGGCAGGTGAGATGCCCCTTCTTTCCGCACGCATGTTGTTTGCTAGGTTAATTAATGGTTCGACCAAAGATTCGCCCAGTGAAGGAGACGCAGCAACCACTGTGATATGTCCGATTTTACGCCCGGGTTTCGAATCCTTGCCGTACATGTGTAGCGCAGCGGTTGAGATTTGGACTGCTTCGCTCATCAGCTTGTTGTGGGAAGATTTTGATGATCCACCCAAAATATTCAGCATGATTGCTGAAGGAACCATGGCTGGGATGGTATTATTTGGGAATGATGGCATGATGCCGAGTATAGAAAGAAGTTGCGACTTATACTGTGACATTGTTGGACAAGCCTCGATCGTATAATGCCCGGAGTTGTGCGGTCGTGGAGCGATTTCGTTTACGATGAGTTCTCCATTTTCCATCAAGAATAGCTCAACGCCAAAAACACCTTTTCCCCATAGACTTCCTACTGCTTTTCGTGCAAGATCCTGTGCTTCCTTCTGTTGTTTTATAGTGACGCCCCGTGGAGGCAAGTAAACTAGTTTACAAACACTATCTTCATGGATTGTTTCCACGGCTGGGTATGCGATTGTGCCCTTGGAATCCTGTGACGCCTCGTCCTCTGTCTTCACAACCACAACTGCGAGTTCCAACTTGAAGTTGGCCCATTTCTCGGCATATAAAGATCGGTCTTTCAACACCTCGAGAGCTTCTTTAATATCAGCTGGCGATTTGACCGGAAAATTACCTCGACCGTCGTAAGCGTCCTTCCGGGCCTTCAACATAAAGGGATATCCCAATTCTTCTCCAACCTCTCGTAAATCTCCATCGGCATCCCTGGAAACCACAGTGGCTACCCCATTTTGCGTAAAGTGTGATTTCTGCAGATATTTGTCTTGTATCGTTCGAAGCGTCTTCCAACTTGGTTGAACCTCGACCTTTTTTGTTCGTTTGCTGCCGTCATTTTCTGTAACCTCGACTCCTTTCTCTGCGACTTCCTCAAGCACATGAGTATCGACATGCTCAATTTCTACTGTCAAGATATCAGCCTGTCTTGCCAATTCTCGGATCTTCTCCGCATCCACAAACGAGCCATTGAGATGAGGTGTTTTCGCGTTGACTTGTTTTGCAGGAGAGTTCTCTGCGTCGAGGATGATGACTTTGATTCCGAGCGGATTGGAAGCTTCGCATAGCATCTGACCAAGTTGTCCGCCCCCAAGAAGACCAATTGTTCGTTCCATTTTGTTGGCGGCTCGAGGGAAGATGTTGGCGGGGTAGCTTTGGTGGGGTAGTGTTTTGTGAGGAGAGCAGATTCACAAAAAGTTGCGACAAAACGAGCCTTGACCCGGAGTTTTACCGCGTACCCTCTACGGCACAGTATCGGCTCTGGAATCGTGTCGGGTCCGCTAAGGATACCTCGGAATTCACTCGGCCCGAGATCGGCGCAGGTAGGTACAACGTCAACGTCTTGAACAAATTATAATTATGGTATTAAGTATCTAATCTCAATCTTCTCTCTCTCTCTCTCTCTCNTCTCTCCCCCCCCCCCCAAAAGAATAGGTAAGCCTTAATAGTCCCGCGGAAGATAATCCCTTGGTATGTTCCATAACTCCAATAACCCTATGTGAACCTTTCCAAAACACCTTAGACCGCTCCGCAGTCTTCAACCAGATTTCCACGACCCCAAAAAAACAACCGATATCAAACTTGTGTTCGCTTCCAGGGCCAGGACCAGTGAAAGAGGCTGCCTCGAATTCCCAGTACCCCAACGTCGACGCCTCCAAGTCTCAGTAGAAAGCGTGGCCAACCGCCAAGTATGTGGACGAGCGATCCAAGCACCCCGCTGTGTTGCATTATACTTTGCCTAGCAGGCTTTTGGGAAACTTGAAGCTCTACTACTGCTTCCTGTTTGGATGCGGATTTCTCCATGGCCGGTTTCTTTTCTGTCTCGGTTGACGGCGGTTGGGGTTGGGATTTGCGAATTTCGAAATAACCTCTCTTGCCAGGACGGCCCTCCACCCAGCCTCCCTCCACAAGTCCCGATTGCAAAGCATCCTTTATAATCTTCGACTTGACCACATATATGATTGGACTATCCATAAACTGGAACGTGCAATTGTGCCACGGGGTTGGGATGTGTAAGAGGTCACAAGAGGGTCCCTCTGATTCGGTACAGTCTTCTATAGAACGGACTGTCTTGACAAATTTTTTATCAAACATACGAACACCGAACTTTGGACCACTGTTGGTGTGCCTACTCAACTACATTAGAAGTGACGGCAAGAATTTGTGATCAGGACTTACGCATGAATCGACAATCTGACATGATCTGGGAAGAGGAGCTCTACAAGATTAGAATACGCTTGATTCCTCTTGATCGAGTTAGTAAAGACTCGTCATACCAAGGAGACTGCACATACCATAATCATTTCAAAGGAAACCTTGACTGAGAGCTTCTTTCGCTGACTTCGACTCATTGGTTTTGTGTACGGGTGAAGATCCAAATCTTCCAACATAAATCGAGAGAACCCTCGATAAAGTGCTAGTATGGAAGGCTCCTGAGAGTCGATTCTTCGTCGGAGGTTGGCCTTTTCGGACTGGCAACCTGACATCAAGACTTGCCTGGAAAGCTCCGCTTCAGTGGTGACCTTGGTATTGAGGAAGTGATCGATATTGGGAATGTCGAGACTCGAAACAGTGTGACTCGAGGATTTGAGATCAAACAGGTCTACCAGCGACTTAAACCCGACACGGTCTGGACCCTGCTCCTGTGATGCAATTGAAGCATTCATTCCGACCAGACTGGCCGTGTATGCGTCAACAAGATCATCATCGACTCCAACTGTTTGTTGTTAGACTGCGATCTAATAGCTCGGTGGTAGTAGTACTCACTGCAGTCACTGAAGACATGGCCGTCGCTAATAATCCATACCTTAGCACCTGGCGTGTATATGGCCTCGACTTCACGAACAAAGCTATGCAGCATTCTCAGAGCCATTTCTTCCCCTCTGTCTGGCATAGTGCCCATGACTTTTTCGGTATTCGATGATTTGCATGGGAAGGCCGGCAAGCAGAACTCAACCTTCGCATTACTTGAAGTAAAGAAAGCGACTTTGTTCTTGAAAAAGGTTCTTCCACCTTGACCCCATTCGTCTTTCGAGCCGGAGTTTCGAAGATAGTTATCGAAAAGGTCAACAATAGCATCAGTACATTCTCTATCGGAGGAATATGGCGCTGGCTTATGGAGATGCAAGTGCATTTGGTTGAGCAGCAGAGAGATGAAGAAGTTCTCAAAAGGGTTGTCAAGTCCGTTGGGCGAGGTTTCCAGTACCAGGCCAACAACATCGTCCTCTCCGTCCCTTCGCTTTTCGTAGACTGTTAGTTCAACAGAGCTTGGTTGCTCTGAATCATGATGTGATAATCTTTGTGGACCGTCGGCGAGATTGGTAAAAGTTGTTGGTAGCTGAGGTCGTATGATTTCCCAGTTCGTTTCAATTTTCTGGTGCTTCGCCTCGATGGTTCTGATCAGCTGTCCGTCTACCGACCGGATATAGACAGCTTGTGTTCTATGGTAGACACTACCGCCTGAATTATCAAACTCCATGATTCCGTTGTCTTAATGAGAACTTGAGGATGGATAAATTAAACTGGACAAATCGGATATTGCAGATCGAATACAGAGCGTGTTGAAATATGTTGGATAAATAGAAAGTTGCAGATCTAGCCTGTTGATCTTTTAAGGATCAAGAGACAGACTGTGACTTCTGCTTATGACTGAGCATTCATTCACGGGCAACATCCACGCCCATGGCTGAGCTCCATTTGCTGCGGTCTACAACAATCGTTTCGTGTTTGGCTGGCTTCTGGTCTGATAGGAATATCTTTAACGAACGCCACGGGGCCATTCGTTGCCCATTCTGTTGGTCTAATTGCTTACTAGTAGTGGTTTCATGGAACATTTACAACTAGCCCCTCACAAAATTGGCAACGCCCTGTAGTACTGTACCGTGATCAATCGTCTCTAAGGCATGTGGGTAGGATGACAGTGGATGGCGCTAAGGGCATCCCGTAGACTTTGAGTGACTAGAAGTCTACGCAAAAGGCATTTTTCTCCTGCTTAAAGATCGTGATTGAACCCTTCTTGCTGGGGTCCGTAGAAGGCTGGTCTCTAAGTGGCCTAGAAATTGATATTTGCCGACCCCTGCCCTACTGTATCCCTTGTCGTCCCACACACGTGCCTTAGACGACTTATCACTTTATATGTACCGGTACATGTCTGTTAGGGGGTCTTTTCAATGCCGTTTGTTTATGATCTTCTTATTCCTGCACGTTCTGGGAAGGAGAAACGTCCCACTCCTGCAGAGGGGCTGGATCTCTTGGAAGGAATCGATGGTCCAGACCAAGGAGTTCACTACCAACAACCCATTTGGATTGGGCGCAGACTCACAGAGCCTCAGAACCCTTGTAATACAATATCTCATTGGCCAGCCTGCTAGACTTGGCCTGGATACCCGCTCGTAAACCCAATCCCGCAAACGAGCCTTGGCTGTAGATTAGATGACAGCGTCAACATGTAGGTGCCCTTGGAACGGCGAGCGCCACAATGGGTGGTTTTTTGTTCCCGCTGATATGGTGCGAGTACGAGTAACTATGCCACCTCTTTTGGCCTTTGCAGCAAAGAGGTGATTGTTTGCTAAGCTGGCTATTTTGTTTTACTTTTAATACAAAAACAGGTGTAGCACTGTCGCTGCATGAAGCTGAGAATTGTTAAGCATTGTAGACTTATGAAATCTTAGTTAATTAATCAATTTTATATACGGTTTTAGATCATATTGAGAGGTTGTGGAACTACCTGCATTATTTTGCGCTATATCATAGAAAGCAGATATTATACTTGTGTGACACTTGACCGAATTGATGATATACGAATTGTATGGCCTTGGGTCGATATCTCAAGACGTCATGAGCTTAGAACTTGCCCCTGTAACATGTCTGGAGCCTAAAATCGCTTTACTTCGGCCATGTTCTTTTACAAATGAAGGCATGTTTAATCTGTTCGGGAATAAGTGCATCTTGGAGACTACAAAGAAATTTATGGATTGTAAGCCCGCACTTCAAGGCCGTTTTACTGATAGGTTTCATAGTAGGTGCGAGGTTGAGAGTAAGACTGAAAGCTACTTGTAACTCTGGAGGCACATTTACTTGGGGATTCTAGTCTACTTTGCTTGCTAGCGGGCTATAACTAGATAGCTAGCAACATCTTCTAGAACAGGCAGGCATATCTGAAAGTGCAAATTGGGCCCTGTCTCAATTGGCTAGGTGATTTTGTACTTAAATTGCCTCTATATACTATTTCCTATTCAGGTACGCCAAGGCAGCGAGCTACTGTATTAGCTGTTGTGTCCAAAACCCAAAGAAGGCGCCATCCGAGATGCATCTTGCCAAGAATCGACCATATATTCAAGATGCGAGTTCGTATATGACTTTGAGAGTCTTATCATGGATCCCGCAAGGTCGCTGTCTCTTCTAGACCACAGAGGTGCAATATAACGTGTCCTCGAATCTCGAATCGCACGGGATATAAGCGGATGTGATAATTGGGGCTCAAATGCTTGAAAACGCTGCCTGGTAAGCCAAACGAGTTTGTCTTACTGGGTAGATATTGTAAAAGTGGACTCTCTTGCTCCACTTTGAGTGCACGCGTAGTTTGTACCGAGTAGAAGTAGAAGTACACGGTGGAAGGGATAGGGGTCCGTGTCAAATCCAAGATTTGTCTTGCTTACGTATGATAGAGCCAAATACTGGGTTTTTGGAGGAGCAATGACTAAAGGGCAATCGTGAACTTTGTTTCTATGCCGGCGTACGGTAGTTCTGCGAAACAAATCTGAGTAGTCAGTATTGTAATAACCCCTGAATAAGGAGACGGGAAGGGATATGTACACATGGCTCCATCGAAACCTAGCTTACTGGTACTGTACGATACCAATATTTTGGTTGGTTTTTAAACTCGTTTTCCATTCCTCAACTTGGGGAAATATTTGGATTCCGCTACCAAGGATAAGCCAGGATTTCATGCGGCGGCATATATTAGCACTATATTGACAGCTCGCAAGCTGAAATGATACGAAGTAAGTCGCTTAAACCTCGCAACCTCGTATTACACCTTGACCGAATGAATGAATGGTCAATTAAGACGAAATAACAGTACAGTACCTGCGGTTTTTAATAATATCACCTGCCTGATATGATGCTCCTAGACAAGGTTGTGCGAGTGAAAGCGCTGACATGTGCAGCTGAATCTGTGCTGTTCTATGAAAACGGTTCAAACCGAGATTGATGTCCTTCAAGTGGGCCAGCCCAGCCAGGGACCTCGTGTGGGGCTTCCCAAAACTCGGTTGGGAGAGAAAGTCAATACTCTATGGGTGGATCTGCAGTAGGGAACATAACCGAGTGTTAATTGTTTCGGATATTCAACGACGCTCGTCGTCTCTGCACCCACAATATCAAGACGATACGCCAGTCATAAGTTTGTTTCGTGATGGAGTAAGGAACGAAACGGGCGAAAGAAAGGGACATGGCCCCTACCAAGATAAAGTCACCGAAACCATGAGATCTTTGAACCCCTCAATACTAAGAAGCAGGTTGTGAAAAGAATGCCTCTAGAAGGGAGATAACCTTGTTTATGTCCGAAGAATGAGTTTGTTTGCATTGAAATATTAACTGGCTACTACCCAAAAGTGGTAGTGGATCTAGGAATCCCTGAATTCTCATTAAGAGCGGGATTTTGGATGTGGCCCCTAATATTCTCGAATTCGAAATTCAGCGAAATTAAATGTACATGAAAGATCTTGCTACGATGCGGATTGCCAGCCTCTAAAAGTCACCCTTCTCGCCCACAGTCTTCTCCCGCGCACGAAGAACAAGTTTCAAAGCACGAGGGTACAGCGGCCCAGCCTATTGACAAGAGAATTAGCTTAAGTTAGTGTCGACTTACTGGATCACTAGATCCATAAAGCCGAGGAAAATGGTGGAGAAAGCTCACAGGTGTCATCCTCTCGGTCCACTCTGGATCAAGGCCCCATTCAAACCCTCTCACCAAGTACGCAATACTGACCCTTGTCTCCAACATCGCGAACTTCTCTCCCAAGCATGCTCGAGAGCCTCCGTGGAATGAGATGAACTCTGCTCTCGCTGTTGCTTTCCTGTATCTTTTACTGATCTCCTCGCTTGTGATGCCCCACCTTTCAGGGACACATTCGTTTGCGTCGGGGCCCCACGTTCTGGAAGACCGGTTGGTGGAGTAGGCGTTATAGCCTACGAATGTGTTCTCGGGAATGATGATCTTTGAACCGAGAAGAACAGGTGTGGATGTGCGACGATTGATCAGTTGAGAAATAGGAGGGAAGAGACGAAGGGCTTCGTAGATTGTCGAGGTTAGGTAGGGGATTTCGGTTAGAGCTGCCACGGTTACCGTGTTGAGATCTATATGACTTGTTTCGGCTCTTACTCGATTTTGGATGTGCTGCATTGATGTCAGTACTGTTGGATGAAATCTAAGATCTACTTACAGGATATTTGGCCAGCAGATACATGATCGAAGTCAACAATAGCTGGGGATTCTCTTGCCCTGCGACGAAAGTCACATTCAAGTTATCGTGGAGCTGCTTGTCATCGATGAGACCTTCGTTTCGAGCTGCAAGTAGCCTGATTCCGAGCTTATCAGAGCTTAATGAAGGGGTTGTGCCTTCATGGCTCTTGGTCAGTGTACGATCAAGTTCTTGAGAGAAGCTCTCAACAAGCTCCCTAGCTTTGATACGACTAGGAATAGGTAGGCGATCTAGGAAAGGAAAATTCATGAAAATCGGTTGAAATATCTGACCCTTCACGGCTGATTGAAGTACGTTGAGTTTTGCATTTGGATCCGAAAGGGTCTAAAATGATATTGTGAGCTGAGAGCTTCTGTGAACATATGCTTAGCTTACTTGCTTACTTGGAAATCCGTTTGGAGAAGGCATTGAGATATGTTTGCAATAGTGTACCGTTGCAGCAGCCCCTGAACGGGGATACCATTTCTTCCAACAGCACGTTGTGAATCCCCCAACAGTTTGCAGAGTAAAGCAGCATTGGAGAAGAGCAACTCTAACTCCGAATCAAAATTTCTCTGCAAACCAGGACGAATAATACTTTTGTATAGCTTGTGGTTCTCTCCTCGTGCAGAGATTATATTGTCGCCTTCAACAATCAGCAGGTGAAAAGTCAAGTGAGGAAGCGTTGCTCACCAAGAAATTGAGCGACGACAGCGTGGGGGATTTTCTTCTGGTTTCCAGTCTTTTGAAAAACCTCTTCATCTCTAAATATCTCAGCGAGGTACGCTGAATCCTGAACGATGATGTTCCAACGAGCTCCAAAGAAGATCTTGGCAGCTCCATACTCTCTCAACGGCTTTTCTAGGTACTTATGATAAGTGTCTGTTTGATCGACATCTTTGAAGAAGGGTATTAGAACCACCCAGAATGGTACCGCCGGGATATTCTGAGGGTGTTTTGGTGGTAGACAAACGAAGTAATGAAAAAAAGCACAGCAGAGAAAGATTAACTCAAGCGCAGCTTGGAAGCAAAAAATGAAAGACATGGTTGTTGTGAGGTGAGCTTGGAAAGGTTGCAGGCTTTCCTGACGAGCGAAGTAAAGAACTCTATGTGAAATAAAACGAGTAACTGTTTGCCTGCCACATACCTTCTAGCCCAGCCCCTACAGCCACCAAGTGGATGAGCATGAGCAAGGCAAGGCAAAGATAAGATGAAGTCTAAAACGCGCAGCTGCTGACCACTAGCGCTAGGAATATTTACTACGGAGGTATGCAATTCAAGACCCTTGACAGATACCATGTGACATCCAAGCTCATTATTCCCTGCAACATCTTACTGCACTGTTGTCACCAATAGCAAAGATTCACTAGATTTGAATGTAACATATTCTCTAGAGTAGAAGCCCAGCGAGGATTTCAGTGTGTAACCATGTCATGGTCTGGTAACGAACCAATCTATGAACCATGAACATATTGCATTCACGACAGGTACGCAGGTCAACCTCTTCGTATTGATAACTTCTTAATATCTTTTACCGAATACCAGAAACGATTCATTCACTAATACATACCTTCATCTCGCCCAGCGGACACCTTTGTACTCCATAGGTAATGTCAATAATTTTGGATGATCTTGAATCTGATATTTGCCCAATTCCTTCTACGTAAGAGTACGAGCTCAGGGCAGTTTGAGCTCATAGTGTCAAATCCTAGAGGTCCCAAGTGTCACTGGGTCACAGTTTTGGCTTGGCCATATTGGAAGACCCTTGGAATTGCCCTTGCTATTCTTTTCTTAACTCGATTTAGAAGTACATTTCCATTGACCTCTGACGTTGGGGCTACAGTGGCAAGAATGTCACCTTCCTATGACACAACCGAGCACAAATGAGCATGTTGTACAACGTAAGACTCGAAGTGCATTTGCATACAGTAGTCTTACACTAATACAAAGTACAGTTGTGCTTGGCAGCACCCATGTGAGAGCCGCAATAACTAGCACGGCATAACGACCTTTCCAAGTGAGTGGTCGCACCTGGGCGCCCCTCCCAACTATCTGTCTATAGTGGGCTTTATTATATGTAAATTACTTACAGGAGAATCTAGATACAAGGATATGCTCAGGGGCAATTGTTAGGTGTGTAACCGGGGCTATACTCATAGAGAGGGTTTAAACATAGGCGACGACGCGGTTGACAACCCAAATTCGAGGCATATATGTACAGTGCCTAGTAATGCTTGTATAGAATTGGCAGGTCCTAGCTGTATACTTAAATGTTTACATATAATACTCCTTGAATATAGAGGAATTATAACAAGTTGCTATCCTGTAAGGACACAAGCAAGCATATTTATAATATAAGAATGATTTAGGACCTAAAAGAAATAAGGATTATCTTTATATTAAGGCTATCCTCAAGTCCCCATTCCTCAACAGAATCGGAACCTAGAGTTCAAGGATATAACTGAGGATACTGTATAATCATATCGAGGATTTTGTGGATTCTCACAATTTCTCAGACATACGAAGTTGTCTTTTCGCCCATTCTATTGGTGAAGATTAAGAAAGTGGCTCTGGATTCCGTAGCTGGTACTTACATAGCACCGTGGTAAGGGCAATCAAACGTGACACACTATTTCTAAAAGAGGAGTGAATCCACCATACGAGGCACAGGAATTGACAGCTGAGACTCTCTATCAAGTACTGCTATCTGGTTTCACGAGGTTATATGACTCCGCAGAAATCAAGCCTCAAGAACCCTGCACCACAAGATACGGATTAGGAAGGGTGCAGCCAGGACTGCTCCAACTATTTTGTTCGTGATCTCCAATACAGTATTTGTTTCAAGGATTTTTCAATCTTGAACCCGCAAAAGTGGAGGAGTATTTGAGCCTAGAAGCTTACAGTACTCTGAACAACACTCACAGCTTTCAACGAATCTTTATCCACTCCCTTTCTAAATCATTCAATTCTATCAACAAATCATTCTTCACTTCTTTCCCAAATCTGACTCCGCTTCTCTCATCTTTCTTAAAAATGGCCGACCAGGGGAAGGCACACTCGTTCAAAAACAGCGTAACTACCATAGTAGCAGGATCGCAAGAAACATTATCAACAATGAGCGAGAAACCAACACTCGTACCAGGAGCTGCAGGGCCAAAACCGGCTCCATCAGCGCTTTCCGACACAGAAGCGCAGCCAGTAAAACCTCCACCTTATTCTGGGTTTTCGCCTGGGAGAAGGAGATTCATACTGGCTATAACAACCATTGCAGGGTTTATGGGACCTCTTGCTGGTGGCATCTATCTTCCAGCACTTCCAGTTTTGAAGGATGAGTTTAAGGTCTCTGCGACGGCAATTAATGCTTCCGTTACAGTTTTTATGGCAATGTTTGCCGTTGGTGTAAGTTCTCAAAGCTCCGCCCTACCAATATACCATTGTAATTGTTGAGTATTGATTGTATTATGGCCGTTATTCTGGTCTAGCTTCTCGGATTGGAAAGGAAGGAGACCATTGTATATCATTTCGCTTGCAATTTACATCGTGGCCAACATTCTGTTAGCAGCTGTACCGGCGAATTTTGGAGCACTGATTGTCATTCGCATGGTGCAGTCGTTCGGTTCCTCTGCTGTTGTTTCGATGGGAGCAGGGACTGTAGCTGATGTGAGTTGTACTGTGGTAATCCGCCTTCAAAAAGCTTCTAACCTATTCCCAGGTTACCGAAGTTAAGCATAGAGCAGCAGCGATGTCAATCTTCTTGCTGGGGCCGCAGTGTGGTCCCATTTTTGGTCCAATGTTGGGTGGTCTTTTCGCAGGCTTGACAACTTGGAGATGGATTTTTGGATTCCTAGGTATGCAGCTTTCGAAGGCATGCTGTTCCTCTAGCTAACTTGCAACACAGCTATAACTGGATTCGTTCTCTGGGTAGTCATTATCTTGATGTTGCCAGAAACGCTTCGAGCTAGAGTAGGAAACGGTTCAGTATTTGCTGGAAAGGGCCTCATTCTTATGCCACCTGCATTATTCGCAACACCCGTGCCGGAGTCGCAAAGAGGACCTGCTCCACCAAAACCATCTCTTATTGGGTTCTGGCGAATGTTCTGCTACGCCCCTATTGGACTTGTCTCTTTCAATACAGCAATGCTTTACTCGACGTACTTTGCAATTTCCGTACATCTACCAACCGCGTTACAAGATGTTTATGGGTGGTCTACAACTGCTATCGGTTTTGGTTTCCTTGCAGTTGGTAAGTGTTGGAATATAGATATCGATGTAAGATACTGACGGAATTAGGAATTGCCATGATTGTTGGCTCAATGCTTGGTGGTCGTTTCTCCGATTGGAGACGAAAGCGTGCTGTCGCAGCCTCCGAATCTGAAACAGTCGACCCAGAGAATCGACTCGTAGATCAAATTTGGGGTGTATTGATGAGTGTTGGCGGATGCCTCATGTACGGGTGGTTTGTGCACTTCAAGATCCATCCAGCTGCAGTCCTTGTGGCAACCTTTCTGAGTAAGTTCTTCCAATTCAGCATTCAGAACCAGGTGCTAACATTGTGTTAGATGGTTTCGGTAACAGCTGGGTGTTTGTCGCAACAACTGCTTTCTTGACAGAGTGTGTGAAGCAACAAGCTGCTGGCGCCTTTGCGCTGGGCAATCTCTTACGGAACCCTGGAGCAGCCGTTGCAGCCGTTGTCATTCAACCGCTTGTGTCAAAAATGGGCGTGGGATGGTGCTTCACGGGACTAGCAATCGTGGACCTGATCCTTGTTGGAAACGCTGTCATTCTGTTACGAATCAAATGCCCTGGCTGGCGAAAGGAGAGGATGGCAAAAATGGCGGCTGCTGCTGCGGCAAAGATGTAGTAATATGGCGGACATAGAACGAGGCTTAGATACAGCCTAAAATAGGATAGATTCTTTTCCTGTAATAAATTAAGTGCCATAGCCGAAAGTATGTTGGTCTTTGAGTGACAGGGGAGGAGAAGAGCCGGAGATCTCGAGTGGAAACGTGACATTTGAGTATGAACGCCTACCTTAACAGCACCAAGAATACCGCGTAACTCAGCCCCATCACAATGTCGTATTTGTTTATGTAGGTGGTTCTGCCTACTTAAAAGTTAACTCAAGCTCCGGAGAGTACTTCTTCCGAGGTTTACTCTTTAGCCATCTGTGCTATGGTAACCCCGGATTTGCCGGTTTGACCAATTAGACTATTGCAATCGCCGTACAATAGATTTGCGGAGTACCATTATAGACGTCACAAATACGATAATCCATTCCATAATAACCTTTTGTTGTGGCTTGTTACGGTGTAGAACAAGTGGGGTGGTAGGTGTAGAATGAGGAATGGAATATGGCAAGTAAACACTACAACACTATACAAATATATATGAAGGTCTATGTTCCTTGCCCCTTGTTTCTTCCCCACCACCACCGTCCTTGCCGTTCCTTTACTATAGACGCTGCCGGGTCAAGTCGAAAACAATAGAGCCCCTGTTGCCGCCATATAGAGAAAAGGACGGAGGCGTAGGAGGAGGGTAGGTGACGTGGGGTAGAGACGAGGGGGGTACAGAGGCTGGGGAACAGGTGGAGAGAGAGTTAGTGGCGGACATAAACTAAAGGCGTGAACTAAAGGCGACAAATAATCGCATCTAGGAATAGCTTCACTTTTTGCTTGTTTAGGCTGTGGATGCGCTTTAATTACTTCTTTTAGGGTACTTTATTTACTTTCTTAGGCGAGGGCGAGGGGTGTGCTTTAATTAAAAACCAACTTTCTTTATTAATATAAGTGACGAATAATTCGCATCCTAGAAGTGATCAAATAATACCGTCTAATCCACCATGCGTACTAATTGACGAATCACTGGTAGCGTTGATCAATTCGTTGATTTGAGGGTTACAATAGCACACATCAAGATATACTCAAGCCAAAATTTGAAGAAGAAAATAGAAACGTAAAACCTGCCAATACAAACTTCACATGAATTGTCATTGAATGTATTGACCCATCTACCTAATACATAACCTCAAATCCCGACCCTAGAATCTCATTGCTGCTTCAAAAGATTTCAACGTTAACGACCTAGAATGCACCAAAGATCTATCTAACAGCCTAGTCTAATTTTTGATTACATGTCAGGGCTCTACAGCCCTTATAAGTACTCGGAAATCAAACCTCTCGCTTATTCATTCTAAAGTCGCGCTTAAGAGAAAGTCTTTCGCTTAAGAGGTAAGATTACTTGTACCAAAGACCTCCCAAGTTCACCCTCTAATGTAGGACTTGTATGTAGAAAGACTACCTCTTTCACAAATTTCAAGGTCTTCATACCAAAGAACCTCCCATAGTACGCAAGACACATGTAATCTAATATAGATAAGCATAACCGTAAAAAGCCAAGAACCTTCAACATCCCCGATTCCCCTCAGATCACTTTAATCCTCTCCCCAAATGAAAATCCTAACTTCAATCAACACAACCTCCTACCATTATTCATCAGACAGAAAAGAACAGCCATTATCAACTACGAAGGTAGACACTACTCTCGCAACACCATCCTTAAAACTCTCCCTTCAAGTGTGCGACCAGAAAACAACAGCTCTCACCCAGAAATTGATACTTCCATGGATGCGGAAGAACAGGGAGCTCTTGATTGTTCTACACAAGTCTCACCTCAGGATAAAATCCCACACAGCAACACACCTTGTCATTCCTCACCTACTAAATCATACCGTAGTCTATAATTCTCAATTCTCAGACATGCACCCAAAATCGACAGTAAAAGTATTTTCGACAATAAAAGGCTATTAAAAACCCTTCGTAGTACTACTAACACTCTACAAAAGGTCGATGATTGCAGAACAAGTAAATAATGAATGCAGTACTCGTAGCAAAGAGACAAGAATCATATCCAGATTGGAATCTAAAAGCTTCTAATATCACCCAACTCAAACTCCATCTTCTTCTTTGAGTTGGTTGGATCCTGCACTCTCCCATCCAATCTGGTGCTTCATCTGAAGAATATTTATTGGTTCAATGGTATTTTTTCAAGTCGCAAACGTGAAGTAGGATTCCTGGCAGCAAGCACTGCAGTGATACTCACCCTATCCCATTGCTCTCCATAACAAGTCACAACAACAACATCTCTCCAATTATCCAATAAATTATAGTCTCTCTCCCTCTCATCTTAAGAAAATACAAACCCATCATCCTCCCAACTCCCCAAGAAAATCCCACTACCCACCATAATTAAGATCAACAATCCCAATATCCCACAGATCCACCCCTTACCTCACAACTTCACAATCTCTCTACCTTATCTTACCCAAACCCAGTGCAAACCCAAAAAACAAGACACCCACAATAACCCACAACACCCCCACACAAACCCCCAAAGCTCATCCTCACACCTCATTCTCACATCTCCTATTTCTATCCTAGAACGTAAATCAACACAAATAAATCACAATACTCACTCACTCATCCCACAAAACCCAAAGAATTCAAAACATCCCATCCCAGCCCATCCCTACAATCCTCACCCAACCCCCCCCTCCAACCCTCTCCCCACCAACGATTTTCCATCATCAAACTATCATCAGAAATCCGTTCCCTCCCTTTCACTTTACTTAACTCCCCTTCCAATCTCTCTCCGCCTACCACATAACAGCCATCACATTCCCCGTCTCGCTAGCGCGTATTACATGTTCCTACCGCATTCCCCTCCTTCAAGCCAATCCCCTCCTATACTCCGTACAGTACATCCAACTACCCCCACGGTTCTACTTAGAGAAGAATACAAGCCTTCCGCTCGGGATCTTATATGACAATGATTTCCATTCCATTCCATTACTTCCTCACTCATTACACACTTACTCCTCAACCCTCAACCCTCAACCCTCCTCCCTCATCCCTCCTCCCTCCTCCCTCCTCCCTCATCCCTCATCCCTCATCCCCCTTCCATCCATATCTCTCCTATGCCCCATACTCCCATGGCCCAAGCCCCTCACACAATCACACAATCACATAGCCCCCCCCCTTTAAAAGACCACCGTTTACAAAACCACGAAAAAGATCTCTTTATATTTTCACATCATATCATTTCATATAAACCACTCATCCACCCATCCACTCACTCACTTACTACACTACACTACATACCCCATCCCCATCCCCATCCGCCCCTCCCCATCCCTCCCAACCCCTCTCCTGTCCAAATATATCCCAAAAAAAAACGCCAAATCCCATGGTCCAAACACCATTTCTCCAACATGAAAAAAAGAAAAGAAAGATATAACAATGCCACAAAAGATTATGATACACCCTAAAATGCCATCCAGCCAGCTCATTCAAAACCACCATTCGAAAAATGCCCATTTGTGCTCTCATATCTCACTCATTCCAATATCAATGCAATCAATCAAATTCAGTTCTTTTCTTTTCTTTCCGGCTCTGCTCTCATCTCATCTCCATGCAAACTGCAAACTTCAAATGCAAGAGAAAAAGAGTATCGCTAAAATAGGGGAATCGCATTCGCATTCATCCAAAAAACAAAATTTCAACTGAAGAAATTATTTAATCACTCAACTCCCTCTTACTAGCCGCCAAAGCCGAAATCTCCTCGCGACTCCTTTCACCAGATCTCGTAGGTGCATTGGACCCAGAACCCGAGCTAGCCCCTTTACTCTTCGACGGGGCCCCAGGAACCCGAAGGATATCCCCGTCTGTAGTGACAGTCGTATTCTCCATCGTATTCCAATCCTCGTCATCGCTCTCGCTCTCCCCATCTGCCTCACTCCCGCTCCCGCCACCTCTGTCGGTGGCACGTTGCTTGCGAGCCTCCATCCGCGCTTCCTCTCTCATCTTCCGGATTTTGATATAATTGTACGCTGCGATGGCTCCGATCGTGACAAAGAGACCGGAGATGTTGATTGGGGTAAGGGTGTCGCCGAACACAATACCTGCTGCAGAGATAGTGACGACTTCTTTGAAGATTCCAGCGATGGAGAGAGTAACTACCGAAGTTCGCTGAAGAAGAGCGAATTCAGAGGCGGTCATACAGAATGCGATGACTCCGGGAAAGAGCAAAAGGAGAGGACCAAGAATGAATCCCTTAGCTTCCATAAGGAGATGCAGGCCCTCAAAAAGGGCAGGAAAGCCTTCCACTGGTATAGCTAGAACGAACAGGGAAAAAAACATAACAGGAGCTAAGAAAAAAATCGACGAGAATGGGTTGGATGTTGCCGGGTTTCGGAGAAGAAGGATTTGTGTGAGACCCCATCGAAACCCGGAAAAGAATGCTGCTGAGATGACGAGAATAAAGCCGATTGCTGAGAAATCAACTTCTCCTGCAACCATCATCACCACACCTGCTGTCATAGTTGCAATAATCGCCACCAGCCGCCAGGATGGAGTTTCAAGTCTAAAAAGGAATGCGAATAACAGAACGAAGGCAAGTGAAGAAGATTTGCACATGGCTGAAAAACATATCTGTTAGCAATCGAGTCTTTGAAGATAAAAAGTAGAAGAGGTATGAAACTTACTATAAAATGTAAGAGTAATCCACTTCAAACTTGTATTCCCGAGCCCAATATCAAGCCCAGTAGCCATTCCACAAGGACCAATGCGTGTAAAATAAAACATTCGAGTCATAAGCGGTTTCTTTGACGCCGCTTCATGGTCTGCTAAATCCGCATCTGGGGCTTGTGTATTGTGAGGGTTCGTGATTGAATCGTATCGTGGTCGGAATTGAGGGAGAAAGTATAGCACGAGCGAGGAAAGGCAGAATTGTACCAGCATATGCATACATGTCGTAAATAGCGGGAAATGGAAATTTAAATGCTCTTCTGAAAACATCCATTTGTTGTACTGCCAGACATCAGCGGGCGCGAAATATAGATAAACAGCAAGGGGGAACGTACTATTGATATGGAAAGCGAAAATAAATACCACAGGAGGATCAATATGCCATTGATCACCATACTCTTCAGCACATTCTGATCCGCCTGCTTTTTCTCCTCGGCTGTAATCTTGACGTCGCCCACAATTCGTTGATCCAGTAATGTATTTCTCCTTCTTTTCGAATTCCGCCGACCTCGATCTTTCCCCGTCAACCCAGTTTCCTCGTCATCTTGCAGGCCGTCATCGGTCAGATGATCCATTTCCAGATCCTCGCTGGTGCTTTTTGAGTCCTCATCTAACAATGAATCGCTAGCTTTTGGCTCCTCCCGTATCTTGTCCTTTCCATTAGGTGACATTGATGTCCGGCGTGCTTTCCCCCGCGAACTGCCATCAATGGGGCTCATTATGCTACTCTTCCGCCTCCTATGGCCTTGTGCGTCGGACATCTTCTGGTCGGGAGGTTGGATTGCTGCTAGAGCAATTGCAGCATCAGGGGCTTGCAAATCTTGGTTCTGCTGGGCAGCAAATGTGGAATCGGACGGGGGCCGCGTCAATGAAGACGAGGGAAACTGAGATGATATAGGTGATGCTGAATTTGTAGAGGCTGGTACCACGACCCTGGACTCGTGTCTATCGGTATATTCGTGGTTGTGGTGGTGATTGTGCGTTGTTTGGTCGTCCATGCAAAAGGGTTCCCCAGCTTTGAAGGATCCAGGGCCGCTTGGCACAGCAGCAGTACTCTCGTGACGCATCAAATGGGAAGCTTGGAACACTGAAATGAGAGCAATGTCCCCACCAAACTGGGCCTCCAAGTCGCGTGTCTTCGGCACTCACCAAGTACGAACTACTAGTGCGTATGCGTATTGGAAAGACTAAAATCCGGCAACGGAATTTTCCAGAGAGCCGTGGGCCGTGGTACTCGAGTGACGAGTGGTGAAGTTGTAAAGGTAGCTAGCTAGGTAAGGTTGTTTGATGTTTGAAGCGACCTGAGCCCCTACTCGAGTACTCTACTACTCCGTACCTACAGGAGAGCGGCCACCAGCAGCCGATAGCTTGTAACACAACCACAGATTAAGGTTAGCTTAGCTCCGACTAACTAAAAAGAAGCGTGACAACGTCGATTTCCCCAGATTCTTGAGCAACTATTTTTGTTCCCTCCAGATACTCGCCAAAATCCCAGGATCAATGACGAACTTCTTCGTCCTTCACCCGCAGCATTCCGAATCAGATGGCATCTTGCAAGTCTCGGCAACGGAATGTAGAGCACCTGAGTTACTCGTTACTCCATAAAATGCCATGTGATAAGCTGACTTGACTTACTCACAATAGACCTTCTCAATTTGGCTACTCGAGTACTGCAATTGGTTACAAGGTTTGAATTAGTAGCGTCCCGTGAGCTTACCTACAGTACACCTGTACAATAGTATCCGGCAGCCGATGAATGTGTCAGCTCAAGATTGATATGCTAACACCTCCACTCTTCGAGCTTATAGTAAACATTGTTTTCAGCAATCCGTACAATTACCAGGTCAAGATCTTTACAACAAATGACGTGTACGGAGTAATGTGGAGAGAGATATCCATCCAGTGCATCTGTTGCATCACATACCCGGCAAGAGTCCCCGCCCCCTTCCGGAAAAACAATGTTGCGGACCTTACTGGCAAATCCCCGGTGAAGAAGCTGATCAACTCAAGGGCCAACAACCTAAGTCCCTACCTATGTACTTGCTATACGAGTACATCATAAAGCTAATTAAGAAGAATAGATGAATTCTAGACTCTAGACGAAGAAATTTATTGAAGACTGTCTTCAAATATTTTCAAATGGCTCGATCGTAGAGGATAGGACAATAGAAGCACTCTGGAGGTGAACCATACACAAAGAATGAAATATAGAATTTAAATACCTATCGGCTCACTATCTAAACAATTCCCGCATCCAAGAGGAACGGGATAATAAAGAAACATCCTATCATTATCATACAACCTGCTCCCCCCCATTTCATGACTCCTGATTTTCGATACCTGAATTCAGATCAGAGTGTCTCAGTATACGTCAAATTCTCGTCCTCTTCACAATCCGTTGCCTTCATTATCTCCCTCAGTTCGAGGCTCAACGCCGTGAAAGGCCTCACCAAACGCCGAATCTTCCATTCCGCCATCCATATCCATCGCAAGATCACCAAGGTCATTACTATTGCCTCCGAGATCTGCGTTGTAAGTAGCAAGTGCATCACCGGCCGAATCCAAATCTCCTAGATCAGCAAAGTCATTTGGTGAAGTATGGAAGTCTGCTACGGGAGTTTGATTGGAAGAAGCCGTTGGTAGTGGTGAAGGATTGGCTGTAATGGGCGCCGAAGTGGTAGCTGGAGGTACAATTGATGCCAGCGCACTGGGTTGAGGTGCTGCACCCGCCTGCGCTGTTGGAGCAGAGGCACCTGTTGGCGAAACACCACCTGGAGGAACCACTACCCAATCTCCACCTGTACCACTGGCATCAGGAACAGTTTGTTCATTTGAAGTTCCCACATCCGTCATATTGGTATCATTCTGCGTATTCTGCTGCAATAGGGTATTTCCAGGTGGTTGAGGAGACGCTGCAGGAATGTGAACAGGAGTACCGGCTGCTGATTGAGGTTGTAGATAAGGTTGAGGCGTAGGAAATCCGCTTCCGCTTCCCGGGGTGGCATGAGATGATAGTCCAGCGTGAAATTGGTCAAGCAAACCTGCCGCAGAGCCGCCCATCTCGATATCAGCATCACCGACCAAAACCCCGCTGTTTTGGGACCCAGTATTGGAGGCAGGTGGAGAGGCCCGAGGACTTGGAACTGGAGGTGGGAGAGGGCTAGGCACTGCAACTGGTTGCTCATAACCACCGTCTTGGATACGCACAAGGTCCTTAACAACGGCAGCACGTCGGCCCAAAGCAGCCTCAACTTTGTCAAGAATATCAGAAACCTTGGAAGGGGTCTCGGGTGTAACCTCTTCCTCTTCGTTTTCTTCTGTATCAACTCGCCCTTCGAGACGCCAGTACTCTGGACCGACATCGGTAGGTTCATGGACAGCATTTCGAAGCTCTTTTTCTGCGCGACTAACTACGGAACCACGCTGAAACTTTGCGAGCCGTTTCGCATGCTTCGCCTTCATTTTCTCAATCTCCTTGTTGGATTGCTCAACATGCTCCTGCACTCTTTGTCTGAATTCATCTGCCTTTGTAGGATCTAATCGACCAATATACTCATTTTTGATGGCATCATTATCTGGGTCGAGTGGCGCATCGAAGATGCCTTCCGTCAATTTGGCCAATTGTCCGCGGAAACCAAGTCCAAGGTCTGCAGGAAGAAGCTGATTCATAGAATACGGGGAAGATAACACTTCTTCCATCCATTCATGGTTTTGCTTGTACCGGCTCACGCTGATTTCACGAGGCGTAGTGTGATCAAAGAGATCCCCGCGCGAAGTATCTTCTTCGTCATCAATATCAAGAACAGCGACACCAGCACTTCCTGTTACTGCTTGGTTGACAGCTGCCTGGGTTCGAACGCGCTTTGCGGGTGGGCCTGCAGCCGCATGCTGGGGAGGGTATGCCATTGCCTGCGGGACTCTCGTTGGAGGAGCATGACCATACATCGGTGCTCCACGAGGTTGGTTCCTTGGGAAAGCGATTTGTGGCCAACTTGCACGATCCTGAAGCATGAACTCCTTCTGCACAATCTGCCCTTGTGATTGAAGATATGCACGGGTACTGATGGAATTTGAGGTTCGTGGGTCCATTGGGATCATGTTGGAGGGTACTCGATCATTGGGTTCCGCGTGGCCATAATGAACGATCCAAAGAGATGGGTTTGGCGAAGGAGCGCCTTGTCTTGGTGGCATTCGGTGGGAGGGGACAAGACGATATCGACGACGGCTGTGGGTTGCTTGAGGTTCACCTATGGCATAGCCTGTTTTTGCATGGTATAATTCAAGCGTCTGGAATGCGTCAGTGGTCGCATTTTGAAAAGTATTGGCGCAACAGCATGCTCAAAGCTGGATCGCGATTGAACTTACTCCGCCTTCGACCTCCAATTGAAAGGAGGTTTCGCCAGGAGCCCAAATGTATCCATCGCTGGGAAATTCAAGGCCGACCGTGGGAGCCTGGTAGGTGAGAAGAATCGTAGCGGGAGCAGGTCGATCGAGATAGGTCCAGTAGAATGGAGCCTCACTGTTTGCGATTTTTGGCGCAGCAAGCAGCCATTCTGCTACTTTGTCGGGGTGAAGGGATTGAAGATTGGGAAATCGATAGGTTGAGAGAAGATGGACGTGCGGTTGCTGTTCAGTTGTCGTCAGCGCAAGATTCTACAATGATGGCGCATCGAGCGCAAACTTACCAATTCGCGAATAATACCGTCGCTCGGGTCTCTCATTTGCCGGAGGTCTTGCATTTTGCCAGAAAACGGAATTGAAAGTTGGGGGGGATGAAAATGGTGAAATTGGGAATTGACAGCTCTCAGCGCTCAGGTTGCTTCAGCGTGAGGTCGGGCGCGATATCCTGGCGGCCGGGGATCGGGACCGCGTTTGGATCACGTGCAACATACTCCGCTTAGATTCGCTTCTCTACAGACCTCGCCAACGTCTGCTATTGTTCTAATTATCACCTCCCCTGTCAGCACAATACTAGCTACCAAACACTACTGGCACAAGTCAAATCCTGTCTCCTTGATGGGATATAGGATTGGTATCGAGGGGTTCATCAAAAAAGTTCAACTTACTTGAGTGTCCAAAATCCAACCCCATCATGTCCGTTGCAGCATCTCGGATTGAACAACTAGCCATCTCCTCACAGAGTGGCCTCAAGTCATTTCGGAATGAAAAACTAGCCATCGCTTCACAGAGTGGTCCAAAGTCTACAGGCAGCCTAGGCCTGTCATAACCGTGGGAAAAGTCCTTCAGCCAAGCGAAAGAGATGATTACCCTGTCCCACTTTGTCCATCTTGCCTGGCGACTTGCCAGCTCCAAATGCTTTGAATTCTAATATCAGTCTCGATACTTGAAATATGATTGGGAGTGTGCCCATACGTTTTGCTGCGGGCCAGTCCTAAGCGGACTCTGTAGCGTGGCTGCCGGGTTCCTCAACACTACTTTCATGCGACGCAAAATCATTCTCGTTGACTCGGGAGTCCTGCAAGTGATCTTGAGGGGGTCTTCGTTGCCGAGATCATCAGGGGAACGCTTTCGTTTGTGGGGGCCAGATAACACGCTGAGGAGGTTGGCGAATGGGTTCTGTGTGATTCGTCAGAAGATCTGAATTTGCAATGCAGTTTCGGTACTAAGACCAAAATCCACAGCAAAGCAAGCTTGACAGGAGAAGATCATTCAGATGAATTTATCGTCACGTTATATCGTTTCTTTTGGAACCAGGGTTGCTGCAGTGTGGTTGACTGGTCTCTGTGGACTGATACAAGGACAGGAAAGGGGGACTAACTGGTTGTTGAGGTGCAAAGCCTCCAATACCGAGAAAATATGTCATGTTGACAGATGTTCGAAGCTAGTCCTATGGAACGAGGTGTTGTACCTGTATGCAGATGCTGCAGAAGATGTGAGACCGGAAAGTCCAGAAATATTGGTGGTCCAAATGTTGCCCGTGCGCTGGAGAGACTGGAGAAGTCAATCGAGGTCAAGAGCTATGAACAAGGTCGCGTTGACGCGCTTGCGTGTCATCTTGCTTAAGAAGGCCGGAAATCCGTGGAAATTTGCAAGAGAGTACCGCTCGAAGGGAAACCTATGGTGTATGAGTTTTGGCTTTACCGTAACGATATTTCCTGCAGGCAGAGAGTCGAGTTGATTGAGGCAGAGAGTTGATTTCAAGTTTCTGATGGTGCACCAGGTGTGGTCATCATATATTCAGGCTCACCCAGTACCCCCAACTTATAGAAAGTCCTGGTGGTGGATACAGAGGAATTCACTTAAAGGTACTGAAAGCACGGTTACCTTCTTGCTGGTCTGCTCACTTCACTATCTGCTACCACGTGGAGCCACGATGGGGCTCTTGAAGCATACTCTTGCTTTGAGAGTAAGAAAGCACATCGAGACCCCGCCCCGAGCAGCCCAGAGATATGGGTGTATGGCACCCCCCCTCACTCCACCCCCTCCCCTTGCCCCCCTTCCCCCGTGGTAGGAATGGAGCTATACCAACCCATGTTGATATTCATCCGATCCTATTATTCATTACATGGCCACCCTACACTCCCTGGTACAGCTTCAAGACTGTCCCATCATCCTCGCTTCGATGTGTAGAAGGAGTTCTCGATATCAACATGACCTTGTTAAGTTGTTCGCCATGAAGTGATCCATTCCCTAAGATCACAACTATGTAGAAATAGCGCAATGAAGAGAGATCACTTCCATTTCATGTACAGTCCTTTGGACACATAATTGTATCCTTCTTATCAGACTCCAAGCAGTCTTCCTGCTACTAGATTAGGCCCCCTACAAACGTTTTGAGCTACCTCAAAAGTATCCATCTGCCAGAACTCCAATATCTCCGTGCCTCGCTATACTTATGCATATTCCTACTCGCCCTTCAGAATAGACCGTAATTCCAATTCTGTGATTCTATACTACACTACGCGCTATCAATGACAATTTTCCTTCCCTTGCAACAACCTATGACTTAACTTATCCAAGTTAAATAGACAACGTAATAAACCTATATAATTATAATAACTAAGTCCTATGTTGTTTACGGAAGGAATTATATCTAGCTAAGTCCCTATATACTTACTTAGAGATGCTCTTGCCCTTACACGCTAGTCCTAAAGGAGCGTAGCAAGCTAGTCTCGAGGGAGCGGAGCTAGCTACAGTAAGTCCCCACATAATAACAGAGGCCCCTGCACGCTAGTCCCCGCTCCGTATAGATGCCCTTATACCCTAGTCCCAAAGAAGCGTAGCAGTCCCAAAGGAGCGTAGCAAGCTGGACTCGAAGGAGCGGAGCTAGCTAATTACCTAATATTCATTCACTATTACGAAGTGACACAATCTCATGCCCAAATAAGTATCTAATTCAACGTTTGGGGGCCTTTGCCTACACTCGGAATGAGCCCTCGAGATCAAGAAACCTTTCTCCTGGCTACGAATTTCGTAATATAGAATGTGTTGCAGTAGGACTTCAAGCAAGTGGGAACGCAGAATGTGAATCTAGTAAGGCGTGATGGAACCTTTACCTCATCAATCAGCAAGTTCTTTCTGCTGGGATTGGACTTCACATTCATCTTACGACAATGTTATGGATGGCTTCGAATTTTATGAATTATAAATAGGTTCACGGTGTGAACCTCGAGAGAAATTACAAATATGCGTACTCCAACCATGTACCAACTCCATTGTCGACACTTAATCTTTGACCCATACTACCGCCTCTTGAAGAAAATGAGCTATTGTGCTCGTATACAGAAATTCGCTTTCCTCCACCTTGCTCAGACCCGAGCTTCATTAACCGCTCCCCATTCCAAATACAAGTACATGAGATCCTCCAGTAATCAAGTCACAATACATCCACCCATCTTCGTATACTTCGAATAATTCCAACAAGAACAAGAGAAACCAAGAAACAACAAAAAAAACAAGAAAAAGAAACAAGAAAAGAAACCCATTCTCCTCCCATCTTCCAACAAAAGGTACCTCGCTCTCACATCACATCAAAAACCCTCATCCAAGTCACCGGAAACCAGATCCGTAGTCCCAATCCCCATGACGCCAGGAATGACTCCTCAGAGCAACGACGGAAGCGATCCGTTCATTCAACTGTAAAAAACGCCGGACTTTGAAGGACAAAGGGGTCTCTACACTGCTGGTAGAGCGCTCTAGTTCTATGGCGCTAGAGTTGCCTAAGTATTCCCCACCCACTTTCAAAAAGGTAACTCCACCCCATGTCCCAGTGGCTCGTAGGTGCGACCTAGGCGGACATGCAGAAGTGTGTGCAATGGCGCATGCGCCGATTGCCACTCTGACGTGGGACGTAGACGGGGTGGAGGTGTCTCCGAGATGGAGACGCTCTAGTTCTTTCGTGCTAGAGTTACGGCGGGGTTGGTGGGTGGGGGATGTGATGTGAGAGGAGGTGTGAGACTCTGGGGTTTGGATTTTGAATGCCAGAGGTGGTGGTTTTGAGAGGCTTGGATATGGAGTTAGGCCTCGAGAGATTCGATGACTCGAAAGGGCACGCGATGTGGTAGATGGGTTGTGTATATTGTGCGAGCGTGGTATGGTTTAGTTTTGATCGCCCAATTTGGGGTGAGGGTCAATCTCGAGTCGAGGCGATAATAGAGGGGTGTTGCAGAGGCATTGTTGGAAATTTTGAGAAATCCAGTTGCCAGGGATCTCAAAAAGACGATTCCGAGGGCTGATGGCTTCGAGTGTCTGTTTGCGAGTCAAGGATTTTAAGGTTGGAGGCAATGTTGGATATTTGAATGAATCCGCTTGCCAATGACTTCAGGAATGTTTGCGAGAATTTGTGATCGTAGGAGTTTCTTTCGAGATTGAGATCTTTCGCAGAGATCGAGGTCGGATACCGAGGCAGCTTTCGACGACTGCTATGGTGTGCGAGATGGTTCTCGCGAAATGGATAGCTTGCTCTTGTGCAAAAATGAGCTTGGTGTATGCTTGGCTCCATTGCGACCGGTGCTTTTGATGTCGTCGACCTTGGGAAAGCTGGATTGAGTTCATGAGAAGAAGATTTCTTGTTCATGGGACATTGAATTGTATGTCTTAGGCAAAGAAGATATTAATACTCTGGGCTCCGCTATGGAAGCTCGATGGGTGCATTTTGTTTATCTTGGGCACCGCTTTGATGAGTTTTTTCGAAGTCCCTGACTTTGGATAAGTCGATATCGCGTTGATGGGTGGCGATCTGTCATAGCCTTTTGGACTTTGAGCCATGAAGAAAGCAGGGATTGGATGTTCGAACTCCGCGGCGAAAGAGAGAATGGCGCTGCCAAATCATCATCGCAAAGGTTCCAATTTGTGCTCAGCCACTCATTGAACCGCCAAAAACATGTGGACGTTTGGCAACTGAAGTTCTTGAGTTCAGACTTGGATCGTGAAGGGCCAACACGATGAGCAGTTGAGCACGAAAGTATCAGCGAGCAGTAATGTAAACGAGAATTGCTGCTGCAGACAGGGACTTGTTTGTCGATGGCCCATCGAGAATTTCACACCACTGTCATTGAAGAGTAGCCGAAATGCCTAATGAGGAGGCATCATTCGCGCGGTCTTCGAAGAAGAGAGCGCGAGTTGACGGGTATTGGTTATTTCCATTGAGATTTAACTTGGATGTTCTCATCGGCATCGAGGTATGTGAAGTTATTTCTCGTGCGATTGACGAATCTGCTTTGGTTCCGAGGATTGCTCCGTAGGATCCAGCATTGCACCGTTTTTTGAATCACGGCGATATGCTTCGTGGTACTTATTGAGAGCTTCGAATGAGACTCATGGAGTTGTTGGTTGACGGGTGATCTCACCCTTTGCTTTTTTGGCGCTAAGAATGGGTCGCCGTCGAGGGCGAAAAGCCTTTTTGAGACGTGGCAGTCGACCTTATTGGTACTTGTTGTCGAGAATCCTGCAGGAAGCTCGTGGTGTTGTGGTTCAACGATCGACTCATCTCCTTTTGTGTTCGAGGATCGTCGATGAAGTTGAGATTGCTGCATATTTTTGAACTGCCGCAATCGACTTCGTTGGTACTTGTGTTTGAGAGTCCCGGAGGACGCTCATGGTGTTCATGTTTAGGCGATCCATTCGGCTTTGATTTGTTTTGAAGATCGCACTGTTGAAGTCAAAGGTGCTTTTTTGGGGGGCGCTAGTTGACTTCGCCAGTATGGGATTTTGAAAGATTATGAGCATGGTGCTGTCCTTTGGGGAGAGTGATGGTCCCTAAAAGACACCATTTTGGAGCGCTCGAAGAAAGTTGCTGACGTAGCGAATAGCGAATGTCTTTGAGCTCTTTCTGAGAAGCTCCATGGATTCCGGTTTAATGGCATTTATGCCCATAGGAAGAACAGGAACGATCGAATTCCTTCATCCACGGGGGTATGGTATTGGTGTTGAAGAATGACGATGGTCCTTTTCGGCTTGGGTTTGTCGGCATGTGTTTTAAACCCCGATGATTTCTCATTGAAGGTAATTTCGGCAATTTGGAGGCCTTCTGAGAAACTGTTATTTGTGATTTTGAGGAGCCTCGATCATTCTTGTCGGGTATGGTAGAAAGAACTCTCGAAGAGGTCGAGATCGCTGGTTGTGGGTAGCAGTGATTGTCCTCAATTGTGATTGGTGCTCAAGGAGTGCTGTGAAGCTTCCCGAGACCAATTTTGCAGAATATCCAAGGCATGTGTTGAATAGATGTGGCAGATGCATTGGTTTTTCTGCGGTTGGTGTGACAGAAGTAGCAATGGCAGGCACCACTTTGTCAGAGTTCGCTATGCTGGTATCAAGATTTGGACATGTGTATGGTGTCCTGTGGTTTTGATAGAGCAGAGCGATTCAAAGCTTCGAGGCCTGGTTCTCGGTCGACAAGACGAATTGGAGAAGTCTTGTGCTGGTGACGAGGCGATATGGCTGTCGATGCTTCGAGTTGTGCATTTTGGATCAATTGCGGGAAAGCTCCTTCTTGGGCAAAAAGAAGAATGATGTATGAGCAAAATCCTGCGCGGATCCGAGAATGCAGGCGTACGAGGAAATGATGGTCGAAAGAATAGCAAGAATGGCCGACGGACGAAAGATTGCACCAGGCAATGATTCGATATGACAACGGCTCCCTCTTCCTCTCTCTCCAGACCGAACTCCGAAAACGCCGAATAATAAAAGAGATTTTTTGGTGATTGTTTTGTAATTTTCAATTCTTTTTGGTGTTTTATATTTTGAAAAAGAAATCTTGCCGAAAAGAAATCGAATACGAAAAACGGAAAAAATGGAGAGGTCGAACAAAGCGACGAAAAACAATCCCAAACGGAAGGCAAATCAGTCTGACTGTTTCTGAAAGCATGAGCGGTAGTTCTGAGTTCATGAGAGTAGACTCAAGGATTGATTGATACCCAAGTACCAAGGTATTGAATCGTTCCTGGTCTTTCTCAAACCAGTGAACGCAAGCTCAATGCTCCACCATAGTGATCGCACACACAACTTTCCAAAAGGCACCATAGTCACTGACCAGCAGATGACCATGAGATTGGTAGCAAGAAGTGTCGGACCGATGGCAGCGAAAACAGACCAGCTGCTAAATAAAGAGAGTGATGAAGTTGAATTGTCAGCTATCCATACCCGTACGATCATAGTAGAGAACTACGAGGTGTAGAACCCAACCAGTGAACGTTTCTGGAAGCATATGCCTCAGCATGCTGGATCATCTCAAGAATCCGACAGTCATCCCTGCCTGGTAAACCAAGCTCTTCAGACATTAGAAACTCAAGGCCGTAGACACGCTGAGAGTCAACAACAACACGGAAGCAGCTTCATTCCAAGACCCAGGATCATCGTCAAAATCTCACCATCCTCGCCGAAGCAACTCAGGTTCAATATAAGACGGCCTTGTCAGTCATGAAAATCAGCAGCGAAACAAATAGGGAAAAGAGGCTTCATCTGACATCCCGGATCATGCTCAAATTCGTCCCTTCCTGCCGAAGCTCTCAGGTAGAAAATGAACCCCTAGTCATGTCAAGAATCATTAGCATAAGAAGACGCTATGCCTCTCAACACGCTGGATCATCCTCGAAACTCATACCATCCTCGCCGAAGCAACTTCAGGTAGAATAACGAAGCCCTAAGACGCGTTGAAAGTTAGTGTACGAGAAATCGACCTCAATAATATCCTTCAGGAAAAGAAGTTCCAATTCAGTAGAGTTCCCTGTCTGGATCCCACCACTTGCGTCAAGTTGGGTAGACTCCTCCCTAACCAAAGTAGGCAGGTTGCTGCTCCCGCGAGGAAGACAGCAAGGGACTTACATGCCCTACGTGGTCGAATGACGAGGCGGAAAGTGACGAGATGAGCTTGAATAGCGTTGACGGCATTGGAACTATTGTCGAGATCAATGGAGGACGAAGCTGGGAGATGATCTTGTGAGAGAAGCTCGGTAGCCACGGAACCTTCTTGTCGACGCTTTTTCTATAGGGCTAGCTCCCCCTCCTGCCCATCGAGGCGAAGAACTGGTGTTGACCAAGTGCCACCATCACCCTCCCCCTCCATCACTTCAGAAGATCATATGATCGCCGTGATACTCGCAAGTATCTCGCCCCATCCACTCCGTAGCCTCCGAAGATAGTGCCTCCCACTCCATCTTCTGCTCGTACACATACGTCTCCCACTCGTACGTTGGGACCCAATCCATAGGAATGTGTCCGTTATCATACCCTCCGTCCATTATATCCGGTACGTCTTCTGGGACAGGGGTTGGTACGTGAAATGTCTGCCCGTAAAAGGAGACACCCTCGTAGCAAGTGCTAACCCCGCCGTTGAATGCGTAGCCAAAGTAAGACATTGCGCAATGGTTTTCGTAGGAAATAAGTCGAGTTCTAAAAGGAATTTCTGGCAAGAATGCGAGAGTTATCGATCGTAGAGTCGAGATTTGCTGCGAAAAGATGCGCAAGGAGAAAAGAAAGAAAGAAAGGTCGAAGGCGAGAGCGAGATTTTCTGATATCCCCAGGAGGAGGGTGGGGGACACGCTAGCGATGGTAGTCGCGTTCGCCCGTTGGGATAAAGTAGCAGCTTGTCAATAAACTTGTAGGCCAGTTGGGGCAGAGATTAATTTTGATAGTGGCAGTTCTGAAAAGCGGCGTGCGGTTTCGCTTAGCGAGATCCCGACCACCCACCACCACCAGAAGACCTTTTACTGGAGCATTAAGAGCGGCATGAATAGAGCGCTTTCTGGGGATTGATACCACAATGTCGATCTTGCATCTACATGCACTTCTATGCCAACCCAAGGAATATAGATTTGAAGATTGAGGGGCTCATATATAAGCGAATCTTGCCCCTTAAACACTTGGGTGTTGAGACAATACGATTTTTCCATAGACATCTTATATTTTTCTCTGAGGATTAATTGCCATGCCTCTCCTACCCAAAAGTCCCAAGCAAGAAAACCCACTTTCATGGCTCACGCAAAGATGTCATGCCTTCGCCCAAAGAAATCACCACCGCAGAATCACGCCGCTTTTCATCACCCCTCAGAAATTGCCAAACCCCAGCCACCAGCGACTACTACCTTTCTGCCTTATGGCCTTTATCTTTCCTTTGTCCTTGGAGTCTCGCGCGTCACAGTGAACACCTTAAAACGCGCGATAAGAAAATTTCAATATTAGGGAAATTAAAAATGTCGTAAACCATTGAGCAAGTTTGTCATCAAGGTGCTTGAGTAGCTATGGCAAGCACGTCACGGAGTCTATTGGACTGGCATTTGCGCTGAATTCATGAATAGCACTTTTGGAATCAAGTCCCTTTACATCATAAAATACTCGCCAGCGTACTTCGGATGTTTCCCCCTTACCCCTCCCAGACTTGAGCTCCGTGACCATCAAAAGCCTCAACCAAAAGTACTTGGAAGTAAAATCATGCATGGAGCCACGAAGACAAAATATTCCCCTGAAGAACTGCAAGTTTTCTTAGCACAATTGTGCACATCTAAACCTCGATATCTCACCAATTACTTGCTTCACTTCAGCTCAACCAGACACCGACTGCATCCTGCAAAATCAAGCACACATCACATCACCAAAGCCTATACAAGTTGCACTATCAACTCACTTCACTTTGGCTGTAACACTGTACTCAACACCACCACCAAATCACAGGAAAACATTCATGCCGTGGAGGGTCATCTACTAACATACCTACCTATACACCAATCTCTCAATATCTCTCCAA
Organism: Hymenoscyphus albidus; assembly: GCA_911693285.1. Lineage (NCBI taxonomy): Eukaryota > Fungi > Ascomycota > Leotiomycetes > Helotiales > Helotiaceae > Hymenoscyphus > Hymenoscyphus albidus. The sequence goes on from CAJVRM010000743.1 coordinate 65,526, forward strand.
TCCAGTCCCACCAATACAACTCACCTCTCCATAACCCCATACACCAAAAACCCCACTACCCTGCAAAGCAAAACTTCCCAGCCTCTCCAATTACCAAGAGCGTAAAAAAGATGGAGAAGGATAGGGGTCTGGGCGCCATACGAAGGAGTACATAAGGAGGCCTTGCCTCCCACTCAACTCCTCATGCCTTTCGCACTTTTTAGACTCTCTTTTTCCCCACCCACCGTCACTGATACAAATTATACGGTTCTTTGTATTTAGTACTGCCTGTCAGTTAGTTAGTCACCTGTACAGTCCGTCATGGTCTCTCACTTAGTGAGGTCCTAGGACAGTCAGTTACAGGCTCTGGAGGTTCTTTGAGTTTGCTTGCCAGCCATCTAGCATATATGCCATACTTAATAAGTACTATATGCCCCTGGCCAAGCGCTCTGGAGCCGGGCTCCTGCTGAACATGAAAGATGTTTTGAAAAAGCTCGTTCTGAAAAAGTGAGAACTCAAGTACAAGCGATCAGAATTCCCACACTCTTTTCTATTTCGATCTAAGTCATAGTTTCTACAACTCAACAGTGTGTCAGTGTAATTAATCCCACCTCATCCATCCCACCACAGCAACATAACTCCCTTCCTCCCTCCCAACTCCCTACCCCCAATCACAACCATCCATCTACAACCCCAAAATTCCAAAAGGCTTAAGACCAGCTACGCCTAGTAGGCGTTCAACGATCGAAAGAATCCCTTACCACAATGCACTACATATTCCTCATAGTACCATCCAATCCACCTTCCGCGTTCCAAAAGTACCTAGAATCCCAAACCTCGCTTAGTGTAATGTACCACTCCCTCACTTCCCCCATTTCTAACCCATCTCTCTCACTAACCCCCTTCTCCTCCCTACCTCAAACTTTTGCAACAAACCTTCAAACCCAACCAAACCTCCCCAACACCCCTCTCAATCCCCACTCTTCCATTCTCCGCATATTTAAATAGACACTACACCACTTCACACCACCTCACAACCCACAAAATCCCACAACAACCCACAACAACCCACCAAACCAGCAGAATGCATTATAAACAATTTCAAACAATCCATTAAACCGCTACTCTCAATCTAAACATTACCACTTCTACAAATAGCAAGTATACCTACCCAACCACCCAACCCAACACTCAACGAATCCACATCTTCGTTCTCGTTCCAAGTTACGTTAAACAAGTATAATTAAATAATATACTAATACGTTGAGGTCCTAAGTACTAAATCATACCACTCAACCCATCCTATCCCATCCCCATCCCCATCCCATCCTCTCCCCTTAAATCAAAAAAAAATCCAAACATCCAAAACAACAGAAAGAGAGAAGAAAAATAAAAAAGGCGGGGGAGGGGGATAAATAAGGAGTTTGATCACGTGGGAGGTTCAAGGAATCCCACCCGACCTAGGTAGGTAGGTAGCTACCTAGATACAAAAAAGGTTGGAAAGGGACGTGTATCACATGATTGAATAAATTGGGACTAGGTAGGTAGGTAGGTACCAAGTACCTATACCTACTGGAGATGAATATATTTAAAGAGCAAGTACTTTCCAGAACCCAGATAAGCCAACTTAGTCGTCGGACAGGTAGCATCTAGAAGCACATTCAATTCTACCTTTACCTCACTCTTCACTCATTTTACTACTACAGTCTACAAACATCATAAGAACCTTCTTTTCATTCATTTAACGTTATTTGACACCCAATCAACTGTATGTCAAAATCTCTAAATACAGCATTATCGAGAAAAGCCCAAAAGATATCCAATCAATCAACCTATGCTTGGTATGTTGAAGCACTAACGTTACCACCACGACCGGTCCAGTTGACGTGAATGTTGTCACCGTCTGGGTACTTGGCGCTAGCGTGCTCTGGCTTGATCTTGAAGGTGTGGGCACCAAAGTAATCTCTCTGGGCCTGGAGAAGGTTGGCTGGGAGATCCTTGGTTCGGTAACCGTCGAACCATGAGAGAGCGGTGGAGAAACATGGGGTTGGTAGACCGAGAAGAGCAGCCTTGGAGACAACATCTCTCCATCCTGGTTGAGCCTTATGAATGGCCTTGTTGAAGAAGTCATCGAACAACAAGTTCTCAAGATCAGGGTTGCTGCGGTAAGCAGCGGTGATATCCTTCAAGAAAACGGATCGGATAATGCATCCTCCGCGCCACATAAGAGCGATGGATGGCTTGTTTAATGACCAACCGTACTCCTTGGCAGCCTGAAAAACTTGGTCAGAATGTCATATGATGGAAAAGAGAATGGCGAACTTACAGATTGCATAAGCATGAAACCTTGCGCGTATGAGATGATCTTGGAGGCGTAAAGAGCTTGCTCTAAATCGTCCAAGAATTGCTCCTTGTTGCCCTCAAACTTGCTGGATCGACCAACAAATTCAAGAACCTTGGATGCGCGTGTTCGCTCACCCTTGAGAGATGAGAGACAACGGGCAAGAACGGACTCAGCAATCAAGGTAACTGGCTGTCCAAGATCGAGAGCGTTGATAGCAGTCCACTTTCCGGTACCCTTTTGTCCTGCAGAATCGAGAATCTTCTCCAAAAGTGGTGTTCCATCATCATCGTTAAAGTACATGATATCACGGGTAATTTCAATGAGGAAAGAGTCGAGAACGCCCTTGTTCCATTTGGTGAAGACATCACCAATCTCCTTGTCCTCCATTCCGAGACCACGCTTCATGATATCGTAGGCCTAAGTTGGGTTAGCGAAAATTGATTGATTACATGATGGAAATTCGTACTTCGCAAATCAATTGCATGTCACCGTACTCAATACCGTTGTGAACCATCTTTACGTAGTGACCGGCACCCTCATCACCGACCCAGTCGCAACATGGCTCTCCATCACTCTTGGCGGAGATGTTTTGGAAGATCTCCTTGATGTATGGCCAGGCCTCAGGGTTTCCACCTGGCATGATAGATGGGCCATATCTGGCACCCTCCTCACCACCAGACACACCGGCACCGACGAATCGAATACCCTTGGTAGCCAAGTACTTTGTTCGACGGTTGGTGTCGGGGAAATGTGAGTTACCACCATCGATGATGATATCACCCTCCTCACAGTGGGGAAGGAGAGTCTCGATGAAGTCGTCAACAGCCTTACCGGCCATGACCAAAAGCATCATACGGCGGGGTTTCTTGAGCTTTGCGCAGAACTCTTCGATTGAGTGGGCACCCTCGATGGATTTGCCTGTGGGGGTACAATTTAGCTGATTTTCTAAAGGTTGAATTGACACCAGCAAAGAATTGGTACATACCCTTTGCCTCGTTGGCAAGGAACTTGTCAACCTTGGAGACGGTTCGGTTGAATGCAATGACATTGGCACCGTGGTCGGCAGCGTTGAGAATCAAGTTCTGGCCCATGACGGCCAAGCCGATGAGGCCGAAATCTCCTCTAGGAGCATTGTCAGTATTAGATTCAGTACTTGTTTTCGAATTCGTAGAAGCTGAGTTGGGATGGAATCCCGGAGATCCGTTTCCGTTTCCCTCCCTTCGAGCTGCCGTGCCACCAATGTTGATGGCAGCGAGGCGAGCGCTGAAGGTGTCAATTAAGAGAATATTGTAGAATAGAAATTTGTAGCGATGTATCTGGCAGACGTATAATCCCGCGTGTCGACGCCATGTTGGTGTTGTGAAAGCAGCCGCAGCCACGGCGACCACGAATGGTGGGGTAAATTGCTGAGGGGTAAGAAAGTGAACAGCACTCACGTTGGTCCACTCATGATGACAAGAGGAAGCTAGAGATTAGGATTTGTGAGGGTATTCGGATGGTTGAGAATTTGCACAGGATCCTGTCCGTGAGTGGTGATGGAGTGGAAGGGAGAGGTGTTGATGATGTGTAGAAAGAAAGAAATCTTCACGAGTGACGGAAGGTTCGAGGGTTCTAAATGCTAAATGGTAATGGGTGGAGGGGTCGAGCTGGCGGGGGGGAGAGGGCAGCGAAGGGCCGGGGGGCAGCTGATTAGTCCGCCGTGAAGACCCGACCCGGTCTAGGCGGAAATAATTGGACCGATGATGCCGCTTTTCCTCAGCACCAGAGGAGCATCTCTGTAATACGCATCTCCACGGGTAGGGTGCGCAAAGAGACTGCGAGGGAGAGGCTCCATAGACCGGTCTTGGTCGTGGTGGAACGGGGATTACGAGGTTGCCAGGTTGCTTGGGGAGTGTTGGGGATGATGGGACGATGGGGGTGATGGGGGTGATGGGGATGATGGGACGATGGGGGTGATGGGGGTGATGGGGGTGATGGGAAATGATGGGGATGAGAGGGTTCAATGGCTTCTACGCATGCGGCTTACTCGTACCATACGAGTACGGAGGTACTGGAGTATCATGCTAAATATTCAATAAGAAGACGGTGCTGCTTTTTGCATGTAACTGCGTGAATTGTCATCAAGGCGAAGGTGAAAGCTAGAGCGAGTCCGTGGGCCAATTGCCTTGGTGGGAGCTGTGTGGGAAGCTCATATGGAGTCATGGCAATGCATGGGATGTGTCTGAGAACTGGAGAAGCCGATGAGGGAGAAGGCGGGAGAGGGCGACTGAGGGCGAGCGAGGTGGAGGGCGAGAAAGGCGATGAGGGGCTGATTTCTGGCTGTGCCAGTTCTCCGGGCTCAGAGCATCGCCAATTGAGGCATTAATATTCGATATCAATGCGATTGAATACAAAGCAATACTGACGATTCTCTACTGCCGGAGTCTGGTCATGTTGGTCATCGTTTCGTAGCCAGCTGCCTTCCATCACCTTGATGCTTCTTGATTATTTACCCCCCCGTCACCCCCACTTCCAACTCACGCATTGAATTTGAGGAACCACCGTTGAACCTACAACCCCGCCAAATAAGGCATCTCGGGCATGTCAAGCTTGGTACCTGAGGCTGAGATACTGACGTCGGCGACTGCCAATTTGGCTCTAAAGCCGAAGTTCGAGCTCATCCGTAACCGACAATCACTCACTAAGCGCCATTGCCGATTGCCGACTGACGATTGCCGCCCAAGTTGCAGGTCAGAATCCATGCCAAGCATCTTCTGACCCTTTGAATCGCGTATCTGCGACTGCGACAAAAACCATCAACACCACAACCAAACTCGACCCCATCCCATCTATTTCACTCTACGCAACTTGAAATCCGTCCTCCGAGACACCAAGAAAAGGGACAGTTGACTTGAGAAACCCACTGCGTCAAGGCGCAAAGGTACGTCTAAAATCATACCACAAGAGTATCGATCTGCAATTCATCATGTCCTATCCCCCACCTCCAGGTCTAAACAACAACTCCAACGCCCATCCATCTCTCCCCGCACGACCTCCTCCATCTAGCCTTCCTCCTCGACCAACGTATAATGCTGCTACCTCTCGATCCGGCGGTGGCGCGCCACCTGCCTATCCAGCGTCGTCTGGATATGGAGGCTTCGCGCCCAGATCTGAAGCTCCAGTACACACGGCGCAACCATCATATAATTCATACCAAGCACCTCCTCAACAACAGTACCCCCAGCAAGCATACGGAGGATATAGCGCTCCTCCACAGCACGATGCCTACGGCGCTGCACCTCAAATTCGAAATCCCTTCGCACCTCCCAGCGCCACGGCCGGAGCAAGAGCTTTTGAAGAGGACCCTGATATGGCAGCTCAGATAGCACAATGGCAGTCAGCATACGCATCAAAAGACAACACTACTAGCAGTAGTAATACATCAGGTTACACTGGTCCCAACCCTGCAACTCGACGATTCAATAATTCAAGTGAAAGTTCTGGCGCGGCTACGTCTACGAACACTACACCGCTTGGCGGTGGACCTCGACCTGATGCAGCGGGACCTACTATGAGCTCAGCAGCCATGTCTAGCGCCGCTCACACAGACACGGGCGTTGCAAACATCGTATCCGATTCCAAAGACCCATCTCAAAAAACCGTCGTTCGTTCTGGTGGTGGGTCAACATGGACTGATTCCTCACTCCTAGAATGGGACCCCGCGCATTTTCGTCTCTTCGTTGGTAACTTGGCAGGAGAAGTAACGGACGAATCTCTTTACAAAGCATTTTCGCGATGGCCATCCATCCAAAAAGCGCGTGTCATCCGAGATAAGAGAACGACCAAGAGCAAGGGGTATGGATTTGTGAGTTTCAGCGATGGGGAAGAGTTCTTCTCGGCTGCTAGAGAGATGCAGGGTAAATACATTGGAAGTCATCCTGTTTTACTGCGACGAAGTACGACTGAGATCAAGGCTGTGAACCCGAGGGATAAGAGACACGGCAAGAATGGGAAGAACAAGAATAAGGGCGAAGACAAGGATCGTGATAAGACTGGAGCTGGAGTTCAGAAGGCTGGAAGTAAGACGAAAGGGGGATTGAAGGTTCTTGGTTGATTGACGCGTTTGGGAAGGGTAAGAGTGACCGCAGGGAACGTTTGTGGTGGAGGCTGGTGGTTCTTTAATACAAACTGAATCAATGCTTCTGCTGCTCTAGCATTGGACGAGGAAAAGGACATTGTATCTAGAGTAATGAGTAAATAGAGTGTCGCAGAATACCACACCAAAAATCCATCAACCAATCAACCAGCAATCCAAACCACCTCCCTATTCAGCTCCCCTCTCCATCACCTAATGCGAAAACTATATTGTTCATCTAAACCAAACCAAACCAAACTCGACCAAACCTACTCAAATCAAAACAAATTAAATGAATGGTTTGGTTCATCCCTACCGTATTTCAGAAATTCGGTTCGTTGCCTAGACTTAGTCGTATATCTGCGAACAGTAAGTCTAGAGTGGTACTGGTACTGTGGTAGGTATTTATAGATTTTTCTCCGCACAGGCCCTGTGTCTGTGTCTGCGCCTCATGTGGAACTGGGAGGGAGGGAAGGTGGGGAAGGTAGCGAAGGTACTGGGGGTTAAGCGAGATTTTGGGTTTATGCGATGGGAGCGAGGGTGGTGAGGGGTGAGGGGTGAGGGGTGAGTGAGGGGTGAGGGGTGAGGGTGTTTGGAGGGGAGGGTGGGATGTGTGAGTGAGTGAGTGAGTGTTTGGAGGAAAGGGGGATGTGGTGAGTGGTGGGATGTGTGAGGTGAGAGGTGAGGGTGTTTGGAGGAAAGGGGGGGGTGGATTTGAGGGTTGGATTTGGGGATTGGGTGTTTATAGGGAGGGGAGGAGAGTTGAGAAGAGATGAAGAGGGATGGCATTGTTTTATACGTAGAGATGGGTTTAGATTTAGATTCAGATATAGTAGGTTTAGACTAAGTGAGTAATAGAGGAAGGAGAGAGAAGGGAAAGTGGAGAAAAAAGGGAGAGGAAAATATACAGTAACCAATAAGTGCGATATGCAACACTTTACAGCTTCATAATAAATAAATTAAAGGATAACTAGTATCCAGTAAAAGAACTTCGTAATTAAGGAGGTATATTGATATCCAAGCGTCTACTTTATATAACTTAGATTATAGTAGATTACTTGGGTATAGAAGAGAAGGAAAGAAAGTAGTGATGGGAAAGAGGGGAGATAGTATAATTAGGGAAAAATAGAAACTAGGAAGTGTGATGTGTAATGATTTGAGAATTAATGATTGGAGATAGATGGGCAGGAGGGTTGGGTTGTTACTTCTTGATGGGTTGGGGAAGGATGGAGAGATGGATGGTATGGGGAGGGGTATGGTATGGTATTGAGATTTATGTCTAAGCGGGTATATATTTGATGAAGAGGTGAAGGGAAATCAAGTGGACTGAATAGAGAGTATAACCTTGAATTTTAAGAGAAGAATAAATAGAAACTAGAATGTGCGATGTGCAATGATTTGAGAAGTGATGATAGTATGAGGGGGTTGTTGGAGGGAGGTTGTATGGAGAGGTGTATTAGAGTAGATAACCTTAAATAAAAATTTAGATGAAAAGAGATGAAAAGAAATTACATGGACTAAATATAGTATAAATTAGGGGTTATTAGAGGGGGGTTCTAAGAGGGAGGTTCGTAGTATAGTATAGGGAGGATAAAATAGATAACCTTAAATAGAAACTAAAAATGCGATGTGCAACAAGAAAAGGATTGGAAATGATAAGGGGATTAGGGGGTTCGTGGTATAGTGAGATGTATTACGTTAAAGCGTTAGATTAAGATTAGATTATAGAGTAAATATAGTGCGAGCTGGGAACTTGGTAGGGTAGTAAATAGGAACTGGAGATACGATGTATAACGATTTGGGAAAAGAAATTGGTTTTGAGTTATAGTAGGGATTAAGAGGTTCGTGGGAAGGGGAGATTTATATTAATATCGAAACGAATGGATTTTTTCTAGAATATTTAGGTACAAGAGGGATTTAAGGGGGGGGAATAAATAGTGACTTAAATTACGATGTGCAATAGTTCAAAAAATTAGGTTTGAATTAGGGGATTAAGAGGTTGGTAGTATGGGGAGACGTATTCAAGTCAAAGCAATGAGATTATCTGGGTAGGAGAGGTGGGATTCATGGAGGAACAAATAGCAACTAGAAAGTGCGATATGCAACATTTTAGTAAAAGATTAATTAGGATATTAGGGAGCTCAGCTACAAGAGCTTGGGTAGTATATATGAATCTCGGATATATCTCCGTATATACAAAGTCAAGCACCCAAATTACAATAAAGAACCGCGAAATGAAAACGCACTAAACATAGCCGCCCAACTCTCACTTCTAAATTACAATACAAAAAGGGAAGAAACAGATTTGGAAAAAACAATATGCAACAAACATCCAAGAACGGGAATGGAATTTGTTGTTGGAATCATCGTTACTATTCCCTAGGTTTGATGCATAGTAGGTTAGGGGCGCAGACCCGATGCGCAATACGGATGGAGGTATTAACATAATGCGAACGTGGGAATGGAACATTGTTATAGGAGGAATAAATAGAACTAGAAAGTGCGATGTGCAACATTTGGAAAAGGAGGTTGTTTAATTGTCGTTGTGGCTGGCATTATACGCCGTTGGGGCTCAGCTGCTGCTCTGTAGATCGTTTATCGTAAGATTTACGGGTGGTTTGGATGGGATGCACGATCTGCATTGTCGTTGTGATGTTAAAGTTGTTAAAGCGATAAGCGAGGGAATGGAGACAGTTGTGATTGGGGGAATAAATAGAAATAGAATGTGCGATGTGCAACGTTGAGGGGGATGGTAGATGGAATAGTGTTTTGGGTGGTGGTGGTTGGGTAAGTGAGTTAGATTTACGTGGTTGGGGCTCATGGGGCGTGGCGTTTACGTATGCTTTGCGATACAGTACATGTGCTGTTGATTATTGAAGTAGACGGAGTGGCTGAAAGAGAACTTTCAATATTCAATATCAGGAATAAATAGAAACAGAATATGCGATGTGCGATGTGCAACAATTGTAAAAACTTAACAGTTTAGAGGAAGGAGGGAAGGATGTTGTGCTTGTTTATTACACCTTCTACAGTACCGATGTAGGGATCTAGCTTGAAGGTGTCCAATATGTTTTCGGATAAACGGAATGATGTCAAGGTAATCAAAGAATCCGAGTTTGTAATTATTAACATGGGAATAAATAGAACTAGAAAGTGCGAAATACAACATTTCAAAGGGATTAATGAAGAGGGAGGGATGTTTGTGGTTGCGCTCGGAGTGGATTGGGGCGCGGACCTTGGGGTGTGAGATATCGATACAATGCGGACTTGAAATAGATGTAGTAATATGTTTTGATTGGAGGAATAAATAGACCTAGGGATTGCGATGTGCAACATAGAAAGAGTAATTGCTATAGAAGGGAGGAGAGGTAGATTGGAAAATGGTATGGTTTGTGTTTGGCCTTACTGTAGGTAGGGTTCTCGTGCTGGAAGTATAAACGAGTATTCTACTGCAGCTGTATGCGATGTGTGGATTAATGCCAAAGTGACGAGTGAAAATGCAATTAGTGACAAGATAGTTTCATCGGTGGATAAATAGTTGTGAAAACTGCGATTTGCAACAGAAAACACTGGGAAGAGCGAACAGGAAAAAATGCATGAATTTGCAAATAAAAGGTCTGGTTACATCCGGGGTGGATTCAGCTGGTGGGTGTCTTCATGCCACATATTGCTTCAAAGTAACCAGAACGAATGGATGGCAGTAAGATCGCTTACCATATTGAGAAGCTGGAATGTGGCAATAGATTTATAAAACTTGGTTAACTTGTTGTCTTGCGAAGGTAGGAAATGTGAAGGGATATTCTGGGTTATTGGCGGTTGAGGCGGCTGTGGCAGTGGGAGTTGTACAGTGCGGAGTACAGTATAGAAAGTTGGGACTTGGAATTCCACAACATCCATCCAGCACAAAGTCAACAAAACAACAGTGGAGATTTCAAGTACCAACAAAACCAGAGCTGAATCTGCGATATGCAACAATTTCAGCAAATTCTCACAGAATCCGAAGGCAGCAAAGTCAAAATTGAATATCTCCGTCGGAGGGGCGGGGACCAGGTTTGTGGATAACCATCCTTATTCCAAAGTCAAGGCAACCAACAAACCGCAAGAACGACCACCTCTAATTGGAGGAATAAATAGATTGTCATAACTGCGATTTGCAACATACCTCTTTATTCTCTCCGCACAAGAACTAATATACCTTCGTATATTATTTCGACGGCACGAGAGGCAAAGTCTAAAAATGTGTGTCTTGTAATTTGCGGTGGACGGTCGGGGAAAAGGGAAAAAGTGGATATTGGTAGTGTTAAGAGGGGCTTTATGATGTGTTTACGCGTCACCTACAGGAAAAATGCAAGTCAACTGATAGGGATTAGAGTTTTGGAGAGTTGGTTATTGCGCTTGAATAGGAAAGAATTCATCTTGGAAATAGATTAACGGTTTTTGCGATGTGCAATGAAATGCCAAATATTTGCCCTTTGGAGGAGAGGAGACAGGGAGTGGACGTCAGCTACTGAGACAATCTGAAGCCTGGATCTTTCAATGGTGGATCAAAGACTTTTGATGGTGGATTTATTCATTTCAGATATAAATTAAAGATTATTGCGATGTGCAACATAATGTGTTCTTTGGTGTTGAAGTGCTGTTCAGCTGTGGTTAGAACTCGTGGCTAGAGAAAAGTGATCAACTCTGGGACAGGGGAGCCGGGCTGTAAATTACGAATTCATACATTTCTTATATTGTACTTTCTGGGAGCTTGATCTCTAGCTTATATAGGGGTTACTATATGTGAAACGTAAATTAAATATTTGCACGACTTGCAACATAATGTCCAAATTTTTCCGTTGCTCGTCCCCGCAAAAGAGACTCGGGACATGCTGTCTTCAGTGAGGTGTTGTTATCCTGAGATTTTGTACTTGAAGGAAGTGTAATACTTTTCCACACCAAAGTCATATCGTATTTGAACGCTGTAAGCAGAAACTCTTATGCTTTGATAATAATAATGCTTATTTTCACGACATGGCAAAACAAACTCGCCGCCCTGGGTTTTTTCCGTGTTCGTTGTTGTCAAAACTAAGTTTAGCAAACCCCCTCGGCTTCGGGACACGGCAATACTCACCTACTGCGAACATGTGCTTCCAAAAGCTTAGTCTATATGTCAGTTCAAGAGTCTCATCTTAAATATAAATTGATTATTTCACGACTTGCAACAAAAGCCCCAAAGTTGGGTGTGGACATATGGTCAGATCTCGGAGAAAGAAAGAGGTCAGGGATGATGATCAATGACACGGAGATATGGCCCTCTCTAAAGTATTGGATTAGGAAAGATGCATAGATTTCATAGAACTTTCGTCTGAGATTTAGATTAATATTTTTCACGACGTGCAACATATTCTTCAGAGTTCCGGGTCGTCTATTTTGACATTCGTCAAGACGGTCCGGCATACCCATAAATTTCCGGTTTGTTAACCTTTCCAAATTCGAAGGCTCTAAGCCATTATACACCCCTCAAGCTAGGAGCACTTATGCAATTCCTCATATCAAAAATATATTAACCATTTTCACAATATGCAACAAAACCCCAAAACGTTCGGATTGGCCGTCGTTTTTTTTATGTTTTTAACTCGGGGGATAGTTTTGGCTTCGGGACAGGGGAGAGGATTAAACGTTCGTCCATGAATTTAATCTCCGAATCTCAGCTTTACAGAAGGCTGGAAGAGGAAGGACTGTCATGACAGTCAGCTGGAAGGGGTGACATCTCATCTGAGCAATATATTAATTCTTTTTGCGATGTGCGATGAAATCCGGGAGTTTGGGTGAGCTGTTGTTGTGGAAGGTGGACGACCGGGCTGTGCATTGACAACTTCAATGGACGGGGTGGATTAGGAGCCTGAACAATTAATTAATTTCTTTGCGATCTGCAACAGAGATATAAAAAGAGTACAAATGAAGACTTTGGGAAGCTTAAGCTGTTTACTTTCTTACGGTAGTACTCACGTTTTTCTATTAATGCACACCTCTTGGCTACCAAGGTTCGTATGGCCCCACGACGTGCATTAATAGCAACATGAATAAGTGGAGTTACATTTGGTATGCTCTGAAAAGTAACTTTAGACATAAATTAAAAGTTTTTGCGATGTGCAACATGATCTTTGACGAGTGGCTCCTCTGATGAGGTTGGAGATGAATTAGGCTACTCGTGGTGGGTCATCTTTATATTGACAATTTTGCGAAGTGCAATGAAAAATCAGAAGTATCGGATTTGGCGAACTATCGAATTCCTATATTCTAGAAGGTTTCTAGATATGGAAAAGCTTGGTATCTGAAATAAATTAAAGAATTCTACGAAATGCAACAGTATACTACGAAGTTCCAAAAACAGAAAGAGTTTCCGTTGCCCCGTATTAGTCAATGATTACTATTATAGAAGACTCGTGCCTTGCAAGGCCTTAAGAGATCCATGTGACTACCGTTAGTTTTATCCTTATATCAAAAGTTTTTGCAATGTGCAACAAGTGTTGAACTATGAGTTTCTTCATTACTTTGTTATTAGCGAGGCGATTGCTAACGACCCTCACTCTTTAAAATCCTGGCCTTGGCCATGGTTGGAAAACTTTAATCCGAGAAATATATTAAAGATACTTGCGATATGCAACTAACTGCCATTGGAAGTCCCAAGAGTTGAGATTCCCGGTTGAAGTATAAAGAATGTTACGGTGAGCATTGGCGAGGCAACGTACCGATAAATATGGGGAGTCCGAACATTATGCTTTCCAAACCATGCTTTGCGGCCCAAACAGGAATAATAAGCCTTTCAAATAAATTGCAGAGTTCAGCGAAGTGCAACAATTCTTTACGAAATGACTGGAATTGCCTAGTTCTCCGCACATTCGTTATTAACGTGACCAAAAATGCGAGTCAATACTTCTGCTCTTGAACCCCACAACATTTCTATTAAAGCAAATAAAGCAATTAATAATTGATCCGAGAACTTGACGATTTACAGTGGAGTCTTACGTCTTTAAATCGTGAAACAAGAGGTAATCGCGCACTCGATGCGTTGAGGACTTCAGACTGAAATTTCCGGGATATGTAGAGGCTGCCCATTTTAGAAAAATTGTAACGTAACGAGGAAGCGACGTGTGCTATGATGACCCCAGGGTACCTACTTAAGTTAACTAGGCAATTGTAACCGCCCCATGGATTTGCAATTTACGATCATGTCCGTCATGCATATCATAATCCATTCTATAATAACCTTGTGTTACAGTTTAACAAGATATCGATTAGATGTGTTTCCTGTCCTTTCTCACTTTCTAGTCATTTCATTTTTATATGCTCCTCTCCATTCACTATAGATACAGCTAAGGCAGCTCACATAGAAAAAGTTCGCAATGAAGAAAATGTATACAGCCGACGGACGACCATTTCCTTACTCAGGTAGAATGCCGAAAGGTAAAGACTAAAGGGGGGGGCGTGATAGCACTTGTGTTAGTAAGGTCTTACCAACTATAAGCGAAAGCCAAATTATATTCTAAAAATAGATTTCTCGTATTTACAGTGGACGGGCGTGGCACAGTCTAGCATAGCGTGACGTTATGTGTTACTTTATTAAGTACTTAGTAAAAAGTCTACTTCGATTAGTAGTAGCTGACTAAATCACCCCTCGTATAATACTCGTCGAAGAGAGGGGTGGTTTGTTAGTAAATAGAAGTTATCTTGGCATTTCTTTCTAAGTACTATATTTGAAGAGTAATACCAAAACTCTAAAAACATGGAAAACTAATCTCCTTCTACTTACTTCTTATATCGCAGGTTACTTCTAGTAATTTTGGATAGCGAGTAAGCTCCTAGCCCTTGCGCCTATTGTTTCCTTACTAGTACTGATTAGCCTTGATTTCTTATTCTAGTCTTCTTATTTAGCTCTTCTTCTCTCCCAAAATAGCTTCTTCTTGCATGTTATTAGATAAGCTTCGAGTAGAGAGCTTATCCTTTCTCATAGATAGCTACACGCGATATCCATGCCCTAGCTAAGACTATGCTAATTCTCAGCGACTCATTCGGTGTAAAGTCACGTGGTCGGCATAGGAGTCGGGTCCTGGGTGGATAGAAGGTGATATAGTGGACGGATTTTCACGGGGTAATCAATATTGGGGTAGCCTCACGATATAAATTTGATTTACTAGAAGATAGGTGCAAATATATACAGAAAGTAGTGAATGTTTACTTTTCAAGGGATATCGACTAAATAGCCTTTTCTTTCATTTACGGGGGAGTTTAGTTAAAAAGATCCGATGAAAGCTGTATGCTCGGCTCATTACCTTTCATATAACTTGGGAGGGGAAAATTGATGCCGATGAGTATATGTTCTACTGTACTTGTTTTTGTAACAGGGATTCTCTATGGCTTTACCATATACCAAGAATACTACAACGGGTTCTTCGATTTTAAATGCCTATGCGAGGGATAACGGTCGGTCACAGCGTGGGGGTGGGGGGGTGAACATGGTCGCTTGGAGTTGGCTCGCTTGAATGAGATGTCTGCTAACCCGGTTGAGTGTATTCGCATTTCTGTTAGTTTTGTTTTCTTATTCTGCTAAAAATCCCACTAAAGTAATAAAGCTGAGCGGCTAGGGCAGTGATATACATAGGTCCATATGGATGGACCAAAAGCAAGTTAATTCTGTGAAGACAATATGGCACCTTTTCAAAGAGTGGTCGTCTATTGTGAATGGGCAGCAGAAATTAATTACAGGCATCAATATGTTACCCCCAAAAAATGAGAAATGGTTGCGCTGAACGCTTTACTACTCCTTTATACCATTTTCCAGTTAAATAAAGAAAGTCCCTTACAGAAAGGAGTGATATTTCGCGCAGTAAGTGACAGAAAGGGATCTTTCAAATGGTGGCTATTCTCATATTATTGCATGCTTCAAATATGGCTTCTGAATAAGGCAAAACTGCATTTATCTGCCCATTCCTTCATGTTTACTGCGCAAGTTTGTGTGTGTCTGCCGGTTTGTAGCAATGTGTGTCTTCTGATCCATAGGGGCCTGTTTTCAGGCTCGTTATGTTGAAGTAACGCGAGCGAGGTCGGCTCGCTTCGTGGAGAGGGGATATTTTGTGATGTAGTATATATACTGGCTTAGGGTTTTATACTCTCCGCAAAGCAGATGCTGGTCGAGTTCTTGTGTAATTCGCCAGGCTTAAAAGAGTACAACCCACACTCATAAGTGTAGTTATTTTCAAAAAAATCATTTCTTAAACGCTATAGCGAAAGCGTAATTAAGTAAGGTATTTCAGTGCCTTAAGTTAAGTTAGATAGTATGAATAAACTTAAGAAGCGTTTCAAAGATAAGCTGTCACGTGAAAGTCACGAGTAGCGCTCTACTACTTTGTAGCAGGAGGTAGAGCTCTTTCAGGCATTTAGCCGAGGGACATGCGCGCCAGTACTATATAAACTCGTGCTCCCTCCCACTTAATTAGACAAGCTTTACACTTAATTCAAAATCTTCTCTTGTAAGCAAGGTGCTCTCTCTACACTCCTATAAACTCGTTATAATTCCACTCCTTTTCGGCGTACTATGAGGCAACTTACATAATTTCTAATCCCAAGGTAGCAGTAGTGTTATAGAACATCTCTATTCAAGTAGAAATCTCAATCATTTAGGAGACCGAGATAGAGGTTTTAGAAGATAAGGGTATAATATAGGAATAAAGAAAGTATAGGTAATATAGGTAATTATATATATTTTCTTTTCTTTATTTATTAAAAGTAATAATAATAATTAATTATTCTTTAGAAAAGTATTATTAGTTTAACTCTAAGTTAATAGAGCTAAAAGACAAATAAAGAAAGTACAATATAAGGCTAATAGTTTAGTATTAAATATATTATATTTTAAAGACTATTAGTTATATATACTAAGTAAAGGTATTATAAGTACTACTACTATTATATAGTAGTACTTAGTACTAAGAATAATATATAAGTAGCCTTAAGTAGTATTTACTTATACTAATACTAGGCTAACTTTAAAAAATAAAGCTATACTTAGTAATACATCAATTAAATAAGTAGCTATTCTTAGTTCTTTAGATAATATAAAATAAAACCTTATTTTATATAAAAGAAACTCTGTAATATCTTTTTAAAGAACCTATTTAATACTCTCCTTTTTTATTCTAATCTCTTTATATTTAACTTACTTTTATATATTAATCTTAATTTTATTAGATTTAATTAATTTAGTAAGTACCTAATAAGGCTTTAATTTTATTATTAAATCTATAAGATTAGAATCTCCTTAAATCTATATAATAGTATAGATCTTTTATTATTTATATATTTATTAAAGTATTATTATATTAATTATTAATTACTTCTCTTTAGTAATACTAAGTTTAGTTGAATAATCGTAGATTGACTTAGAATTAGTAAGTATAGTTAGGTTAAGCTTATAACCTAGGATAGTATCTAAAGTTAACTTAATAACTCTTACTATATTAAAACCTTTACTCAGAGTATATAGCTTAGAAGCTAGAATACTCTATAGAACTCTAGTATAAAATTATAGTATTATTATCTTTATTTACTAGGTATAAAATATATTTAATCTAAGAAGATAAGTCTATTAGATTTATAAATAAGGTATTAATAAATAGAATAAGTTAAAGTAAATTATAGTCTAGAGGTATATATTTAAGTTCTCTCTTTAGATTATTAATTAACTATTAAATTTACTTATTTAGTACTTAAATTTCTCTCTTTTTATAATTTATTAATTATATAGTAATATTTAAATTAAATATAGTCTTCAGTTAATAAACTATTACTATATATATACTCAGTACTTACTAAGTAATATATTAATCTTCTATAAAATAATCCTTTTAAACTAATCCTCTTATACTTATGAGATTAGTTAGCTTATCCTTAATAAGCTTAATATAAGAAGTATAGTTATAGGTAAGTATAATTAAACTATTCTTATCTAAAGTAATATTTATACTATTAAATTTAAGAGGTTTTTTAATAGTTAATTACTTAATTAGTTTCAACTTAAATACTTTAGATTCTTCTTACTCTTTATCTATAAACATAGTATTACTGAGTATAAGAGTATTATTAGTTTATAATCTAACTATTCTAAATATTCTTTTATAATTCTTATATAATAAATAGAAGTTATATATAGATTAATTTATATATAGTATTTTTATATAGTATTTAAAATAAGTATTATATTAGTAGTTACTTAACTCTAGAATACTATATAATAGTTTTGTGACGGTTCTAACCGTCACCACCATTCGGATCACGTGATCTCGCTTAGCGACCCACAACAAGTATTTAGATCGAAGCTCTCTCGAGCTCTCCTCTTCTCCTCAGCTTAGAATCTTTGTTTAATTGACAGTTCTACGATTCCACAACCTACACCGTGGGCCTTGCGTACGTGTCGTCACAAGTTTTAAGATCTTAAAGTCTATATCCTCTTACTTTAGTGATCCTTTTAGTCCTTATATAAAGAATAGTTAATTAAGTATAGTTTTCGATTAAGTATATACTTAAACTATATTATAGAGCTATAACTTTAAAGGTTTATTCTTAGTATATAATAGGATTGCTATAAGAGTAATAATTAATCTAATACTAACAAATTAAATTATTAGAGGTTAAGTTAGAACTATCTTCTTATTTTCATTATTAAAAGCTTTAATAACTAGTCTAGACTTCTTAAATATAGTAAAAGTTCCTTTATTTTTAATAGTATTAATAAATCTAGAACTAAATATATAAGCGTCCTTTAGTAGGTTATTAAAAGAAATAATTCTATATACTCTATTCTCTATCAATCTATCTATTTCGATCTTATAAGAGTTATTAAAAGTAGTATAGATAGTACTATTATCTATAAGATATAAGTAGGATATATTACTATTCTCCGAGTCCTAAGTTGAGGTTACTTTAAGGTAATAAATTATTGTGACAGACGTGCTTCAGGTAGAACTCAGAACAATTAACACTCTATTCTTAGGACAAAAGACGAGGAAAGAAGGAGAGCTCGAGAGAGCTGGGAACTAAATACAGGTCGTGCGCGCTAGCGCCTCGCTAAGCGAGCATGTGACATCCAGCCCTCGTGACCATAACCGTCACATCACCCCCCCCTTTAAAAAGAGCTCGCCCCGAGCGTTGAAAATCTGAACTAATTGTGAAAAATACCCTTTTGCCAGGCATCTGGATGGTCAGGATCGTCCGAATCTACCTCCGCGCTATCGTAAGCATTGTCGTTCATAGCTGCTATTACTACTCTGCCTGGTCTTGCAATCTGCTTTCGTACTGGCTTTGGGAATGCCTCCCCAGCTGGTAGATCCCCCAAATCTATGGCTGATTTCCTTCCTTGTGGTCCTGGTGAGAAAGGACGGAGTATGCAATCGTTGACCCAGTGTTCCAAGGAGCCACATCGTACACACCTGCCTTCAGCTCTATATTGATCTCTACGCTCAGGGGAAATAGAGCGAGCGCGTGGAGGAGAGGATGGGTCGATGGAATTGATGCTAAAAGCATTTATGTCCATTGGTTCGCTGTGGTGGTTGCCAGAGGAGTAGGACTGTGTAGGTTGTGTAGACGAAGAGAAGCGGCCTGCTAATTGTTGTACGACGCGTATGAATGTAGTATAATCGCGAGGTAGGTTGAGTTGTTGAGAAAGTCGTCCGCGAAGAGTAGAATTAAGGCCATTCCTAAAGGTGGAAATTTTGTTGACATCTGGCCAGTCCTGACCTCTTGCTTCGTAAAGGACACGCTCAAACTTGGCGATATATGTAGGGACTGAGTCAGCACCTTGCTTGAGGGCAAATAGCTTGTCTTCCGCCTCCTGTACCTTGTTTGGATTGTCGTACACGCGCGCGAGCTGTTCGAGGATTGTTTGGTAGTCCCAGCTTTGGGTGTCTTCTGCTTGAGAGAGCTGTGGAAGGACCATGGCTTGGACGTGGGAGTCAAGGTTGAGGTAGACGTAGTAGAACTGCGCAATAGCGTCTCCAATAGCTGTACCGTCGACTCGTAGCTTTGCTTTGATTGAGGGAAGCCAGGTGTCGAATTTATGAGCCTGGCCAGTGAATTTGTCAGGGTCTGGGAGGGAAGGTTTAGGCTTTGCGGATGTTCTTGACCGGAGTAAGTGAATCTCGTCGCGCTGTCGCTGGACTTCAGCTTGCAACTCAGCGATGGCGGACTGAACTTGAAGGGCATCCATTGTAGAGAAGTCGAAAAAAGAAGAGGTTTCGTCGTGTTGTAAAGTGTAGGGTTCTTGCGCACAAGAAAGTGGTAGAAATCGTGAGAATTGAGACGTAAGATCGTGGACCTGAACTTGGACGTGAACGTGAACTTAGACCTGGGATACTTAGCCTCAACTAAGGGTCTTTTGTAATGTGACAGACGTGCTTCAGGTAGAACTCAGAACAATTAACACTCTATTCTTAGGACAAAAGACGAGGAAAGAAGGAGAGCTCAAGAGAGCTGGGAACTAAATACAGGTCGTGCGCGCTAGCGCCTCGCTAAGCGAGCATGTGACATCCAGCCCTCGTGACCATAACCGTCACAATTATAGTATACTTTCGTAGGTAACCGCGACTATACTTTAGCTAGGTTTAACCCTTAGGTAGTACTATTTATTTATAAGTTATAAGTAGTATATCCTTAGTATCTAGATAAGTTATAATATTAGTTAGTTTGATATTAGGTAGTAGATTAATTAAGTTAGATATATCCTTATTAGAGTAATAAGGTTTAATAACTATACTTCGAAACTTAACTAATCGATCGTTAATCTTAATAGTAATATCTTCGCCTTCTTATCCTTATAATATATATAGTCCTTACTACTTCTTATTCTTATACTATACCTAGACCTCTAATCCTAGTAGTAAATCCTTAACTTTATTCGAAGGTCTGTTTTATATATTAAGAGTATCTTAGACTTAGTATTTAGCTTTAATCTTACGTACCTCTATTATAGCCTTTTAAAGTATAGTAGATCGCTAAGTAACTATAGTTAAATAGGTTTTATAATCGGTTATATTTAGATATATACTAAATATAAGTAGGGTTAGTATTAATCTATTAGGTCCTATAGTATTATTAATAGCTTTTACTACTATTTAAAGTATAAAATCCTTATATAAGTCTAAGAGCTCTTTATAGATAATCGAGTAAGTATAGTAGATTAACTTATAGTAATATTTAACTAATCTAATCGAATTATATACTTCTACTAGTATAGTAGTAATCTATATACTAAGTATACTTATATACAACTTAAACTCCTTAGATATGAAGTTCTTTCCTATATTAGTTATAAGTATATCTATTAGCCCTATAAACATATAAATCTAGTACTTTCTAATTATATCCTAGACATGTTTAGCTAAGAGGTTTTAAAGCTAATAAGTAATATTCTAATTAGTAGCTTTATTAATTATATAGAGTATAGATTTCCCTAAAATAAAGAATATATCTATATAGTTAACGTCCTTATTATCCTTAAGCGTAAAGTAGAATCTATATAGTAAGGCGCTATACTTTTAGTAGTAATTATAGTACTTAGCTAACTTCTTAAGGATATACGAGTCTGCTTTATATCTAGCTTACTCTACGATATTCTATAGTCTTTAGATAGATAGGTAGCTAAATCGCTTATAGAGTCGATATAATTTAGTTTTAGTTAGAGAGGTTAGGAATTACTATATAAAGTTATATAAAGCTTGTCCCTATACTATAAAAGGGTGTCCGAATCGTCGAACAATAGTTATATAAGACTTGTTTATATATCGAATTATATTCTTAAGATTAAGGAAAGTAGCTTTATAGCGATCTAACTCCTAGAGGTATATAATAAATAGGAGTTCGATCTTAAATATATAAAAGTCTATTAGTCTAAGTAGTATATTAATAGTTATATAACCCTTAGTAATAGATTCGCTAATACTAAATTTAACGCTTATATGTCACGAATCACGTGGTAAGCACGTGAATAGTTAGTCCAGACGGCGCTCTGACAGGACAGGCACATCATGGTCCTTATAGCAAATAGGGATCGCGTAGGATAGCTAAGCGATCCAAGGATTTATTTGTATGCGAATCACGTGACTCATGCAGGTCGACTTCTCGACAGTCCACAAGTCGACAATCGACAATGTCGCTCGCGACATTGTCGACTTTGGGGATATGAAGGTTCTATATAAGGCTGGCACGTCTGCCATAGATAGGAGATTCGTGCTCAACTTAGTTTAGCAATCTAGTTATTAAGTTATTACTTCTTTGTTAACAAATGACGAGTTTGCCTCCGAGTAAACAACCCGGCGCATCTGTACTTCTTACCCGCATACCAACCGTCGAAACGATTACCTTTGTCAGATAGTTTGAGTTTCGTCACATTATAGTACTTAGTCGTAGTAGCGAAGTATAAATAGCCATATATACTATATATTAATCCTATCTCATAGAGTTAAAAGTAGTAGTACCTATATTAATTATAATACTATAAAAGTACTCTAGACCCTAGCGCTTATTTAGTATTAGAGCTCTTATAGTAGTAATAGCCGTAAGTATACTAGCCTTATTTATATCTTAACTACTAATAAACTGCTTATTATTATCCTAAAACCTAAATTAGTATATATAAGATACGTTATTATACTAGGTAACTAGCTAACAAGTACTATTATTATCTAATAATTCTAAAGTAATTAGCTCTATAGTATAATAATAGCTAATATAGCCCTTTTCTAGCTTATTAGTGTCCGAATTGTGACGGAGCTGGATTTCATTTGACAGGATTTCATTCGCTTGGCCAAGCACGTGACGAGACTTGGCATTGGAACAACTTAAATAACTTCGCTCCTTTCAGATTCTCTTCTCTCTTTAATTTAATTTCTTCGTACCTACGGTTTTAGTTCTAGCAATTGATTCAAAAGCTGTATACACTTTATCCTTTGTTGGCATCCGTGACACGAATTAGAGTTAGAGATAGAACTCTTAGTTTTAGAGTTAGAATTACCTTTATAATCTATAATAAATATATAATATATTTTATCTAAATCCTTTTTATTAAAATTACCCTTATATAACTTCTTATATCTATACTACTACTTCTTCTTATATTATTCCTATTCCTTAATTAAATACTTATTATATAGTAATTTAGGTTCTTATAAATATAGTATTATCTAACGTAGCCCTAGTAATTATTATAGTTCTTATAGAAGTGTTAATTATCTTATCTATAGTATTCTTAGTCTATATAGTATATATATAAGTAAGCTTATAGTAGTTAAGATAAAGTTAATAGGGAGGAAGTAACGTAATCTACTAGTCTCGCGGTATAAGTTCCTTTAAGGTTGCCCTTATTTCTATATACTATTCCTTTAATAAACTTACTAACTATATTTAGTAAGTAAATAATAATACTAATATACTCTAGAATTCCGCGGTAATAGTAAATAATACTCTTATAAAAGTACTCGTCGCCTTATAGATTATCTAGAAAACTAGTATAAAGATCTCATAACTTAGTAAGTATTATATTAAAACAAGTAGTAAGAGATTTATTAGGGTACTTATTCTTAAAGTAATTAAGCGTATATTTATTCTATTTATCTTATATATATTAATAGTAGTTTCTATCCTTAAAATATATCTATACTACTTATATAATATCTATAAATAGTAAATCTAGCTTTATAACCTAGGTATAATAATATATAGATATATCTCCTTTAAGTATAGTAGGAAAGATCTTTAGTAGACTCTCTACTTAAATACTAATTATTCGATAGTACTAATAAAACACTTATAATTTATATATAAATATATTATTATAGCTACTATATCTTATATTATTATAATATAACTTTTAAAAGGCTTAGATCTACTAGCTATCCGCGGTTAGTCTAAGTAGTAGAGGTAAAGGAATATAATTTATAGTAGAAATTATATTTCGGAATAGTAAGGCTTATTAAAGTTATTGAGGTTAGACTAGAATTTATAGTATAATTTATAGTACTTAAACTAGTCTCTATATATTAGCGACTATGTATTGTTAGTTATCCGGAAGCTTTAGAATATTACAACTAGTATAAATAAGTAAAGAGTATAACTATTCGGGCTATACTCGCTTATAAGATTACTAGCGTACCTCCGGTACCTATAGCTATTATAGTATCGCCTTAAAGTTATAACTTATATAGTCCTTTATATTAGGTATAACTTATCCTAGAGTTAGTAAAGTACTCTCTCTATAGTAATAGCTCCTATAGTCCCTCATTAAATTAGTTTATAATAGATCAAATTAATTTAGATTATATAGAACTTATTAGTTTATAAGATTATAGAGCCTATAGAACTTATTAGTTTATAAGATTATAGAGACTATACTTAAGGTTATACCTAGGGTTTTAAGAATATATTACCTTATAAACTAGGGTTAATTATAGATTTATAAGGAGGCGGTAGATATCTAAATAGTAGCTATTAAAGTAGAACCGTATATATACTTAGAATAGAAGTATTAAAAACCTAAGTTTTAGAGGGTCTTCGATAAAGGATGAGAGGAGATAGACTTAGTAGTTCTAATAGTAGTATATTATATATATATCGAAGTAGCTCTTATAGTATTAATGTAATTATCATTATAGTTGGCGCTCTCTTTCATATACTATATTAGTCCTTCTTTTAAATTATTTAAAGTAGCTACTTATTAACTATTAACTATTAAAATAGATTATTTAATCTTAGAGTATTAGGTAGTAGAATTTAAGAAGGAGTTTATAGTATTATTTAAAAGGGTATATAAGGCTAAGGAGTAGTATATACTTAACTTAGTCTTAGGCGCTATAAATTCGCTATCCCACTAGTTAATCGAAGAGGTCTTATTACCTTTAGTAAATAAAGGTTTAATCTTAAAGATTATTTAGAAATATAAGATTTAGGTCTTAGTATTTCTCCTATAGGACGCTAAGATAGTAGTTTACTAAGATTAGGGTTTAATAATAGTAGTATAAACAAAGTATTTATTACTCTTAATATATTAATATCTAGATATCTTATTCTTAATATTATAGAATTAATAGTCCCTTATCTAAACTATTTAATAACGCTATTAGTCGGCTAGTAAATAGGAGCTTTTTCTTATATAATATTATATAAAGTAAGAGAAACTTAAACCTCCCTAGACTTATCTTTAACCTAAATACTATAGTCTTATAGTACTATTCAAAGTTATCTAAGATTTCTTATATATACTATTTTAAAGTTGTTTAGAGTCTATATCTTAAAGTCCTCTATAAATCAATAATATAGATTATAATCGTTAAGTAATTTATCCTTATAGCGACTTATAGAATACTTTCTCTCCTAGCAATCTTTATAGTATATAGTAATATTGTTGGTACGACCTGGTGGTCGTGACGACGGCGAATACGGGATTCTGATCACCCTCTGTTGGGGTAACTAAATCGGTGTATTCATTTGTTCGTGAAGAGTAAAGGTAGAGAGAGGTGGTACTCTACGAGCTTAAGTATGTGAGTGGAAAGCCACTCACATGACACCAAGCATGTAGAACCACCAGGCTCTCGTACGAGGTGCTAATCACTATAATTATATACCGACAAATATATTTACTTAATAATATCTTATCCTCCTTAAAATCTAAAAGGTATAGTAAAATTCGTAGAATATTATTGAGTAAAACTCTCTTTTTTTAATAATTAGATTCTCTATAGAATTCTTTATTATTACTATTAAGTAGATTAGATTCTAGGTTCTAGTTAGAAAGATCTACTAGGTCCTCCTTATACTCCCTATTATTCGCTATATTAATTATTATTTTTAGTATAACTATAGGCGAAAGTTAAAATTATAGTTACTACTATTAGGTCCTAGTAGCGAGTACGAGTTATAGTATAGTAATTTCTAGTTATCCTAGGCTAGAGTTACTAAGTGGTATAGGCTAGAACTACCGAGTAGAGTTATATTTAGGGTAAATACTTATTATTTAATAGATATTTAGTTATTATTTTTAAAGAGTATCCTACTTCTAGAAAGAGTAAATATAGTAATATATTTGAAGGTTAACTTAGTAGTAGTACTAGTACTTATTTTATAATAGAATAGGTAAATATAGAACTATATTTTCAAGTTGAATTAAAAGTAGCTTCTAGTATTATTTTTATGATAGAACTAATAAAAGTAGAGCTAGGTATTATAAAAGTCGTAAGGTAAAGTATTAATAGGAGTTTACGCTTAATACCTTAATATCTAGCTATAGTAAATTCGTACTATAGCTATAGTAAATATACTATCTTTTAATATATCTAGACTTGATAGATTCGCGTTAATAGCTATTCTAGATCTTACAGTTTAGAGTACGTAGATTATAATAAATTTATATTATAAATCTAGAAGCTACTATAGTATATAATTCTAGTACTTTCGAGGCCTAGGACTTAATAAATTTATATTAATAGCTAATCTAGGAGCTTTTTAAGTACCTATTATATTAGTATTAGTTCTACCTCTAAATACCTAGCTAATAATAAATTTATATTAAAATCCTAGGAGTAAAAGGTAGAACCTCTACTACTATAATAGCTTTAATATCTAGTGTTAAGGAATCGAAGTTGTTTAATCTATATACGCGCTTATACTAATTAGTATTAGTTTAACTCTAAGTTAATAGAGCTAAAAGATAAATAAGGAAAGTATAATATAAGGCTAATAGTTTAGTGTCGAATATATCGTATTATAAAGACTATTAGTTATATATACTAAGTAAAGGTGTTATAAGTACTACTACTATTATGTAGTAGTACTTAGTACTAAGTATAGCACGTAAGTAGCCTTAAGTAGTATTTACTTATACTAATAGGTATTTAAAAAAACTTAATTTAATATTTATTTATACTTATTAATTTAGTTATTTATATAAGTAATTCCATTAATTATAAATATCTTAGTAAATTACTTTAAAGATAATTCTCTAATAAATATATATAGTAGTTAATTAACTTATTTATATAGAATAACTATAATATAAAGGAAGATATTAGTAAAATATATAGAAAAGCTAAGTCTACTATTTATTTATATTATATATTTTCTTTATTTATATAAGATAATTATATTAAATGAGAGATATTTTATAACTCTTTTAGAAAACTAAATCTAACATATATTTATACTTGTTAATTTAGTTATTTATATAAAGTAGTTCTACTAATCATAAATCTTTTAGTAAATTACCCTAAAAATAATTATTGAATAAGTATATATAGTAGTTAATTAACCTATAAATATAGAATTACTATAATATAAAGAGATATATTAGTAAAATATTAAAAAAGTTAAGTCTATTACATGTTTATATTGTAAATTTTATTTATTTATATAAGATAATTATATCAAAAGAAAAGTATTTTAAACCTCTTTTAGAAAAAATAAATCTAATATATTCTATTATAATTTGATTTAATTACTTTTATTAATAAACGCTTTTATAAAAGGAGTTATTATAATAAAAGTTAAAAAGATTATATTTAGAAAGTATTTAAATTATTTCTTTTACTTATTTATTTAACATAATAATAATTTAAAGAAACCCTTTAAGAAAGTATTTAAAAGAGCTAATTCTAATAGTTACCTTCGACAATAAAATTTCCTACTTTTTTAATATATTAATATTAATAAATTATATGTAAGTAAATTATAAAAGAAATTCTAAAAAGGAATTAAAAATAAATAAACCTAACTCTTTATAAATTAATATATTTCTCTTTAGTTATAAGAAATCTATTATAACCAGCTAGTCTTAAGATTTACTACTAAAGTATATTAGACCTAGAATATACTTTATTATTTCTTTAGTATATAAAGTATTATTATAGGCTAAACATATAAAGAAAAATACTGAAGTTTTATTATATTAGAATATATATTTCTTACGCTATAGTACTAAGATCCTCTAGGGACTTAATACTATAGCTTGTTTAATACGATTACTATAGTTTCATAAAGCCTAGGGTTCTATAAAGTAATTTATATTTGTATTCCTACTAAAAATTAGTAATTCTGTCTAAGAATTTACCGTTTATACCTCATTTAAGCTTGTGTTACGCGAAAGGCCTCTCAAAACACTTTCAGAGGTTACATGTTAGTATGAATACAAGTCTCACAAGAGCAAAATACATCACATAAAAAGCATCAAACAAGTTTTCGCACCCCAGAAATACCCATTTCATTTTAATCTTTTGAAAAAATGCCTAACAAGTAGGCCCAAACCCGGTACAAAAGAAAAAAAAACCCAGCGCAATTGTAGCAGTATGGGAAAAAAAACATCGTTTTTTTTATTAAACGACAATAGCGTCTCCACCGGCAGCACCCATCTCATCGTCGTCGTCCTCCTCCTCTCCGTCCGTGCAATCAAATTGCGAGGCAGACGAGTAGGCCTCCTCCTCCTCAGCAGCAGTGGCGGCGGCGGAGAGGGCGGGGCGGGTGTTTCGGGCACCCGAATACTTACTATTTGGGAGGGGAAGCTGATTAGCAATTGAACGATATATTTTGAGTGCTGAAAATATAATCTCGTGGGTTATTGCTCTTGAATCAACTTACAAATTTCTGCCTGCCTTTTCGGCGGCAAAGCCAGCCCGTCTCTCCACCATCCCCCGAGAAACCCCCCCATCTTCTCCAAGCGCGCACGCTCGGCGACTTTGGCCCTGTGTTTACAAGACCAGCGGGCTTCTTTAACCGGGTCCCGAACCCGGACTTTGGTGGGCCTATGGCGCGTTAGTTGGTCAGTCTGTAGTTGGGGGTTATCTCTTGAACTGACTTCTTCTTTTCTGCCTTCTTCTCTGCCTTCTTCTCCTTCCCCTTCTTCTCACCCTTCTTCTTCTCGGCCTTCTTGGCGGCGGCGGCGGCGCGCTTCTCCTTGTTGTTCTCCTTCTCCTTGCGGGGAGCCATTGTCTGTGATCAAAAGATTAGCCCATGACTGGTAGAATTCTCATGGTGTGGGGAAGTGACAACGCTGCGTGATGAGAAATTGTTGCGAAGACAGGTCAAAATTGACTCTGGCTTCTGCAAAGTGATGGGGATGGAGATATGGAGTACTTACAAAACAAGCACAAGATCCTGGGATAGTGCGATGTGATGTGATGCGATGCGATGCGACGGAACGAAGAGGAAGGCTTGGTGGTGGTGGTGGTTGTGATGAGGCCTGGAGAGTTTGTTGATCGTCGACGCGAGAATAACAAAGCCAGCAATCTCAAGCTATCCGAATTAGGCCTAGCCGAGTCTACCATATGAGCAGGCACTACCCCTGGCACCGAAATTCTGCTCATGGTACTATCTATTGGTATTGCACTTACTTGTCCATATTCTGGTGGCAGTGAGCCTTTTGGAAGCTTCTGTCTCAATCCGCCTTCAATTCAAGTATTCAAGAGTCTTTAATCACAAGTTCTTTCTCCAACAGTTGCCTATCAGCTACACAAGCACTCTTCATGTCTCTTCCTTTCATTCACTACCTATCTCTTTCTGCATCTCTGGTTCTGTCTTCAGCCCACTCCTGCCCTGTCCCCCCCCCCGCAGATATGGCCCCTTGTCCTGGCGTTGACTTGAGTTCAATTCTTTCTTGAACTGCTGGAAGTATCTCGCTCTCTACTTGAGCTGCCAAATCTCTGACAGAAGCGCTTGCAGAAGTTCGCATCGCATATACCACGCCGTCCTGTATCAAAACAGTTGCCGCATTCGCTCTCCCTCCACTTCATTTCCCTCCTCATACTTTGAGAGCTCTCGACGATCACAATGAGCTCGCTATCTAGAGATACCCCGCTGGCGCAGGAGAGGCAAGTGCGGTTATTGTGGACTTCAAGGCCAAACCACGAGCTTGGACGTTACAGGGGGGACAAACCTTTGCTGGAGAGTACTTGGGCTTGCCTTGCTTAGCAATGCAGAAGCATTACATGATAACTCGCAGAAATGGGAAGCTTGTTTGCCTGCGTATTGATTGGCGTAAGAATGTAGAAATCAAGCTTAGTAATTACTAAACACTTGCCGATTTCTACTCAAAACATAAACAAATGGCTCTGTACGACCAAATGTATAGAGTGTGCAGATAGAGAACAACCTTGAACACACGTTACGATTGGTTTATGGAGATTTTGTGGCCTGCGTTAATAAATTGGCAATGAGGTTGTTAATGAATTGATGGTCGGTCGCTTATTTTCGGTTGTCCCCCCTTTTCAGGAGGTTGTGCTGTTGTTCCCCCTATATCAGTTGAATTTCGGAGCGAGCGCAATGCCTGTTCTGGTTCAGTAAGCTGGTCCACAAAAAATATCCTAGACAATCAGGAAAATCAAAATCTTAGTAACGTTAGAAAACTAGTGCCTGCTAGCGCCATTCAAATGCGGCTAGTGTAGTTGAGAGCTTTGCTAGTTTTATAATAAATTTTCAACGCTCCAACTGTACTTGTTACTGCAGGTGCACTCCAGTGTCCTAAAGTCACGTGCCGATTTTCAAATACTAGGTCCATCGCAAATCTCTAGGTAACCCATTCCTGAGATTGTTGTTACGGTGCAACAAATATTTGAGTAAGATCACTAGTCAATAGAGTACTTTCAAATTAATTAAGTGGCACACTGATAAGTGCTTAACACAACCAATAGAATCATACAGGTAAAGGCAATTGAACAAAACGTAGAAGTATGAGAAATGTCTAAACTACCGACCTCATGCATCCTACTGACTCTCCCCTCGCAAGACCAATCATTCCAACAAACCTCTTGCTTTCAAATCTCTTACTGCCCAACACTTAGTCAAATCTCCCGCCTCCAAAGCCTTACCTGCTTACTACTACAACATAAGTTTTCACATCGCAAACCAAACCAAGGAGCCACACTTTTCTGCCCTCAAGCACAATCACCATCCAGCTCTTGATGCAAATGAAGATATACATTAATCTCACCCATTTACTCCCAGTGGAAGGACGTATAAGGAGAGACACAATGCAGAGGAAAGAAACTGGAACAGTTGGGGAAACGTCTTTTATTTTTATTTTCTACATTGTGATGGAATTGGGTATTGGAACAGTACTTAATTTGAGTCTCTTCCATGATTGGATGAAGATGGACGCTCAGACATCGCCTTTTGACGTTTGGTGGCCATAGTTAAGGTAGATGCTTTGGACTTTTTTATAGCTTATTCTTGAAACGCTGAGAAGCTGCGAATACCTTATTGCAGGTCTTTTGTTGAGAACAGGGGAGATATGAGAATTGAGGAATGTCTTATAGGCATTGATTGCATTTTGTAAGTGGACTTGGGGTTTCTGATAGGCGTTTCCAGAGAAGCTTTTCCAAAAGCTCTACACAGTTTACTCATCCACAAGATGCTCTGCTGCACATCTAGAAAAGGATGAATGGATTCCAATTTCTCGCCTCTTTTCCAATCCATCCATCAAACACCCAAATTTCTCCAAGCCCACCTACACCACAAACATCCCCCCAATACCAGCAAATAAACCTCCAATCCCCGATCTCATCTCAAACCCTCCGTCCAAGAACCCCCATCTCACCCTCGCCTCCCCGCCCTATCCAAATTAAACGCCGCGCTAATCAAACTCAAATGCGAAAAGGCCTGGGGCGTATTCCCCATCTGCTCCCCACTCCTCGCAATCTCCTCACTAAACATGCCCAAATGATTGCCAAAGCCCACCATATTCTCGAACACATTCGTCGCCCTTACCAGATACTTCTTCTCATAGACACCGGCTCGGGTCAGCGCCTCCACCAGCCAGAAGGTGCACATCGAAAAGGCACCTTCACGATCACCGACGCCGTCGTCGGCGTGTTCGGTGTTGTATCGGTAGACCAGGCCCGTGGATGTGAGACCGCCCTTTTCGGGCGCGAGGAGAATCCGGTCGATGGTGCGGATGAAACGGGGGTCGTTAGGGGAGATGAAGAAGATGAGGGGGGCGATGAGGATGGATGCGTCGAGGACGTCACCGGATTCGTAGGATTGGATGAAGCAGCGTAGATTTTCGCTGTAGCCTTGGAATGAAATGTCAGCAACCGCCAGGCACCGAATATGGATTGGAGAAATAATTACCCTTGGTCATCACTTCTCCGTAGATCTCATCTCTAATAGCTCGCCACTCTTGTCGGTGTGGACACGGAAGGCATCGCTTGTCTGCGAGACGAATCCCGCGATCGAAGGCTACCCATAACATGACCTTGGAGCACACGAAGTTTTGTTTCTTATTTCGTACTTCCCAGATTGACATATCGGGTTCCTTGTAAATAGTCATCACGTAGTCTCAGGCCTCGTTAGCAGAATTCCAAGGAAAGAATTTGTCAATAAGTACCAAGTATCTCTCTGATAGCAACCCATTGATCCCACGTTACCGGTCGCCCATATTTGTTATACAAATAGATGGCATCCATCAGCTCTCCATAGATGTCGAATTGTTGATGGAATGCAGCACCATTTCCAATTCTTACGGGAGCGCTATTTCGGTAACCAGAGAGATGGCTAGGGATCTGTTAGTGGTTGTTTGGCTACAGATTTTGGAGGCGGGAGGGACAAATTACCTGAATTCAATTTCTGGAATTTCCGTTTCACCTCTGATTGTAAACATGATAGGTAGAGCACCATCTGGACCACGAGACATTTGAAATCGATTGCTTATGAAGTCCATGTATGCATCTGCTTCGGCTGTGAACCCCATCCGAAGGAGGATGTAGATTGTGAAGCTTGAATCTCGCACCCAACAGAATCGATAATCCCAATTGCTTAAATAATCAGCATAACACTAGTTATGAAGTATTATGACCATGAGAAAATACTATCCGAGCCTTTTCTGAAAGAATGGAACGTTCATATGAATTTAGAGGAAAACACATACCGAGGTCCACCGATTTCTTCTGGAATTGAAAATGTAGGAGCGGCGATAATAGCACCAGTAGGCTCATAGGTAAGGAGTTAAGATCATCAAACTTCTGTTCACGACTTCTCTCCATCGACCTTTGTATTTGTTCTTCGAAATCCAATTGAACCAATAATCTTGGGTTGATTGTTGTTGTTGATCCAGCACTTCCGTCGTACTTCTGGCGTGACATGATTTGGCATATCATCTCTAAGAACAAAAGAAATAGCTTGGCCTTCTTGTAACCGTATGCGTGCAACTACCCCATCACCCTTCATGTGTGGTTTTTGTTTCTTGGTAAAGATAACCGTGGGACAAAATTTGACATCTTCCTCGCCACGATCGATGGTAACATCCAATTGAAGTCTGGTATTTTCGGATGCAAATACGACGGTTTTGCTTTCGAGGCTTCCAGGGGGGTGGTTAGGAAGGAGGATTTCGGTGGTATGTTCTCCTCGTGCATAATCGAAAGCCGGGAAAATCTCAACATCTAGACATCCGACATCAGTAAGGTTATAATGAAGCTAAGCTGTGTCATTCAGGGTATCAATAGAGTACGTACCCAGATCAAGTTTGCCTCGAATGCACTCCACCCTTCTCACCAGCCATTTCTTCAATACGTCTTGGACGGCAACAGACTCACAAAACGGCGTCTGCTTTGGGAGTTTGGCGACAACATGCAACTCCTTTGGACGTGGAAAGAAATCAATCAAGTCAATAACCCCCTCCTCCAATATGTATCGTGTCTGCAAGATATTCGAGGATGGAAGGTATCGCTGCTTCGTGGTGAAGGTCGTATTATTGGTAGGTGAAATACTAAAATAGCCGCCTTTATCTTTGTCGAGGAGTCTGCAAAATATTGAAGGGGAATCAAAATCAGGCCTGTGGGGGTGTCATTAATCAGTCGCATCCCTCAAGAGTTCTAATTGAAGCCTGCGAAGTACTGCAAACCATGAGGAAAGCTTACCAGCACATAAAATCTATACTACCATCGATACCCACCAATGCGCAAGTTCGCATATTCCAAATCAATCCATAATTCTCGATTGGCAGATATCCCGTTGCGCTTCGGCGCGTACTTGTCGTACCCACTTCAGTGGACATGTCTTCCGGTTGAATCCAATTGAAAATAGATTTGATATTTATGGCCGAGATCAAGAAAATACAGACAAAAAGAGTGGCAGATGGTAGTACTTAGGTGAATCGGTAAATAGCAAAAAAAGAAGCTATCGCCAACGGAAAAAGGACCAAGGGATTGGGAAAGACAAGCGATGACCTAACTTGATTTCACTGTGGACCGTCGGAACCCCGGATGGCGATAACTGAATACGAGTATTTCACAGCTCGAATTCTGTTGACCCTTTTGCATTGCCACAAACGTGATTTCAATTGCCCTCTTTCATTCATATCACGATGTGACGGGGTTTGTACCTATGACGAAATACGACCTGACTGGAATGCGGGGGTGGGGGTGGGGTGAATGGCAGCTGCCCCTCGTATTTCAGGTTTACATAATCCACGTGATCGTGTGGGTGTAACTCATGGAAATCATTCCGTAGAGAACGTTTTGGGTTACGGATAGAGTAGATACGCCTTGTGTAGCTGTACCTTGGTACTGTAATTTAAACGAAACCTAACACCTGAAACCTGGGGTCCTCAAGATCTTAGGTAGCGGGCAATTCCCGCCAAGCGTAGAAATCACGTGGAATCGCAAAAGTACCGGTGAAGGGGACGTCACCCCAACTTAAGCCTTGTTAGCACGCATTAAGGTTCCGCATTGAAGTTTGAAGATTAATTCATCTGCCAATCAAGGAGAGGAGCTTGACTGGGATAAGCAGTAAGAGGACGCGTATACTTCGTAAAAGCTTGTATACACCTCCCGAGGTCGCATTCGTTTAAAATAGAGACGGAGCAAAACACGTTCAAACGATCTAGCAACTCCCCCAGGCCCTATGCACTGACTGACTAGTAGTACTAGTGCTAGTGGATCCCGTACTCTGTGGAGATCCTCCATAATCTACGGTACTTAATTCTAACTCACATCCTTGAACGGGTGGGTGGAACTTGGCGATGAGAGAAAGGCCCCGTCGCGGATGGATCTGATCGATCATCCATATCGAAGCAGATCCGTTAGAGACACAGTTGAGGCTCGGCGATTCGAAGGCTATGGCCATCGTGATTTTTTTGCTGGCACGTTGCTAGGTAGGGGTTCTATTTTTGGTGCGTTTTTGTGTGGAGAAGGCGATTTGGGATGCTAGCTTGATTAGGTTGGTGAATTGGCCAACCATGTGTTGGGCTTTGAGGATAGGGGGAGTTGGGTAGCGGAGGGTGGATAATGGATTTGGATGGGTTTTGTGAAATGTGAAAAGGGGATGCGAAAAGATGTATAATAGTTGGTACGTCTTCCCTTCTGACCATCGTTTCTGACTATTACCTCTTTTTAATGGTGTTTTGTTGTTGTTAGGGTTGGAATCTGGATGTTCGTGTTGTAGTCATAATAGGGTTGATTGGTGCATTTCATGATAGTAGAAATAGAGAGTGATCTAATAATGTCCTTTTATTTCAATAAAGAAAAAAAGATTTTTGGTTTTGATGCCTTTTGACAGCGTCTTGAGTAGTAATAGTCAGTGTAATAGTCAGTGCGTCTTTTTACTGCACTTGCTTCCACAATACTAGGTACATTTGCTTCCGCTGATAACAAGCGACAGCCCAGTAGAAAGACGTACTGACTATTACCAGTATTGAGCGATAGACAGTGGCAGGAGCTGTTGGCTGCCTTCTCGTGATATCAGCCTGAATTACCACCCCAGTACGCATATTTTCACTTAATGATCAAGACTAAGTTTAACTTAAAAGTTTCATTTCAATGAATTTTATTCCCTCATAAAATGGGGATTCTCAAGCTCAAACTCATGGATATCTTCGCACGCTAGAATAACAATACACGGCAAAACGTAAGAGTACAGTATTTCCTCCATTGCAAAATCCCTCTCAGTTACTTCATGGAGTGATTCCATCCTTGATCATAGCATTGATAATCATCACATGGTGATCAGCAGCCGTGGCACTCATCTCGCTCTCAAAGTTCAAGCCATATGGCCAGAAGTGTCCTCCTCCACAGCTGAACTTGGCATTCGCGCCATCAAAGCCCTTGAGGACTGGGTTCGCTGCTGGCCAGTTGCCGGTTTTGCAGTTATCGTTGAATTTGGCGGTGGTTCCTACGCCAAGGGTGTGGGCGATCTCGTGGAGTGCGGTGCGCTCAGTCATGAACTCACGACCTGATCCGAAGCGGATTCGGCCGTCTGAGCTGCCGTCTGCGGTTGGTGTGCCGGGGCTGTATTCCACGGTGATTTTCTTGGTGGCTGTGGAGCCGAGGGATTCGTGTCGCTTGATGGCGGCATCCATTGCGACGGTAATCTTTTTGTAGGCGTCGGTTTGGTCTGTGGTTGGGCTGGCGGCCTTGCTGATTGTGTAGGTGATTCTTGCTGAGGAGAGGCCTGCGAGAGCAGCGACAAGCATAGTTGAAGAGATCTTCATATTTGCGGTTTTGGGGTCTTGACGTGAAGGATGATGGGAGAAATCGTAAAGTCGTGTGCTTGCGCAGATATATGGTAGAAAGGACAGTAAAGACAGTAGGGCCGGGAATTGTACGTCAAAGACCGTGTGGTTGGGAAACAGCCTGATGTGTCTTGATATATATACAAGTATGCATAGGGAGTCTGTGGGAGGATGTGAAAACAAACTGTGGGCCATATCATCCGTTGCACCTTGCGTCCCATGTAAAAATAAGCCTGGTTTGAGAAGTCGTACGTTGAAGATGGAATTAAAGGGGCCCGTCCGACAGAGCTCGGCTATATCCAGAGTCTGTTATTGGCCCTCGCAGCTTGGGTATACACATAAACAAGAAATGTGCATAGAATAAGCTGAATTGGGGAGAAAGAACAGGCTTTGGATTGGCTTCTTCTCCATTTTCCACCAATACCGACTGCCGCCAGAATCCGCCTTTAGCCATGGGCATTGGGAAGTGCCGAGGGTGTTTACTTGTTGGCAGGTGTCAGGAGGTTTCGCGATCCCAGAATCCTTGAGGCGGATCAATTCGCATTCGAATTACCCTGTGTCCCCTCTGCCGAGACATTTGCGGGTAGATCAGACGTTTACACGCACTCCAGATTTTGCCAGATCTCAGGTGAGCAGAGCCGCAATGTACTGCATCCTTGCTACAAAACATAAAGGGAAAACAAGCGAAAGGGAAGATCTCCATACTGACTACTTCTATCAACCCTAGAGGAGGGCCAAGGTTGATTAGTACTGTATCCACTTACGAACTAAGTTGTTTTTAGAAATTAGAAGCACTAGAACAAATTGTCAAGACTCAAAAGTAAATTTACGGAGTAGGTTATTCAGTGCCGACTTCGTGCATTATTTCGTTGGTACTGTACTGTAATGCAGAAATAAAGCGTGGATTTTTATATACGTCTAGTGTTTCCATTCACATTACCCATTACCTCCACCCCAGACTTCAGCGTAGTAAATTCGGGTAGTTGAGTTAAGTAGTGGTACCTACTTAACTCAACTCGAGTAGTCAAAATCACTAATCAACTCAACTCGCCAAGTACTTAAATAACTCATAAGTAACTCGAGTAGTATCGGCCCGATACCCCATAGCGCGACCGGGCTCGCTAGCCGACTCCGGATACTACGGACGGACGGTCCGCCTACGTATATAGAACTTAGCCGAGTACCCTACCTTATCGCTAACAAAGGGTATAAACAACTCCCGTCTCCCCTTATACTATATACGACTTATTATAGGTAGTATAAGCCTATAATATAACCTCTTAGCTAATTTGATTATCTAATTTATATAAGAGTATATTATAAAGTAATTAACAAGGGGTGAGAACGGGGGAAGAGGGGGAAGAGAGAGACCCGAGCTATCTAGACCCTTTATAATCTTAAAGAATACTATTAGGATCGCTATATAGTTTAGTCACGCTTTATATAACTACTCGAGTATTACTTAAATAGTCAAATCTACTACTCAACTCAACTCAACGGAATCACCTAATCATACTCATTCAACTCAACTCGAGTACTACTCGAGTCGGGTTGAGTATTTGATTAGAAGTGTTACCACGCTGACCCCTTAACACAGCCGTCCATCCACAGCCATTCCCCCCCACAACAACAGCACAAACTACAAACCCTCCAAACAACGAACAGCAAATCCCCCACAAATCCAGAAAACTCTAGAATCTGAGTAGAATCCCATAACGTTAACTTCTAAAGTTGCAAAAAGCTCCTATGATTATATGATATAATAATATCTCACCAGCAAGATCTCTTATCACCAACCCCCTGATCTCCATATTCCTAACCTCACACCAACCCCCAACTCCATCCCCATCCCCATCCCTTCCATCCCTCCCTCCAGCACACTATTAACCCTTACAATTACGGTGTTTGAGTACGTTACAGTACTCATTACATAGACCCCCGCCTTGGCGTCGAAGAAGAACATCACAAGAATACTTTCCAAACAAGAGGGCTCTAAACCGGTACAACTCCCTCAGATAAATCTTATTCTAACCAACCCCCATCCCAGACCCGTCCTAAACCAAACCAACCCAACCCAACCCCCCTCCACCTTCCAAAGCCTCACACTAACAACCCCACCCTCCTCCTCATCCCTCACCCTCCCCTTTCCACCCCAACACCCTCCCTCCTTCTCTCCTCCGCCCTCCTCCCTCCCCTCCCCACTCCACACATCGAAAGGGCCCTCTGATTCCTTCATTAACCGCTCAACCTTCATCGTCGCCTCTTTCAACTTCTTCTTCTCTCGCCTCCTATGAATCTCCCTCACCCTCTTCTGCTGCCTTAGAAAAACCTGATTTGAGACGTTCTTCCCGAACATCATGGTACTGATATGAACAAAGATACGACGGAGATACGTGTACTCAGTAAAGTAGGCCCAGGAGACGGAGAGGGCGTAGTAGATGACGCCGCGGATCCACGTGGAGAAGGCGAGGGAGATGGAGATGATGATTACGCCGATGGAGATGGGGACTGTGAGGGTATCGATTAGCTAGGGTTGGAGATGGATAAGGGAAAGAGAAGGGGGAGGTACAAAGGAGTTTGAATTGTTCCCGTAGGGACATCCGATTGCCAGTTCCGTCGGGGGAATCAAAGTTACTGGCGTTCATCCCGAAGACGGAACTCATGAATGAAAGTGGTAGGAAGATGATGGTAACGATTGTGAAGAGCATGACGGAACGGCCTTGCTTGATACTCTCATCTGCTCTCTTTAAAGCATATTTGGCTTCGATGATGCTAGCCTGTTGCTGCTTGAGGCTCAACAGATCTTTCAGCTGCACATAATTAACTGGTGCCACATGTGTTGGATATGAGGAGCTTCACAAACCTGATCGTATATCGAATTTGTGCTGCCCTCAAGCTCCTCCAATTCAATCCTTCGCAGCGCAATATTATCAACCACCTTCTTCGCGTGTCGCAAAGTATTTTCCGTAACCGCAGACGTAGGGATACTTTGGGGGGCACTGACAGTCCCATTGAGAAGCGGTTGTTGACCACCACCCCCAGAAATGGGCGAGGTGGCGTTACTCGAATTGGCCTGTAACAGATTCTTAATTTCCACCATGATTTCTAGCTTTCCATCATCAGCAGGCATATTTAGATTGTGTTTCCGCTCTTGATCATGGAGCGTTCGAAGATGTTCGACAAAATCGGCCGCAACCGTTTTCTGTTGAGAGAATATGCGCATCATCATTCGCAATTCTTCGATTATATCGTGGACTTCTTTCAGCAATTTCCCTTCTGGGTTAATATTGAGATATTTTCTAGCCGTGGATTCGAGATCTATATGTTGACGGTCGCTCTCACTGAGTCTGTCCAAATGACGCCAGAATGCTTCGAAGGCAACTATTTTCATCCCGGACTGGTTGTTTTTAGCATGTGTCCAGAAAATGCTCAGTAACCCTAGGCAAAAAGAAAACACAAAGGCTACAAGAAATCGTTTCGATGGATATGACATGCTGAGGAGTTTGGGCTCCTCTAAAAGCTCCGGGGGCAACCACAGGGATGACTTACAATATGACTGAGGGCGTTAGAAAAGATATCGAGCAACTCTGGTCTCTCATCCACCGGTTTTGTTCGGTCGAAAAAAACAGTACTGCACTGATTAATTATTAGGAGAGCCAAATCATACACTGACTCGATCTGCCCAACTCGTAGATGGTCAAGCATAGCACGAATTTCTTTGTGCACACCCGAATAATCGGGCTTGTTGCGGCCCCATCGACGTGGAAAGCTAGAAATAATAGTATCTGAAAATGTTTTAGAATCTGGCTAAAATGTTGGATCAACATGTATGCAACTCACTCTCATCCAAAATGTACAACCACAACTGGTCCACCATTACCACACGCGTAGTCCGAAGAGGACTCTTTCCTTCCTTTGTTGCGCGAAAAACTACTTGGTCCTCATCCCTATTGTCAGTGTTTTGAAGTTTCCAATAGTATGACTGATCCAA
Organism: Hymenoscyphus albidus; assembly: GCA_911693285.1. NCBI lineage: Eukaryota > Fungi > Ascomycota > Leotiomycetes > Helotiales > Helotiaceae > Hymenoscyphus > Hymenoscyphus albidus. The sequence continues at coordinate 105,466 of CAJVRM010000743.1, forward strand.
TGTTCGTCTGGAATGTAAAGGCGGATCTTGATGTAGGTGATCTCGTAGCAATCTCACATCAGGCTCGATGTCCATAGCATCATATATTTTGGCAATTTGCAGTAGGTAATTGGCCAATGGACCGCGCTCTTTCTTTTCTTCTTTCTTAACCGGAGTCCTCGTATCTTTGGGCAGATTAAAGTCTGTCATTGCCTTAGCTAATACAACTTCTTAAGCGGTTCTTGCCAATGCGTCTTGGAAAACCTGGGTACCGCGAGGGCTGTGCTTGAGGTGCTGTGATGTGATTTCTCGCGTCACTTCGGCCATTTGCTTTCGACGTTTGTGCGATTCCCAGTGGAGATATGGCATCTACCGGAACCGAATTGTGTAAGTATTGAAGTTCGAACAAGCATTATAAAGTGAAAGCGACTAGCGATATAGATGAAGAAATCGTGAACGTGGGGGCGAAACAGTTGGCGATATGTTTCGGTTTTGAAAACCGTACCTTGAAGTGGCACATAAATCACAAGACTTTTATGGAACACGCTCTACTTACAAATATCACAAAGTCTTTGTTCCCTAGAGTACGTTCTGATTCTGTCCCAGACTCTGGCATTATGAGCGAACAGTGTGCGCGCATATGGCGAGCGTGGATAGGATCGAATTTACCTCCGCCACGAAACAAAGATCAGTCCGGGTTTGAAAACCTTGACTCCAATGCCTAGAACGACATTCGTTTGCCTCACTACGCCTCGAGAATTGTGGCTAACTTGTGCAATGCTTCTCATACCCAAGCAGGGTGTGACTGAGGGGTAAAGATTCGCTGACTTACTGCTGGAGTGATGACCAGTATTCCCGACACAAAATATTGGAGGACTTTTCGCGACATCTTTTAGAGCGCCGCCAGTTGTTTCTCCTGGAGTGTCCTCATCATAGTATCTGCCTATGGCTTCCTGACAGAGATGTTAGATTTGAGTTAATATGGGATGAGCATACACACCTCGATCCAATGCATATTATTAGACGGGAAATGAAAGTAACGTATGGTGTTAGGATTATCAGTACTGGCCATCCGCCTCAGTGGGTTGTTTTCCTTGTCGTATAGAACTTTGTGTAAGTCATATCTTTCGATCCCAGAGTTCATGTACGACGAAGAAGTAGAGCTCTTCTCCAGCGTAATCTTGCTTACGCTGATCCCATAAGAATCGTGTGGCTTGGGTCTCTCGGGTTTTTTGCAAGGCGAGTCGTCGAGCGTTGCCTCTTCATTCTTTTTGGCTTGGCCATGGTCCTTTTTCTTGGTCTTTAATCCAAGTAATTGCGACAGACCCGAGAAGCAGCCCATCGAGCCAATTTCTGGTGTCTTTTCAGCTTCCTGAAAGGGTGTGGCAGGGCAAGGTTTTGAAAGGGCTCTATCTCCCACTTTTTAACCTTTTGGAGAATGTTGTGTTCCCACAAGACTCTTCGTTTGTAAAGTTCGGACTGTTGGGGCTTTATCTTCTTCATTCCTTGAACTCTGGCCGATAAGTTCTCAAGTGCCTGACTACTATTGGCCTGAGCATGGATTTTCCAAGCAGCCCGCAAACGCTTGAACTCATCCACCACAGGCTTGTTTTCTTCTGTATCCTCTTACGTTTTCCGTAATTGTTCAGTCCTTGCACGTTCGCGCTGTACTCTCGCTTTCTCGGCTTGTTTTCTCTTGGAAAGAAGGGCATCTCGAGCATCATAACGGCATCTGAGATACTGAACCAAAACGTCATCTTGTAGCTGTTCAGGAATCTCATCTGGGGTGAAATCCTGGGTCTTCTGAGGTTCTCTGGCCGGATCACGAGGCCCAGATCCATGCCCATTCTGTATAGGAGCTTCCGACATCGCGATGTATGGGCGCGCAAAATTAACGAAGGAAAATGGGGTTGGCATTCCCATTTATCAGCGAGTTAACCAGGCGGTAGCCCTACAGAATTGAGGCTGCATCTCATCATGGTCATATGAAGCTTATCACCGCCCCCAATGGTGATTGCGGCTCAACTTTCTCAAAGCGGGCATCCGTATGAGCCATTGACGAATAATATGAAAGCGACCCACTCCACCAATATGTGCCCCCTGAAAAATTCCACGACTCTAACAGGGTCGATTACCGAGCTGAGAACAGGTGCTGCAGAAAACGGGAAGATGGGGTGGGCAAATGCATTTGTACAGGGCGTGAAATCAATTAATGCAGCTGGTTGGTGTTGCACTTGATATGACAAACAGCATCCCATTGTAATCGAGTGCGTAGAAAGAACAGGTGGAAAATGTGAAGTGCAACGTGAACAGCAGAATCCCTTGGGATTCTGCTGTCAGCAGTTTATGACACCACCTTTCGACGTGCATTTCAAGGGGAATGGAAACTTTTCAGGGTACAAGAAATAACAAGAGACTGCATTTTGTACATTGCAAGTCGAAGAACAGGAATGATGGCAATGTTTGTCGCTAAAACCCGGGAAATTGCAAACTGCAAGTCTTCTTATGGTGAGAGCAATTGGACGAGCGAGAAAGAAGTACTTACACCAGAACCAATCGACCAAGGGAATGCAAGCTGCAACAGAGCCTCATTCTGTATATCGCACGATGCCCAGTTTGCATGTCGACGTCATTCAAGTGTTACTTTGGAGGGGTATTGTGGTTCGTTCTCAAGACAGCAAAGTGTAGAGTCGAACTAGAAGGGCACTGGGCTTTGGTGAAACAGTATACGTATTGGCTGACATTTCCCCAGACCCAAACGGCCGTAGAACACAAGACAAGACCACAAAAGAATCAGCAGAAGGCAATGCCTACGAGGAACTTCACCCACGTATGTCCAAATCAGAAGACGTCGCCATCCTACTGTCGTGGAAGTACATTTGATCCCATTGAGAGCTGGTGATTGGAGCGTTCTCTGCGAACCCCAAACGTTCGCCGATTCCAACAATGGCATAAATTCGAAGGAAGCATGCGACATATCGGTCCAGTATTGTCTTCTGTGGGATGGTACGTGGTAGAGGCGCATGTGCGATCAAGATATGGGTGATTGATGCATGGATTCGAAGGAAGTAGGTAGAACGCCTGGAAGAATTAGGTTCGCAAACCCGTTGATTGTGGATGATTGGATTGAGAGTCCACGTACTAGACTTAAGGCTATATCCCAACGCTCGTCTGTTGAATTGATTGTAGGTAAAGCGATGTACATTTCATCAAGCAATCCTATATGTCTTTTGGAGTTGAGAACTGTACTCAAGTACATTCGTTCTCCCTCTCCCTCTCCCGTGCGTCTCCCAGCAATCGAGAAACCACGACCTCCTCGCCACTGCGAACCCCACGCGTCGTCGTCGTCACGTGCAAGCCCCAAGCTCCCGTCGCCGGCCGACTTGCACCCCATCTCGGCCCGCCAGTATCAATGCTAGAATCGTTCCTTCCCAGATACTTGAGTACCAAGTACCTAGGTACTTTCGCGCCATACCGAGTACTCCATACTCCATACCCCGCGATTGAGGAAAATCCCGTTGGTATCCCAGGTACAGTACAGTAGCGGTAACTGGTTGGTCTCCAGCTCATGTCTAGCTCATGTCTAGCTGCATGATATACCTATAGCTAGGTACCGTACCTACCTGGTATTGTACCTGTACATGATAGGTACATGTTGCCTGTTGGGCGGCAACTCGCATTTCAAACACACCTCACCCTCACCTTCACCTTCCCCCCCTCCTTTCCCTTCACAGCAAGCCTTACCCTTTTCGCTTTCCCCTCTTTCTGTCTTTCCATCTTCCCCTCTGCTTATCTTCCCCTCCTCATCATTCACGTCCACCCACAATCGGTCCGTTCAAGTCGTCGAACGTAACCGCACGCATCAAGGAAAACCCATCCCCTGCCTAACACATCCCAACCTCGACGAACTCGGAATGAGAACACAATAAGCCGCCAGCATGGAGGTCTTCGTACGAAACGTGCCAGAGCAGATCAACGAAAACTCCTTCCGGAACTCCTTGAGATCGGCCTTCACCAGTCTCTCCATTGTCAATGTTCACTGCCAGAAAGTAATTGGGAGGAGATTTGCAACACTCACATTTCTCAATATCGATGAGGGACAGCAGTTTCTGGCTCGCCATGGTCAGGTCAGAAGCGTCGACCGGCGAGCACAGCTTCCGAAACAGAGAGCAGAGATTCTAAAAGTCCATGGACAGCCAATCTACTTTGAACTGAGTAGCCGTGAGGCGGATCGACATTTGCTTCGAGTGCTTGCGAAAGAGGCTGATGATAGAATCAAGCACCAGTATCCCAGCAAGTCCCTAGTCGTCTCTACTCATGTTAGCCATGCGGATCAGCTACTTCCTTTCAAATTTGATTGCTCCTCGGTCGCCTGCGGTGTTTGGACTACTGATAACTCCGAGATAGTATTCGCTCCGCAGGTTGAATGGAACGGAGCTGCGACGGCGGTATTTGGAAAGAGGATTATGAAGCTGCTTATAAGCCCCGACCTGAGAATCGATTTCCGGTATACGTCAGTGTTGGAAATCACCACTGAAGATGCAAGGAGCCCATCAATCACATTTACCATGATTGAAGCACCAAGGTTTTTTCAGAGGATCGAAACAGACCCTGTTGCAGAACTCATGACACAACTCAACATCACCGCTCAGGGGCAAAAGGCTCCATCTGTCCGCAAAAGCCGCCAGGATCGAAAACGCATTCCATATCTAAACAAGCAACACAAGGATTTGGCTGGAAGCTGTCTAGTCTATCGCATATCTCTAAATCCTTATCAAATTACAGAAAAGGGTGATCTACTCGACTTTGGCAACATGATGGAGTCTTTCGGGAAGATCCACGGCATGCCACCCGTACTACACCAGTCTGCTCGCGTCTGTGGATCGTTAGAACCGTATGCTATTGGCTTTAAAAAGTTGCATGAAGTACTTTCTAGTATTTCCAGCCAACTACCTTTTGCTTTGAAGTTTCAGATTCAGCGACTAGCCCATGATGGATACCTTTCACCATCAATGATAATGTCACTTTTGCCCAGTTTTGAGGGGATAGATGTAAGTTTTCTTTTTTCTTCAAAATAGCTTCAAACCGAAAACCAGCTCTGTCCTTCACTGTGGAGAGGAGGTAATATTTGCCACTCGTGAAAACAATTTTCTGACTCTGCGATGTTGAGCAATAGGCCACTGTTGCTGTCAACGTTATCCGAAAGTTTGCGCGGAAGATCCCACACTTTCAGCCAGACACTGATGCCAGTGAATTTTCTTTGGCTAGACTCATGGATCTTTTAGAGGAATGCGAATCACAAGCCAAGAAGGAAGCTGAATCAGGGTACGAACAAGCTATCAAATCTCAAAATGTGGCAAACATTCATCGAGCTCGAGTGACACCTTCCGGTGTAAGACTTCACGGACCAGAGCCGGAGAGCAATAACCGCGTGCTTCGACGATATTCTAAACACCATGAATTCTTCCTACGCGTACAATTTTGCGATGAAGATGGCCAGCCAATCCGATTCAGTAGCCGAATATCCAATGACCCGATCTTCTACGGCAGATTTTTAGACGTCCTCAAAAATGGTATTGTGATCGGCGAACGTACTTACACCTATCTCGGTTTCTCTCATTCCTCTCTACGTGCTCAGTCTTGTTGGTTTATGGCCCCGTTTGTATTTGAAGGCCGCCTTCAAATATACCAAAACACTATCACTGGCCTAGGCGACTTTGCACAGATTCGCTCTCCGGCGAAATGCGCGGCTCGCATAGGTATGGAAACCCTTTCTATCGGAGTTGAAATGGTAGAAAGTTTAACTTCTATTACAGGTCAAGCATTTTCCGATACAAGAACTGCTGTGAGGATCAACATGGACTCTTACATAGAAATTCCCGATGTCGAACGAAACAACCGAGTTTTTAGCGACGGCGTTGGTACCAGTGAGTGAATTAGTATTTCTTTGTTACTCGTGATATTCGGACCAGTATCGTTTTCTGCGAGAAGGACATTTTTCCTCTCTTCTCGTATGATATTGTCCTAAACTGTCTCCCGTCACTGTTCTAATCTATGACCCGTGGCCCGCACGTAAGAGTGACTGGAACTGTCCTTTTTCAACAGTTTTCGCCCCCAACATTGGTAAAACATTTACTTACCATACTACAGTGTCTGAGCAGATAATGCAAAAGATTGCAAGCAACTTTTATCCAAACTAAAATCAATAGCAGCGCTAACATGTTTTAGTGGGCGGAGCTTCCCAAGAAAAATCGGTTGAATCCCACCTGCCTTCAAATTCGCTTTTTGGGCGCCAAAGGAATGATATCATTAGATACTCGATTGTCCGGCGAGGTTTTGGCGCTTCGCAGGTCGATGATCAAATTCGACGCACCTGAGAGCTTCTCTGATATAGAGATTTGTGAAGGTGCCATCAAACCTCTTCCCATGTATCTCAATCGACAGTTTATCAAAATCTTGGAGGACATGGGAGTCGAGAAAAGCTTTTTCCTAAACCTCCAAGCTGCAGAGGTTAGTAGACTCCGAATGGTCGCTGATGATCCTTTGAACGCCTCAAAGTTCTTGACACGTCAGTCAATCGGTGAAACAGTCCACCTACCTTGGCTCATCACCGAACTCGCCATGTTGAATTTAGATTTCAGAAGTGATGGCTTTTTGAGAGATACCGTTGAACTAGCTCTGTTGGGAGAACTTCGAAAATTGAAGTATAAAACCAGAATTCCGGTGCCGAAAGGATACCATCTCCATGGTCTTATGGATGAAACGGGGTTTCTTGAAGAAGGACAAATATACTGCGCTGTCATCGTTGATGGCGTCGTCAAACACATTGTCGCCAAAAACATCATTGTTAGCAGAGCTCCTGCTTTGCACCCGGGAGATTGTACTATTGTGGAAGGTGAGTTAATTTTCTTCATTAATATCGTAAGCTAATGTTCTTCGTTGATAGGAGTGATGCCACCTGCCGGCTCGCCACTCCTGGCCCTGCACAATTGCATATGCTTCAGCCAAAAAGGCTCCAGAGATATACCAAGCCAACTTAGTGGCGGTGACCTTGACGGTGATAGATATTATATCATGTGGGACGAGATGGCGAGGCCTAAGAGAATTTTTCGACCGGCAGATTATCCAAGAGTTCCGCCCCTGGATATTGGTCGTTCTGTAACAAGAGATGACATGTGCGAATTCTTTGTCAAGTTCATGGAGTCAGACCAGCTGGGCCGTATCGCAGTAGCACATCGAGTAAAGGCGGACCAAGAAGAATTGGGTGTACTTCATCACGCTTGTCTAAAAATGGCGGAAATGCATTCGACGGCTGTTGACTTCTCAAAGACTGGAATTCCAGTAGGCAAAACTTTCTCAGTTTACGACGTAGCTAATCGTTGGACTCACACAGGTCGATATGTCACAATTCCCCCGTATGGTTAAATGGCGCCCAGACTTTGAAGCTCCCGGACCACACGTTCGTATTGAGCCAAAAGGCCTTTCTCTTGAGGAGAAGTCCTTTCGTGAGCCCCTTGAAGAAGAGGACGAGGATGACGAATTCTCAAGCTATCGATATTACAGAAGTGAGAAAGTCCTTGGAAAGCTGTTTCGTGCCATCGACGAACGTGAGATCTTTAGAGAGATTCAGGAACGCGCTTCAGCTGAAGGAATTGCTCGTAGGTCTGGCCTGATGGAGTCGGTTTGGAAGCACGTCGAGTCGAGAGTGAAGGGTATCCAGTGGGAATACTTGATGAATGAGGCTTCTGATATCCGCGAAATGTAAGACGATCAACAACCTACTTCCATTTTTCGATTGCTGACATCTTTGGTACTTCTAGGTACGAGGATTGCGTTTACGAAATCATGACAGAATACAGCAGCCACCCATCCCGACCTCTATCAGAATTAGAAGTCTTCACTGGAAACATCCTTGGAAAAGCCGGTGCTCCCACCCGACAACAACGCGAGTTGTCCAAGACAATGAAGGAGAAATTCGAGGATGACACAGCGTTCATCGTCAACTGCATCACCAAAGACGGCAATGAGTATGCCAATTCCGAGGAGGCTCTTGCGAAGAGTATCGCTTGTCTGGCTGTCAGTCTGGAGGCAACTAACCCATACAAGAGATCTGTGCAACTCTCTAGCTTCAAGTATGTCGCGGCGGCGGTCTGTCTCCGGGAAGTGAATAAACTCCCCGGATGGTCGAAGATGCCTACGCTGGATGTCTTTGATGATATGCGGCGTTTGAGAGGATGATTTGATGGGGGGGTTTTTTTTTTCCTTTTGCACGCTATGGAAATGTGTCAGACGGTGGGAAACGTGCGTTGCGTGATTTTTGTTTGTAAGATTATTCGGGGTGGGAGCTGTGCTTCATTGCCTCTAATTTGAGAAGGGAAAATCCATGGATTTATGGTGAGATATTGGGAATGGCTCTGCTATGGCATGGCATGGAATCGCATCGCATCTTTGCTGTTATTTCTAAGGGAAATACTCGCATGGAGATGGGGTTGCTTGCTTGCTGGTAGATAGGCACATGGCGGAATGGCATGGGCTTACAGTAGTGGGTACTAGAGATTATTGAGCAATCATGGATTGAAATGGAAATCTTGTTTTGTTTTGTTTTGTTGCTTTCCTTGAGTGTATTCTAGAGGGAGATATTACTTGGCTGTGCGTACTGCGGTTTTTGTTTTTGTTTTTTTTTCGTGCTGTTCTCTTCTCTATGTTCTCTTTTTTATAGGTGTAGGAAAGATGGAATCCAAATTTCCTTAAGGGGACGGGGTTGTTGGGAGAAGTGAGATATGGGGCTGGTTGGAAGGAGGGTTGGGTTTGTGAGAGAGGGTAAAGGAGATTGGGAGGCATCTGTGGATTCTGAATTCTTCGGATATAGCAGGTTTTATAGTAAATGAGGATGGGGTTGCTTACAGTAGTAAGCCATGGTGGGATGTATATCCCACTGCTGGAATACCATTCCGTCAATAGCACCACCATATCTACCATATCGTCAGTGAGCTACACTATTGTAAGCTCTTCTGTATTAATCTGTTCCTTATTTAATCCTTAATACATTTCCTACCGTCGAAAAAGTACGATATATAGGTATAGGGATAGTAATAATACTAGATCAAACGCGCGATTTTCGCTACTTTCTTTTAAGCTCGTTCCTCAACTATCAACGACCTCTACGAACTAGCCTCGGGATAGTATATATAGGTTGGATTAGTAGAGATACTCGCTAGGCAAGGAGGGCTCTCTAGGTATGGTTTTAGCCTATAAGGCTTTCCTATACTTGTTATATAAATGTAAGAGGGGTAGATATTTCATAGGGTAGGCGGTAGATGTCGGTATTAGGCGATAGATATACCTACTAGGAGAGATTTATAAGGGTAGTTCTTCCTTGTTCCCTTTTTTCGTTTTATTCTTAGTTTTCCCCTTTTCCCCTTTGTTTTATAGCTACTTCCTTTCGCGCTACTTAAAACGGCCGAGGGTACTTATACTTCGCTTTTCACTTATATATGTAGGCAAATTATAGGCACTTAAAGCTATCCAGCAATACCAAAGTGAAACCAACAATCCGTAAGCCTTATTTGATGTGACGTGTGACGACTGACGAATGAACATAAATGTGTATATACAATGCCATTAGACGTTGGTACTCCTCGTAATACTTTACATGAAACTTGAAACCGAGTTCGTAAGTTCCAAGTATGACGCTACTAGTTCATAGTGTTCTCCTGGTTTACTGATCTCCTCATATGTCTGCGTTATTTGTGGCACATGTGCGGATGTTCTTATGGAGAGACATATTTAAGATTCAGATTTCTCGATTGAACTTTTCTCTATCACTATCCACCGATCATACATCTAAACCGTCAAAGCTCGAACCAACATCGCCGCCAAACTTGTGAATCCCCATCCCAGACTCTCAACCACGACACCAGCGGCTTTCGAAGAAGTCGCCGCTGGGGCATTTCCTGTTGGTATTGCGCCACCGGTAGTAGGTGTTGAAGAAGTGGACGAATTACTTGCGGAGCTAGCTGGACCGAGAGTTCCCCCTCGGACGCCGCTGGTGCTTGTGGTGGTTTTGCCGGTGGACGCGGAGATGTATGCTTGGACATTTCTGCTGCTGTCGGTTCTGGGAGATTTGTTAGAAATGAAGAATCCGGAAAATGACTATGAGAAGATGTCGATAATTTCTAAATCGAGATATGATATTTTTAAATTAGAGAATAAGTAACTTACGGAGGATTAATGATTCCATCCATTCCACCCCCACAATGGCCTGGGGCGCCACAGTAATAGTAGACCGGTTGCTCGTCCCTGATACTGAGGCTGAACGTTGTTTCGTTCCCCTGGGGACTGGTGGTGAAGAATGGACCAGAGTAGAAACTAGTGTTGCTCAATGGCTGGCATGGATTTTCAAAGCTTCCTTGAACGACGGAATGGACTTGGGGGTAGAAGTGGAATTCTGCTACGCCGCCTACAGGGATAGAAACCGAGTCGGGTGAGAACTTGATGGCTCCGTTTTCGTCGCCGACTTTGATGACGGTGTTGGCTCCTAGGGCCATGGGGAGAGTGAGGAGGGAGAGTGAGGAGGGAGAGTGTTGAGTAACGCATTTTGAATATAGGGCTAAGAAAATTATAAGATACTGTGTCTTCGGTTTTGTAATTGAGCAGTTTTGAGAGGATTGAGAGGATTGAAAGAAAAAAACAGGGAAAGCTGAGCTAAATGGTCTTGTTTATAAGACACGGGTAATTCGGAGGAGCAGACACGCCGCCCCCTCTTGACTAAAATCCAGCTGCAACGTATTACAGTATTTGGTGACGCGATACATCTCAGTCAGGGGAGGAAAACACGAGTTTCATACGCCGTAAATATGCACAACCTGATATCAGGGGATGTTGTAGGACCTAAAAGGGTACATGTACCTGGCAAAGGCGTATTTGGGACGGGATGATGGTACTTGTAATGTAGCCTACAAGGGGTGATCCACTAGGGGCTGTAAGACGCCATGTAAGCGGTTCGTAACATCTTAGGTTAGCTCAACACAAAATCCATGTCACACAGCATAATTTCAAGTATGTGGAACCAATGGGAACTCGTGCATTCTTTCAGTAGTGCAGCCGAAACAAGTGTGATCGCTTAACTTGTTGCATTTACACAGCCCTACTAGGAAACAACCATCGTCTTTTCAGGATCAATTTTCCCACTCGGTATCGAGAACTTGTTTGTACAGTAACTTGTAAGCTAGGAAGCATCTAGCCTTGTCAAGCTTAGCGCATCCTTTGATGAGCCTCAAGCTTCGTAACCTGAAAACGAACGGATGCAATTCCGGTAGGGCGATGATGCAGGGTGAGAGACAGCCTGTTGGTAATGTACGGCTCCCACGGCATCAGAACCAATCGCAGATGGATTCCAGGATAGTATTGACGAAGTGTTCGTTTTTTTAAGAAAGAAATATGTTTAGCTTGAGGCCTCCTTCCTTCTGACTCTGATTTTAGCAGTAATTGGAGGGACTCCGAACTCAGCAAACCACTGTAATAAATTAGTAAATGTTTCCTATTTGGATTAAAAACCAAGACTTTGACAGAGAACCGAAACGTTCTAGACAGCTGGAAATAGGGTGCGCCAGAACTAAAAAGCAAAAGAGATATTGGAGAGGTTGTATTACCGTGTTTGCTGGCCTCTTCCCCTCATAACTTTCAGGAAATTCCAAATCGTAGTTCTTCACGATATACGACAGTAGCATCTTGAATTGGATATCAATGAGTCCCCTTCCTGGGCACGCGTGTTTTCCATGATTGAACGGCAGGTTTTCAGCAGAAGTAGCAACAAAGCTGAGATTGTGAAGATCTGGGTTTGCTTCCCGCTGTCGAGAGAAACGGAAAGGATCGTATCTCTGAGGATCTTTGACTAGATCTGGGTCATGTTGCATTTGGTGAGCGAGTATTCCAATTTTCGTGCCTTTCTGTAGGGGGATTCCATCCTCAGTAACAATTCCATTGGGTGCGACGACTATGCGTTCCATGGCCAATCCTAGGAAGGTGTGTGCTCGGAGAGTTTCTCTTGCGATGCTGTCAGCACGTAACATTGCTGCGACCTTGGCTCTGGTCCAATTGTTTTCATCGTCGCCGAGAACCCTGCTGAACTCCTCACGGAGAAGAGACATTGTGTCGAATTCCTTGTCCGTTGCAATAACATTCAGGAGTATGTTGTGCAGTGTAAGAACGGTCTGGTGGATAGTTCCAAAGTTCGAAACAGCAAGACGTTTGGTCATGTCTTCGAGACTGGTGGCCTCGTCGGTACGTTCCTTGATAGCGAATTCCATAAGCATCTGTAGTAAGTCTTTTGGGACAGCTTTCTTCTCTGCCGCGCTTTGAATAATTTGGAGTCTCTCTGTATGAGCTGGAACGAAGCGATCGGCGAGGTCCTTGAGCTTTGCCGGCATAGATTTAACTCCCTTCGAGAAGTGGCCTAGGTATGTTCGATACACTTTACGTGCTCCTCCAATTTCTCCAGCAACTTCTAACATGCCACTTGGACATATTAGCACGTTTTTCTTGACTGCACAGCTGGAGGATGATTTGAATACCTACTCTAGAGTATTATAGCAGCTTTGAATGAACCCCTCGTCTCGGCCTGATAGAACAAGTCAGTTTTCGCAATAGAAGGCCGTCTCCTACGAGTAATATACAAAGCTTTCGCCCTTCAACCGAGTCTCCGAGCGTGAATCCCATAACAGCCTTCCCAGTAACCAGCCGGCATGCTGGAAAAAGATCAATTTCGTTCCATTCGGTGACGTCCATTCCGAAAGCAGCATCAACCGCCGGTCCTACTTGCTCAAGCATAATTGTTCCCATCGTTTCCAGTACAGCAGTCAGGTCTGACTTGACGAGCATTCCTCCCCATGCATCAAAAGCAAATTTAGGACCCAAGCTGTGTTCCAGTTGAATAGCGTCATTTTGACTCGCATGTGAAGAGAGTAAATGATCTGGCTGTTTAACAATCCATGGTAAGGAGCCAGGAGGTAATATAACTTCATCGTGAGGGCCGTATTTTGGTATCAGAACTGATTGGCCTTTTTTGGAGTACTTTGGTCCCGCATTTTGTCAACCATTTTTCTTTACAGCTGCGACAAAGAAAACTCACGTTCTCATAGACTTCATTGAGCACACTTAGTGAATCCGTTTGGAACCTCTTCTTCATTGCTTTCCATGAAACTCCTTCTCGCTTGCCGAGTCGCGGCAAATCCCGGGCGTAACATACTGTGAAAGCTCTTCGATACGCAAGCAAAAGTGCTCCAAGAGAGAGGATGACAAACGCAGCGATCTTGTAAAGGGCAGAATTGCCCTTCACTGCTTCGTAGGGTGAATCCATGACGAATGGTGGTTTTCCTACCACTTTCTCAAATCACAAGGAGTTTTGCACACCAAGAAATTGAAGTGGAGGTATTGCTTATGCATAAAAAGGCGAGATCCGGAGAGGGGAAGTCATTAGGTAGAGTTTTCTTTTCTTTGGAACTCCACTCGTAGTTTTGTCCGACTTGTCGGCATCGACGGCGAGTGGAGTGGAGAAAGCTCAGAAGCCAAGTCAATAAAGTTCCCAAGTTTGCAGCATAGTAAGAGATGTCTTTCCACACAATATTAACAGACATCTTCCTTTGGAGTGGACTTGATATATCATACCCGCAGGACAAACTTCTCAGCGTCCGAGACATTTCAAAGCTGAACGCGCCCAAAACTCGATTATGAAGATGAAAAAGCCTTCCGAACGCATATTCTAAGCTTAATTCCTTCTATTCGCATATGCATCAGTCATGGTTGATCATTCGCCCAAATGTGATATTGAGATATTTTTGTCTGGGGAGCCCCTGATCAAAACCCCACAGTTCGTTATCAGATTGGATCTGATAAGATAATTTTCACGCCAAGGTGTAAAATAGCTCCACAGTACCCACTTATGGATCACTTCACGGGAAAACCGCTGTGAGCGAAAACTTTAAATCGTACCAAGGCCTATAGATTTGCAGCTAGAACGTCAGGATTCATATCATTGGCTGCTCATCCTTGCGAAGCGAGAGCCAAGGCGATGGAGAACGGAGAGTGTGTAAAGCTAGAAACTCGAGTATTGAAGCCCAATCTAATCGGACATTGGCAATGCTGAATTACACATGACTCAACATGTGAGCAAAGGTTCTTACTAATTGTTATTATGTAAAGTTTATGTTAAAGACTTGGAAACCTGTGCTTCAAATCTTTGCAGAAAAGGCGCAGAAGATCGTACGACTCCTGATAGCGACATGTGAAGTACACTGCTTTGTGATTCGTATTCAGGATAACAAATTTGTTCCTCATTAGAATTACAACCTCCCTCTAGGTTCTTGGGAAGGAAACAAGATAAATCACGTGGTGCTTAAGTGGTCATAATCATCACAGGATTGCAATAAACAAGGTACAATGCCTGAATGACAAAGGTTTAGCTGTTACAAGATTGCATATTCTCTGCTGGGTCTTACCCGTTGAGTATGATGGCGGATATCCCAGGATTATATTTGCATTTGGAAACTGCCACCTCGCTTACGCAGATTACAAAAGGTCTGAGGAAGTCTAGAGCTAAAAAGAGAATACTTCCAGAATAGCAAAGTCAGAAATTCCGCTTGAGTGGTAAGTTCAGATTCTCTTGCATTTTTCATCATACTTAATTCTCTTGCTTGTTTGATACTGTTGATGGGGAGATTCCCGTCATACTCAGAGACAAAGGGTAAGGAGTGGTTAACCATAAGTAGAATAGAAGATGATGTCGATTTGTACTTGCATTAGCATTTAGAGGTTTTTGGTTACAACTTTGGTTCAAGGGAGTGAATAGGATTTAGTATGAGCTTTTCAAAGTGCCCAGTCATGAAGTGTATGGAACAACACCACTCTGCTTCTTACTATTCACCCAGCCTCTGTTAATCGCTTTCTCCGCTTAGACTTCATTACTGTATAAACATATGGCCTAGACTTACAGTCCAAGACAAATCAGTTATTCTGATCGTCTATTACTTCAACCAAAATTACAACAACCACCACATGTGGGATAGGTCAAAATGACTTCAAATACGATTACTTTTGATCCTGATGGCGACCTAGTCTTGGTTTTTGACGAAGCGTCTGTTCTGGAAGACGTTGCTACCTTTACCTTCGCCACTTTCTGTCCCAGCTCTAACCCCCATAAGGTTACTGAGCCCGAATGCAAAAAGAGACGTTTAGAAATGGAGAAACGCCAGCACCTTGTTGCTGCTGAGTCGAAAGAACCTGGAGCACAAATAGACAACCAAGACTCTGAGTAGGTTCCAATGGTTGTCTCATCAGACATCTTGACTGTCGCCTCGTCTGTGTTCAGAGCAATGTTTAATCCAGCTCATGGATTTAAGGAGAGCCATATCTTGTAATATGAAAATTGTACGATATATCAACTCGATGATGATCCTAGAGTTTTTGAGCTCTTTGTTATATGCTCTGCATCTCGAAAAGCTCGTGTGAACCTTCAGAGATACCATATGAGTATTTACTCCCTTTGGCATTGGCAATCGACAGATATGGACTGCACGACTCTATGTCATATGTCTTTGATGACTGGACGCGTTCATGGACATGGTCAGGAGTTCATAGATACGAAAAAGACTACAAGAAATTTACAGAATTGTCTCAGGCATTTCATTTCAACCTTTAGAACTGTCCAAATCTAAGGTCGCAGGACCAATTTCTTCTGATAAAAGATCAAGTACGACAAAGTACTGCCTATCATGTACTGTTCCTATATCAAAATACTAATGGATTTGAACACGTAGGTAGATTATGTGGGAGCCTACATGGGGGTTTCAGAGCTTCAAGAGAACACGAAAATACCTATATATCACCAACTTGTCTATTTGTAATCTAACTTTGTTTATAGAATTAGCTACGAATAACAATCTGCAACAACCGAGATTAGGGTTTTGATAATCCATGTTTATGTTTAGATTGTGTGCTATTTTCCCTTTAGACAAAGACCTAGAACACTGGTCTGTTAGGCGTCAATCTTGCTTGCTAATCATTGGGTTCAACGTGTTTATGTCACCATCATCTATGGTATGTAGTGAAAGAAAGACAGAAGATCTTTTAATACTGCCACATGGCTGGCTATCCATCTTTCAACCGTTTACTCCAGATTTATTAACTACGTTTTTTCACCAATGAGATACAGTATTTGTTAACACCAAGTTAATTCACTAAAATATCTACGGAATAATCTCTTCAGAAAAGGTAGATTCACTGGTCATCCACTCCCTTCATCCTTTCATAAGCGAGAACAGTAAGTGTTGGGTTCTTCAACTTGTTTACTGCGAATCTGTAGCTGTGATTCTCATACTTCATCCAATACGTGTATATTTTCTGTATCTTTCTAGCCCATTGAATGATTAGCCTCCCAAAGAGACACGATGTTACGTTCGCTGACTAGAGTTTACTTGATCTTAGTACAGATCATCTACGATATCCACCATCTTCTTTCAACGTGTTCTTCAAGCTTCATAGAATATACAGTACTACACTGCAAAGCACACACAGTATAATATAATGTCTTCGAAAACGATAACCTTCAATCCTAACGGTGACTTGACCTTGGTTCCAACGGGTCCTTTGCTATTACAGACACCGCGTTCGACGAGGATCTGAAATGAGATTAACCCGATAGAGCAACGGATGAGATGTTGCGAGAGGCCAAAACACAGCAAGAAGAGAACCCGCCACCACAGTAAATACGTAGGCTGGTGGGGTCACCAGGGGTTGACACTACTCCGTGCGCAGTCCCAGATTTTGGCCGAAAACACACCAAAAACACCCTACTTTAGTAAATTATAATAAATTAAAGAATAGTTGAAATAGGCTATAGTTCATTTTTTAGATTAAGACAGATAACACCTCTAACCTGTACTCTTTAGAATTCTAATAAACTTTACTCTCCTAATTTTATATAAAATTAGTAAATCCTCTAGTAAATTTAGTAAGGAAAACTTTCTAATAGAATATCTTTAGACATATTAGGTTTTAGATAAAACTTTCGCGTATGCAACTTATCTATATACCCTAGAGAATCAATATACCAAGTATTACGTACTGTTCTAATATAAAGTTACATAGTTATAGGGTTACAAAAACACAGATTTTAGTGTGTTTTCGGCCAAAATCTAGGACTGCGCACGGAGTAGTGTCAACCCCTGGTGGGGTCAGAACAACTGTCTCTCTGTTCGCCTGTCTTCAGAGCCATGTTCAAGCCTACCTATGCATTTTAAGAAAGCAGGGTCCTTCAAGAATAAATTAAGCGAACCTTTAATGGTGATACGCTTCCGAAGCCCATAGAGAATTAAGTTTTGGACTCGCCTACTCCGATTTCCTACACTCCTTTTAACACATGGTAAACCGGTTGAAGACAGACGAATCTTGAATTTACCACTCGATGTTAAGTCTTTGGTTCTGTCCACCGTGGAGCCGGACCTAGCAGGCTTCTCGTCAAGAGAGGTGACAAAAGAAGCAATCTCGTAGCAAAGGTGTCGGATTGGAAATATTAAAAACAAAAACTGTCAAAACAAGGAAGTAATTGTTTTCTCCTGACTTTTCCGTTATTGTTTGGGGGAGAAGTCAAAAGACACTTAGCACACAGCCACCCCTTGCAATTGTGCCGTATCAAATGAAGACCAGAGCCAAGGTCGAGAGTATTGAAGTCTAAGTCTGAGTGCAGGTTCGTTCCTTCCTGCAGAGCTGCTTGTGAAGCAAAGCTCTCGCAAGAGGGCTGAGACATTAAAATCCGACCACGACGAGGTTGGGAACCTCGAGGGCCCAGTCAAGGGTAGAGGCTCAAGGGGCCACATAAGGAGCTGCTATGTGAGGATGAGTGTTGGAGACGGCTGAGTCCTATTGAGGTTTGAGGTTGCCTCCCCTAGGCTAGGATCAATGGCCCTCGCTCTTTCCCTATTGTCAACTTGACATCGGCTCTCAAGTCTCAGCTCAACCAAGGGAACACGATGCGATGATAGAGATCAAGACTTAGTTCGTTCTTTCCCTCTGATTGACGATATTTGACTTCAAGACTATCCACACCGTATGCACTAAGTTCACTGACCAAAGATAAGACATGGGTCTATAGAGTATAGAGAATAGAGCATAGAGAAGGAAGGAACGGCCCTCGAGCCTTCAAAGTATGATCCCCTTCCTCTCCCCCTCTCTCCTCATGCTCCTCGTACATCCGATCTTTTACGCTCGAAAAGTGATATTGACAGGACAGCTGTGCCAAACCACCACCGCCAGAGTATTATGGGTCAGCTTTCACCATTCCCAGGAATCACTCGGGACGTAATTTATGTATAATTCAATGGAAAGCTTGACGCCGACCTTAGTGCAAGGGGCTCACCACATCAAAGCAAGTGCCCTTGAGGCTTCGTTGATAGGCAGATTAATCCGGTTTGCCTTGTCTGAATATACCTGGGCAGCATGTGAGTGGGTCAAGGGGGTGGACAGCTCGGGTCTCCTCCCCCTTGTCACTTTCTGATATACCTCCACATGAATCGGACAATTCAATTGGCTTAGAGGGCTATATTGTGGAGTTATACCCTGCCTATAACAACTCGTATACAGGGGGGAGACCCGAGCTGTCCAGACCCTTTAAATAAACCTCGGATGGCGGGGGCGGGCTGCCCCGCGTGGGGCCAACACGGCCCAACCAGCCCGTAACCTCATTCACTCTCGGACGTCTTGAATTTCTAATTTTCTATATTGTAGCTAAAGTTTGTAGGTCTATACTTACTACTGTAGTCACAAACTTCGAATCCTCTTCGAAAATGGTTCTCCACCATCCAACTCTAGGACCCCTCATCGGTCGTCACATTCCATCTACACAAACAACCCAATACCGCAACCTCAAATTCGCCACCATCCCATTCCGTTTCAGTGACCCCATATTGTTCTCTCCCCCGCTTCCACCCCCGACAGAGCCATACGATGCCACGAATTTTGGACCTAGTTGTCCACAACATCCTTCCTGCTTCAAGTATGATCTAAGCATCGTAGGGAACTCCCCCGAGTTGGAAGAGGAGAGGGAGAGGAGGATTAGTGAAGAGGGTGCTGGCGTGGAAGATGAATTGGAGTGTGCGAATTTGATTGTCGTTGTCCCTGAGGAGTTACAAATAGAAAAAGAAGAATTATTTCCTGTCATGGTATGGTGTGTAAAGAATAATCTTCGATGAATGAGAGCTTAAGACTAATGAGATGTAGGGTTCATGGGTAATATTTCACTCTTACCTTGATAGAATTGACTGAGCAGAAAGTTGACGATAGACAGCGGTGGTTTCTCAGGCGGAAGCAATTCTTGGCCACAATACGGTATGTTGAGTTGTGAGAGTCTCAGCATGACTGGTAATAATGTTCATCTAGATATTTCGAAATTCGTGCAGACATCTACTGAGATCGGAAAACCTATAATCGGGGTCGCTTTGAAGTAATACTCTCTAATCCCATTGGCTATATGAGCTCATGTTTTTTTCAGTTATCGACTTGGCCCTTTTGGATTTCTCGCTTCCTCAGAGCTAGGAGTAAAAGGAAATTATGGGTTGAAAGATCAAGCGTGTGCTTTTGAATGGGTATGTCTTTTACTTTACAGGAAACATATTGCACAAAACCCTCCGCCGGGCACTTTAGTATATAAACTGACGTTGGGACTTAGATTAAAAACCATATCTCCGGATTTGGTGGTGATCCAAATATTGTTACTGCATTTGGCGAAAGCGCAGGATCAAGTAAAGAACCTTATTGGCCTCCTCTCTTTCAATTTTCTTCTCCAATTCCTAATCATCTTTTTGTAAACAGTTAGTCTAACAACTCATCTGCACACCCAACCCTCAACTCCTCTCTTCAATCGTCTCGTTGCTCTATCCGGGGATCCAACCCTTCGCCGTCCAAATACCCTTGCACAGCAAACAAAATACGCCACTCAGATATTAACCAAGCACGATATCTCCACCACCAATAACATCAATATACTCCTCGATATACCAGCCCAAGAGCTGGTACTTAAACTGCCACCGTACGGTGCCTGGGCTCCTACTATTGATGGTTCCTACATCAAGGATGAAATTACAGTTCAGAAGATTGCCGATAACAGTTCGAGGATAGGAAAGCCTGAATGGTGTGAAAGAGTACTCATTGGAGATGCCTTGGGTGATGTATTTACCCCTTTTTTCGCGCCCTTCATTTCATCTCATACCTTCGTCTCATGATACTCTCCAGGCAACCGTTCTTCACGATAGACTTCTCTATCTTCCATCCGAGATACTGCTTTCTCGACTATGGAAATGCTTAGCTCGCACGTTTCCACCCGATGAAACACCGAATTGGACGGAACTAACGACCAGAATTATGAGAGCTTATCAATTGCCACTTGATGAGAAAGAGGCGGCGGGAAAAAGCAGGAAAGAAGTATATGCTGGAATGCTAGCTCTGGTTTCAGATTTGAGATTTCATTGCCCTTCGGTTGCGATGCAAAAGGGATGGGGTGAGAGGGTTGAGAGATATGTTTGGGGAGTTGTGAGTCTACCATTTTCTTTTCCTCTCTCTTTACGACTTTGAAAATAAAAGAAGAGAACATACTGACGGGAGAACAGACGAACCCGCATCCAAACTCATTGTTCACAGGCTACGCAAGTCACGAGCTGGAAGTCGCGTTTCTATTCCAAAACTTCCCTTTCCCATCTCCGTCCCCACCGTCTTCCCTCACATCTTTACAAATTGGCAAACAATTCGCAGCGGCATTCATAAACTTCGCCTACGGCCATAGCTCCAGCTCTATCCCAGTCCATTCTCCAAACTCTGCCTCCAAATCTTCCCCGGTATCCAGGAGGATAGGAGCCGTGAAAGAACATCTAGTGCCTCCCTCCCCATCGAGGGCGACAGAGAAGCACGATGAGGAAGAGATTATTTATGCGTCGTCTGAGCAAGGCGTCACCAGGATCTCTGCGAGAACATTGGATCAGGTTTGCAATCACGGGAGAGAAGATCTTTGGAGTAGAGTATCGGAGGAGAAATGGTACTTGTTGGGGGATTTGATGCAGAACTCCGCTTATTAAGGGGATCGAGGGTAGAGAATCGTATCGCGGCAGGAACTTTAGGAATAGGAGCACTAGGATCTATTGTTAAAATTTCAGACTGCGGAGTAAACTCAGTGATCTTGTTGGCCTCTCGTATTGACACTTTGGTGCTTCAATTTCACTTCTTCAAGCTCCTTCACCTAGTCTAGTTTTATTCTAGGGGTTCGCTTAAGTCTAAGCCACGTCATGTGATTGTCCTTGATTCTCTCTTACATTGATCAGAGGAAATATGCACTCAGTATACGAATATTATATGTCCTGGACAAATACTAGATGAATAACTACCAGATATCGTGAAAAGTGACTGTGATATAAGTTATGCTTTCGTATTATTCCCGTCCCTTAACGTTCGCTTAACGACAAAAATCACCACCATTTTCATTAAGCCAACAGAAATCAACAAAAACATAACTATCATGTACAGGCTATGCGTTTCGTAAAACCACTAACATCCACAATACATCAATCCCCAAAATTACAAATCATTAACGTCTAGCCTTTTGGTCGTTGAACTTCCCTCTAACCGAACCATACTAAATATGTTGAATAACGTAAAACCCATCCAAAACACGGGAGATACGGACAGCTCAAAGGCCATCAATCAACACCTTTCCCCCTTTCCCATACGAGAGCATTAAAATACTAGTGCGTCAATCTGTCCCCTTGAGTCTTCGCATGCACCCCCCCTAACCAAGATCTACTCGTAAAAATGCGAATCCTCTTCCCATAAAACCAAAAGATGCCTAGCGCCAGATTATTCACCAGCAGCAGGGCCCCAAAGATCCCGGCAATCACGACCGCATAGCCCCTCTCCAAGATCCAATCGAGCAGTTTAAGTCCCATGCCGAAGGAGATCGCGGATTTGCCCAGGTTCATAGCAATCAGCATCTCGGACGTGTTGGCGTTGTATGAGTCCACGGCGTACGCCAGCGTGAAGGAGAAGTAGAAGTACGCTCCCCAGTTGACCATCGCCACTCCCGCCATGTAGCCCATCCAGTGCAGGTTATTTTGTGCTGTCATGCCGTAGAGTACTAGGCCTGCGGGGGCGATGACCATTGCGGGGAGGAGGACGGGTAGACGCATCTCGGCTTCGCGGATGTGGTTGTTTTTCACGGTCAAGTGGGCGGCGAGACGGTCGGATGTGAATGTGAAGGGGATGGCGAGGAAGTAGCCGACTGCGTTGGCGACTGCGATGAGACCGGCGTTTTCCTGTGAAGAGGATGTGTTAGAAGTGCCAATGGGATTTGTAGGAGGTTGGGGTACTTACTTCCTTCCAATTATATGGTGGAGCGACGATTTTCAGGGGGAATGTGTAATTGAATGCTAGACCTCCGAGACCGATGTATATTCCTGTGGCGAATCAGTTGGATAAAATTCTTTGACTGATATACCCAATTAAGGGGACCAAGGAAAGATCGGAAACTTACCATAAGTAGAGATAACCCAAAACACCGCCGGAACAGTAAAGTAAGTGAACGGTCTAATCATAGTCATGAAAAACTCGGCCTCATGATCGATACCATTAAATGGTTTCAAAGTCTGTAAAAAGGGCTTTCGGGCGGGTATCGCACGCACAGCTTCTTCTAACTGTGCATCACTTCCCTCTGCCTTTTCTCCCAGTTCAGATGATGTTGGAGAGCTGGGCGAGGGAACTGATGGGGTAATGCGGACGTAGGAAGTTTCTTCCACGAAGAAAAAGGCTAGGACGAATAGGGCTCCTGCAAAGGCTGTCACGACGTAGAAGAATAGTCGCCAGCTGTAACCCCCAGCTAGCATGTATCCAGCATACAATGGACCGGTGGCACCAAGACAGAGGCAGACTGTTCAACGAGCATTAGTACAAATATCCCATGAGCGTATTTCTAAAAAAGGTTCTTCGTACCAGTGTAATATGCAATCCTCTTTCCTCTCTCGTGCAAGAAGAAGATATCATTAACAAGTTGTACCGGCAGAGCCTCGCAAACACCCGAGCCCAAGCCATGGAAAACACGCGCAACCATGAGACCATGATAACTCGTGGCACGGGAAGCGCCTATCAAGCCCCCCAGGAACTGTTAAGGAATTAGTAAGATTTCTTCCATCGCTGGTTCCCAAGAAAACGTCTAGCAAGGAACCAAAGAACGTAAGACTTACACATAGCAAACTTCCCAGCATGACTGGTCGACGGCCAATTTTCAGGTAAAGTGGTACCAAGAGCATACTTCCTATTCGAGACATCATGGTTAGAGAAGGTGTGCCCGGTGCAAGTAAACTCGAAGTAATAATACACACCAAAACCAAAGGCCAAATTGGGATACGATATCAATCCCGAAGCCTCCGTTGGCGAGATGGTAAATTCTTGCGCCCAAATCCCGATGTACACTGATGGACCGAGTAAAGCTGCGTTCCCAAGGAAAGAGTATACCGAGCAGATGATGAGAATCATTGTCTTTTGGAAATTCGACCACTATGATTTTCCGATCAGTTCACTTTGTCCTTTGCAACTAGGTATAAATTCCAAAGACAAGAGTAAACGTACTTGGAGGGGGTCATTTGGGTCGTCTGAGGGGACGGGGAAAAGAGCTTGTCCGTATGCTGTATCATCTCCCTCTGTAATTCATACGAGCATCAGAATTTGTTCCTGAAATGTGGGATTAGGGAGCTACGAACCAGCGGCACGGAGATTGACCGTTCCTGGGAGATCTTCTTCGTGGGCATGACTGTGTAGCATGTCAATATTTGTCAACTTTTGTTAACAAGTCTCTTGATTCTTACCTGCGATGCAAGTGTTTATTTCCAAACGGCTCTTCCCCTTTGCCTTGATGTTCGTGCTCCATCTTTACTTCCCGTTTCTATTTTTTGGGGAAGAAATGAAGATTGGAGACAATTCGAAAAGAAGATATCGGTCGTTATACTCGAGTAATGCCGTTGTCTCTGTCTCGGTGCGGGCCGATTTAGCACACTGGGTATATCGTTAGTAGGGATAGCCTCACATTTATACGTCCATACATACGGTTCAGGAAACCACACAAAATCCAACCGATGACAATGCGAAAAACTTTGTACCGAACGCCAACCAACACTACCGTATCAGGGGCTTATCAGCTATTGTAAAAATTGGTGTAAAAACCAGGGCACACCATAAATATATACGCGAAATGATTCCTTACATCTCAAGCCCCTTTTCAAACGAAACGCGAGTCCTCTCAAGACTGAACCCTGGAAACAAGGGCCCAAAACAATCAATGCTTTCCCCAGATTCTCAATCACCCCACAATGTGGGATCGCTTATACCCCGCGTTTTGCTCTCCCTGGGGGCGTGGCAGTCCTTGTCAAGAAATACTTAGCTTCCAAGCGGACTTGTGACGTTTGGCGCGGTGGGAGTTGGCGTGAAAGTCAAGCAGCTTACACCTTCTTTATGAGTGTACATTTCGTTTCTTCAATGGTTTTTTTTTTCAATCTCGTACAAAAACGTCCGAGTCAAGGAGGACCCAGTTTGTCTGCGGTATAGTGGGTCTAAACTTTGCCTGATAGCGGGTAATAAACCGTTCGGTGCTGGCTTGGGTAGCACCATAAGCTGCTGCACAAATGCAGGTTGGTGATAGACTGGTACCGTCCATCAACGGTCTAGCCGAGCGTGATCAGACGTTGTGCTGTCAAGATCTACGAGTGTCTCTGGTGACAATCGCGCTCGCCCACTCCTGAGCAGTGCGGTGAGATGAAAGGTCAATTACGGCGAGATCGGGAAGGATATCCGAGTTTAGAGTTTAATACAAAGTATATAAATATACTTAAGTAAATCTTACGGACTCGCCAACCACATTCCACGTGGAGCAGCCCACACAGAACTCGCGGCAGATAAGTAGAGTGTTGGATAAACTGATATCATTCGCAAGCGAGGCTTGCTAAGAAGATGGCTTGTTTAGTAAGGGTTCCTTCACATACTGAATTAAGACGGCACTTGCACAACGTCACACTGTGACGGAATTTCGGAGTGAGGGGAGGCTGTGCTGTGCTGTGCTGTTTTGCCCCAGGGCCAGACCCCTTGTAATTTCAATATTGGTGGGGCCTGTCAAGAAGCGCACCAGGAACACCCGTCTTATCCAATCAACGTGACTCTCCCAGATGATCGCCCAGATTCGCCCTTAATCTTGGACCTTGCTCGCTAGAGTTTACTCGTACTCGAGTACAGTACTTGGCTGGGCAAACATTTGGGTTTCAAGGATATTCATCGAGAGCTCGAGCAGAAGGAAGGTTTTCTGTGGCGATTAAGTTGGGATGCGCACTGGGCGAGATTACGGTAATTTGAGGGGTTACAAGAGGTAATGATAAGGTTAATCTACTTTGAAGTACGAGTAAGAAGTTTAGACAGAATGATGACATAAGCACGATAGATGGTCGTACAGTAATTCCACGGTGTGAGGGTGCGATATCTGAGTGCAGAGCACGAAAGTAAGTCTTATCAAAACTATCCAAAAACACGCAAGATCGCCGAGGTGCATATAAAGACAACCTTGAGTAACGTCAACACCATCCTCGAGTAGGAATGCCGTCTACAGAACTACCACGTTTGTTGAACTACTTATCAAGATATCCGAGTTTCCTATTCTGTCCTCGGTTGACCTGCCTCAACTAGGTTCAACAACACAATTACCAATTAGAAAAATAGCCTCGTTAACAACGTTCGGCAACTGGATTTCCGTTCGGTTCCAGAGTCCTCCTCTGGATTTATTCCATTTCAGAGGCATATACGAGTATTCCATAGAATATATCGAATTTCCAGATCGAACTTTTCACATGACCCAGGCCCGGTAGACCAAGATAAAGCTCCTATTTAGCCTTAGACTATCGGTATTATATAGAGAGTATCTAGCGAGAAACTACCTAAGGGTACTAATAACATATATAGGTGTGGAATTTCCTATCACAAACACGTGAACGTTCCCATCCACTACTCCAAGGTACAGTAGCTATTCACTTGAATCTATATATAGAGATTCACTATAAATGGAATTCCATAGAATACGTTTCATTTGCCGTCGCCGATCGCTGAAAATGGCCTCATCTACAAAATCACCCACCCATCTCAGTACTAGATAGTGGACACCTGCTACCAGATTAGATTCACCAACTACTATAAGAGACATGGTCGTTACTCTATACACACATCTCTTTGAATAAAATTATTCTAAAAGCGCCGTACGAATAAAATGGTTATATAAAGAGCTTGAATAATTGTTAACTCTTATTTTTACTAACCTAGGTATCCTAAGATAATTATTTTATATTTACTATAAGTTTGGTATATTAGAATGTTATATAGTGTGTAATAGTCAGTGCGCTTCCCTTTGCGCAATCTAGTGTTATCCTAGAGCCTCGATAGAGATTCAATCCTCGTGCCTCGGATCTTCAAAAGAGATAAGAGTCTCTTCCGGAGACTCTTATACTGAGATTGCCCTTTGCGCCGTTACAAAGTAACGACCAGGTATCTTACCCACAAAGAACATCACAAAAACAAGAAGTAAAAAAAATTCCAATCAACACTCTAAAGCTCCTCTAATCAAGCCCTCAGCCTTCAAAAAGAAAATAAAGCTAACAGAAACCCTTAAATACATCATTCTCTTCTATTAGGCGTAGTAATAACAGTGCATAACAAACTAAAACTGGCAAATGATTCCATGTACAAGGAGGGCACTGTATACAGCGATACTATATTAACAACTCACATCACCCAAATTCGCATTCCCACCCAAAACGCCCCAAAACCAGGATCTTAAAAGAGTAACACCCCACCTATCTCCACCTCCAACATCACATCACAGCACAACCACATTTCTAGGTTTTATCCTACCCTATCCTACTCAGACAATGTATAGTATCAGAAACACAAAAACACAGTAATCTTACTCATAAATATCACACAAAACCCTCTAACACAGTACAATACACCAACCGATAAAACTTTCATTCCATAAATTCACAACATCCTTTGAGCGCTACCTACCTACCTACACCTCAACCTTCCCATCCACACCATCATCCCTTTCCTTCTCCAACACCTTCCCATCCTTACTCTTCGTATAATACTGCGTGAAATCATGACAAATATCATATGCCGTCTATCAAAAACACAGGAGGTTAGTATCGACACGTTCAAAATTTTTAGTGATATATGACACCAGATCCGTATCCTACTGTCTACTCTACCACCAGGATGAAATAGGGGTGAGAATGGAAGATAGAGAAAGAGAGAGAAAACATACCTTATTAAATTCCTTCCTCATCTCCCCCGTCGTATCTAACTCCATCTCCCTAACATACCTCAGGAACGGATCGTCTTTGAAAGGATCAACTGGATCTCTCTTTGAGACCCTCCTTTGTAAGATGAGAATTAGCAACCGTACTTCCTCGCTTCGACCACCTTTTTTGTCTCTCGCTTCCATATCACCCCTCGCTTGCATACCCTATCCCTGCTTAACTCCCCTCGACACCCACCACTCCCCTCGACACCCACCACTCCCCTTTCCCCCATAAGTACCTCCACCGCCTCACCAAAAAAAAGGGAAAAATCAAACTCACAAAAAATTATCACTACTAATCGGATCCACAAAATCCCTCCACATCCCCCTCCTAACCTCACAATACCTCTCCAAGATCTCCTCCCCACAACAACCCCCCTCAATACCCTCCAAACACTGCGCCAACCCATCCANCCCTCCTAACCTCACAATACCTCTCCAAGATCTCCTCCCCACAACAACCCCCCTCAATACCCTCCAAACACTGCGCCAACCCATCCACATCCACAATCCCCCCCGTGAGGCCCAGTCCCCCAAAGGGGTTCACCAGATGCGCCGCATCAGCCGCGAGCAAGATCTTGCCGACGCGCATCTTCTCCGCGCAGCGCTGGTGGATCCGGTACGGCGCGACGTTCATGAGTTGATAGTCGCCCGGCTTCGGGTTACCGGGGAGCATGCGTTCGTACTTGGCGGGCTGGTTGGCGAGGACTTGTTCGTGGGTGAAGGAGGGGTCTTCGCCGTAGGAGACGCGCCAGAGACCGGCGCGTGTGAGGATCGCGGCCATGTAGTAGTCTTGGGGGTGGATGATGTTGTTGATGTCTGACATGCCGTGTTTGTGGAGGTCGTAGTAGACCTGTGTGTGTTTTCTTGGATTAGCGAACTCGGGCTAGGGGATGCAAGGAAGGATGGGAAAGAAAAGGAGGATATACATCCGTAGCAACAATCTGAGCATCCCAAGTATGACCAGGAAACGACTCCCCAAACAAACACGTCCTCACCCTACTATTTGCCCCATCACACCCCACCAAATAATCACCCTCAATCCTCACCTCGCCCCCCTCCACCTCAGCAACCGCCCATGTCCCCTTCCCATCCTGTCCAACATCCCTAACCTTATGCTTCCAACGAAGCTCAATACCCTCCGTCCTCACCACGTGTCTCAGCAACACCTTCCCCAACAAGTTAAGCGGGAGACAAGTCAGTCCATCCTCGCCTCTGGACTCAGGCGTATCCTTTAACCCAGTGACGAGACTCAGATCCTGTCTTCGCCAGTTGAAGTCCCCAGGTATGATGCCTTCGGCTCGCACATCGTCGAGAACACCTGCTTTTCGCAGCGTGCGGATCGCCGAGGGGGAGTAGTGCGCTGCGCGGGGACGGTCGTCGATGGTGGTGGCGGCGTCGAGGAGGGTGACTTTGATATTCGACTTTGCGAGGAGGAGGGCGAGGATGAGACCCGAGGGGCCGGCACCTATTATAAGGACCTTTATTTAAGAAAAAGAAGAGGGATTAGATATATACAACAAGGTGTTGTGAGGGGAAGCGAAGAGAGGGGGAGACGTACATTCATATTTCCTTGTCACAATATTTACCGACAAGATAGCTTGACTTCCAACAAGAGAAACTTCACCACGTCTCAAAAAAACAGTTTAAATAGACATCCAGATCCCTCTCCTCAAATCAGAGACAAAAGAAGCCCAAGAACCCCATGCCAATGTCCCATCCAGCATCGAGCCATGTATCCCCACTAGACGGATCCCACACCTCATTACCAAAATGACGCCTCCCCTCTAATATGACAAAGCAGAAATCCTGATCGTACTCGACCGGCAATCGATAAGGAACTTCTCCGGGAAATACCTGGATGGAGCCCGGTAGAAACACGGTAGTACCCTCTACTCATACCTCTCCACTACATCTATATCATACCCGTATGCCCCGTATGGCACCTCCTCCAAACAACCTCACCTAATGATAAACCACCCAAACGTCTCCGCGTCATCGAGATCCGAACGAACGGTATACCCGGAAGTGAATTACTAAACAACACAGTGGGGCAGTACCCTCACACAAATCATAAACAGCCAGGGTTCCCCGCGTCCCACACCACCCACAACGACCCCGCATGTCACCATGTCCGAAGGGTTGAGTGAGGTGAGCGACCCACTGAGGAAGGGGACCAGCTCCAGCTCCAACTCCCGTGTCCAGCTCAGGGTTCCATGTTCCAGGCCGGAAACCCTCAACCGGGAATGAAGGGACGGATTCCTTGAAAACCTTCGAGTGGAAGTGTAAAAGCCAAGTGCTTAAGCTAAGCTACAAAGCTTCTTACCCATGAGAATATGGCAGCCACAGGTTCATTCCTCTACTCGGCATGGACTCACACGAGTCCTACCTCTATTCTCTTGTGGGTATTGTATATCGGATTAGCTTTTCTGGTTCTTGATTATGGATATATGGTATATCTTCATTTCCGGATGGTAAGATCCTACACATCCTATAGTACACAAATACCAGAACACTGGCCAGACTAACACTTTCCAGCCACCGGGACCTTTTCCTTGGCCAATCGTCGGAAATACTTTCCAACTCCCAGAAAAGAAACCATGGATCTACTTTGAAAGTCTTGCAAAACAGTACGATACACCCCTCTTGACTTTCTGGATCGGTAGGAACCCAACGATGTGGATATGTGACGCTTGGACTGCCTCCGACCTCTTCGATAAGAGAGCAGGAATCTACGCATCCAGACCACGAATGGTAGTATTTGGCGAACTAGGGAGTGGGCAATCAAGTCTAGTTTCCATGTATTATGGTGCTCGATGGCGAGTTCATAGGAAACTAACCCATATGGGCGTTGGCTTGCAGCAAGTGAGGAATTACTTGGGTTTTCAAAATGATGAGAGTAAACTTGTGGCATGGAATCTTTTGAGGACACCGGAGGACTATGTTGTGCATCTGGAGCGGTATGCTTCTAGTGTTGTTTCGATTATTGCGTTTGGGAGGAGGATTTCGAGCACGAAGGATCCTGTGATAAGTGAAGTGTTGGCGCTCATGCAAAGGGCGGCAGAGTTGAATGTGCCGGGGAAGACTTTCCCCATGTTGATGGAGACAGTTCCTTGTAAGTATTGGATGGTGAGAAGAACAAGACGGGACTGACTAGATGACAGTCCTTGCTAAAGTCCCAACAAAATTCGCTCCTTGGAAATATAAACATGGACTTGGAGGAAAGCATGGAGTTGGTCGCCCGTTCTATTATGCACTAGCCGAAGAAGCGGCTTCCAATCCACAGCAAACCGATTGTTATGCCAAAAAGGTATTTGAGGAAGCCCCAAAATATGATTTGAGTATGATGGAGATCGCGTCACTTAATGGGTCTCTGTTTGGAGCTGGAAGCGATACTTCGAGTTCCACACTTGTCACCTTCTTTCTTGCATGCACCGCGTTTCCAGAAACACTTCCAGCTGCATGGGAAGAGCTTGACCGGGTCATCGGTCTAGACAGAAGTCCTTCTATGGACGACGAGCCTAATTTGCCATACGTCAAGGCTTTCGTCAAGGAGGTATTCAGGTGGAGGAGCGTAGCCATAATTGGGGGTCAACCTCATGCACCCATTCAAGATGACAACTACAAGGTGATATATGCATAGAGAGAACTCTTGAAAGCAACGCTCATAATTTATCAGGGTTGGAAGATACCAAAGGGGACATGGATACAAGGGAATTTGTGGGCGATTCATCGTCATGAACGAGACTTTCCCGATCCTGATCGATTTAACCCTAGCAGATACCTCAAAGACAGTCCCGATTCAAGGCCATTCCCAAATGACAAAGGATATATGGCGTTTGGATGGGGAAGGAGAGTATGCAGTGGTCAAGGTCTGGCAGAGCAGGGAACCTTCATCACCATTGCCCGTTTGTTATGGGGGTTCCGCATTGAAAAGGCTCGCGATGTTACTGGACAAGAGATTCCAGTGGACATATTCAACTACACGTTGGTGTTTTCGTCGTCGTTGTGGCCTTTGAGTGCTAACTTGTTGCAGGAATGGTCTCAACATGCGACCCGAGCCTTTCGAGTGCAAGATCACGGCGAGAAGTGACCAGATCCGTGAGACTATTGAGCGTGAGGGCAACGAAGCAGAACTTCGACTGACAACGTATGATGGCGAAACTAAGTACACGCTTAGTCAGTATTATCAGAACCAGACGAAAGGGACCAGTTGAATGGGCAAGTACCTTGGGGTACTTGCAGTGTTATCTAGTGGTTACATCGGGTGGTGGTGATAATCAGCGCGTTACCGGGAAATAGATACCAATGGTAGACGTCTTTCGTAAACTCCGGGAGAAGGGACATGAACATGCAGATAACTTAATAAAAACATTCCGTATATACCGGCTCTTCTATACCGTGGTTGGTGTAGGAGACGACGTGGTGTAGGAAATGTCCGACTGGTGACAATTGATTTAGCATAATTCGGAAGACGCATGATATCAAGGCAGAAGGCAGGGTATGAGGAGAAATGCGAGATCTGAGTTGATCTACTTCGTAGCTTAATCGGATGGTCCTGTCAAAGAAGATCTCAAGAAATTGGCGGGAAGGTCTCCGAGATGGATGTCTTGGAAAGAGCTCAAGGAATGAGGATTTGAGAAAGACGATCTGAGAAGAAGCCTATTCGTATAACGAGATGGACAGCAGATCATCTTGAACATGATGCCAGAATTGCAGTTGTCGATAATGTGCGGTCTCTTGGCTTCTCTTCATGCTGACAGATGTCTGGACTCTGTATGGACACACAAGACTTGATCGGTTATGTACCGCGACGAAGGCCTTGGTATCGAGGCAACAAACCGGGGCAACAAGCCGGGGCAAACTAACGCCGTTCCGGGGAGAGCCACTCACGTGCACAACATTGACCAATGGAAATTGGGAGTGCCCCTGCCCCTGCGGCTCTTGCAGGCTGACCCCTCTTTTCGCTCTTGGCCGGTCGCCTGCACAGGGAGCGACGAAAGTAAATTTACGCAGTGCTTTCCAGCGGCTTTGGCAGCTTGGCTATGGAAGCATTGAACTGAGCTTACGAGTCGCAGGCTAGCAGCCACTGCCACTGCCAATTCCGAAACTGACTTTCCCTACGCTTCACTAGTCCCAGGAGTACCTGGTGGCATTACACGGGACTACCCCGTCCCCGTCGACCCCGTCGACCCTACGCGCCTCTGATCACTACGCTTAAGACTCAAGAGAAGGCAAGACACAGAGCCTGGTTACACCTCTCTCCACCCCCAAGTCCATCTTACCACCCGACCTCGAATCTCGTTTTTCCACTTCTTGTTCCCGACCGATCGCAACACGTCTAGCTTCCCTGTTGGAAAACATAATTGCGGCCAAACTTTGATCGTGTTGAAGCTATTCCGAAGCACCCGATCCGGTGGTGAGTGATGAGTGGAGGAGGAAGCGCTGTCTGTCCCCTCCAGAATTGAGCCATATCTGGCCCCACACGCTCGATCGCAGTTATCCATGATGCCCACCACCAGTACAGTGGCAGTGGCAGAAACACCACAAGAGCCTCGACAAGAACGCAGGCCCAGCGAGCAGCGTCCAATTTTGCCTAAAAAATGCCTCTACTGTGAAAGGAGATTCTCAAAGGCGGAGCACCTCAAGCGTCATCAGCGTTCCCGTATGTGCTCACGAGATGAAATCTCCGCCCGTACTGCGTATTGCAATGAAAACCTTTTATCTTGCACCTCCCGTCTGATTTAGATTGCGCGTCAAAAGCTAATGTATACCTTCCACGTAGATACTGGTGAGCGTCCATATCGATGTTCACGTTGTCAGAAATCCTTTTCGAGAAGGTCAGCCCTCAGGGAGACATATTGAGACTTGATCCTGTCTTGATATCTCACCAGATGACTCTTGCTAACCAGTTCAAAGTGATGTGCTGATACGTCATCTCAAAAACCATCCTCATATTCCAGGAGAGGAGGTTGAGCAGAGCGAATCAGATGGCGATCAACGACCGCCAAAGAGCAAGAGAAGAACCAGTGCGAGCAGTGTGATGAGTGTCGCTCAGCTGAAGAAGGAAGCCATGGGCCCTACCATCCAAGATCAACCACAGCGCTCTCTCTCGCCTTCCCAGATTGACCCGGCTCTCTTGGGATCAAATTCGGATTTTCATGAACAAAGTAACTCTCATGCTATGGCTTCGGGACTCGATCACCTGGCTCTTCTGGCTTCACAGCAACCTTGGGGTAACGGCGCAGGTGATGCAGCGATGACGGATTCCGGTAGTACGGTGATGGGAGGCCCAGAATCTCAGAATTGGCCTCAAGAACCGGTCTCACACAACCATGAGTTTGGTGGTGTGATGAATTATCAAAGCGGTCTACCGTCGACCGATGCAGATTTTCAGATGATTGGGGCTGCAGTACATCCACATCCGACTTTGGACTTTGGAGGTGATATGTATTCCGGACGCATGGGCTTACAAGACCAGATATCTCCCGGGATGGGTGGCATGACACCAAATAGCGGTATGATGCCACATGAATTACTTAATTGGTTTGACCAATTTGATATGGAAACCAGCAACCCTCCTGAACAACCACAGCCTCTTGATGGAAGCCCTCCAGCTAGACCGCAAGATGAAAGACAGCCAACGACCATGTCACCGGACGGGGGGAACTCTTCTAACAGCGGTTCCCTCAGCACTGTTATTCCAGCTGAAAGATTCCATAAGGTTGAACGATGCTGGCCGAACAAACCAAGCAATGCGGTCCGACTGATGCCAACTTTATGGCGAGATGCTATTATGAAGCCACAGGACAACTTATTTTCCAAAGACAACTTGACTTCTGAAGCTATCGAGCACAATCGACAGTATGGCTCTCGGTGGGGTTTAGATGAGGATTGTCGGACTCGACTACAAAAGATGTTTGTCAATTTGAGTAGGAAAGAATCGAGTCACGTCCTTGAGGAGAACTCTCCAATCTCACATTCATCGCCTTCTTCAAAATCATCAATTTCACATAACATTCAAGAAGAAATTTCCAACATACCAAATTTTCCTCCAGCAGAGATATTTGACATCAGTCTAGATTTGTTCTTTCGGCAATTTCACCCGCTCATGCCATTCATCCATACACCTACGTTTTGTCCAAAAACAGCTCCTACGTCAATACTCCTTATAATGTGTCTAATAGGCTTAACAATACTACAAACTAAAGGTGCAACAGCATTTGTAAAACAAGCTTTTCCGGTAACTACTTGCCATTCTCAGATTTCCCTTTTCAACATACGTTCTTCTAGGATCAACAAAATCTAACCAATTTTCAGAAAGCGCTCGAGAAAGTATGCACAGAACTAATGTCACCACCACGAGATGGGCGACGGATTGACCAGTTATCATCCTTGGCTAGTGCTATTTTCATCCTCTGCCTATCAGAAATGACCGGAGTAAGTGAGGTCTCAAGCTTTGGATGTCCCAGCTAACACCCTCAGGACCGAGCGCACCATGAACAGTGTCAGATGTTATATACGAGTGCCATAACAGTAAGTCTTTATACATGGATATCGATGAAAATGCTCATCAATCTTAAAGACGGCCCAGAGACACGGCCTTTTCAACACCAAAGATGTCCCACCCCTCGAGGAGCACTTATTAACGGCCATTCCGTCCATCGAAGTGAGATGGAAAGCATGGGCTCGTGTTGAGTGCATCAAACGGTAAGTTTGAGTTGCTATTCATTGAGGGCAGATACTGATATCAAAAGATTGATTCTCTGTCTGCCAATGGTTGATACATGGTACTCTGCAATTTTTCATACGAGTCCTATAATGCGCACGGATGAGATACGCATAATATTACCATGCGACGCAGCATTGTTTCAGGCGACTTCGGCAGCGAAATGGGATCAGCTCATTTCAAAAGGCGCTCGTTTGTGCATGCCTGAATTCTCTATGTCTTCCGACAAGATCAAACTACCCCACCTTGACACTACACTGGATGTTCACGGCATGGTTGGGTTATTAAGCTCGGTTCGATTGCGAATTTCAGAAAGCTTTCACCGTCTTCTATCCGGAAGTCAACGTCGGGCAATTGATCATTCGTTTGTACCTTGGAAGACGTACGAATCGGACACTCGTGCCCATGCAAGCCAAAATTTCACCACCCAAGTGATGCGGTCTTATGGGTCCATGTTATCAAACATGAATCCAAACTGTGTAATACTTTGGCACAATATGTGCATTATGCTTACTACTGATCAACGTCTGTTTGAACTTGGGGCTGGATGCGCAGGTGCAGAAGCAGCACGAGAGGCTCTTGATGATATCGCAGTCTGGGCACGAACGCCTGCGGCGAGAAGAGCGATTCTTCATTCAGGGCAAACCTTTACATTAATGGCCAGTCGACGAGCCTCGGATGGTGACCCATTCCATTCAACATCCAGTCTATTCGTCGCGGCTTTGGTGTTGGGTTTGTATGTTTTCATGGCAAGCCCTGAAAACCCAACCACCGGTCCAGCCTTTGACCTTACTGAAGAAGTGGTGGATTGGAATGTTGTGGGTGGTGAGGGTCTTTCAAATGACTCTCAATTGGCGCAAGATGATGCTGCCATCAATTTCATACAAAATGGTGGAAGAATCTCCTTTAATGGAGTTGTACATCAACCTGGATATCCGGCTGCAAGAAGAATACTGTTAGACTATGCGAGGTTATTGGAAGATATCGGGAAATGGCGGGTCGGCGTTCATCAATTTTCACGAGTGTTACGAATAATGAGCGATGCTCTCGTCGACGTTGATATTTCTGGAGAGTAGGCTTGTATTTCAAAGTATATCACTTGACTTTCTCGGTGTCTTTTATTGGTGCATTTGATACGAAGTTAGTGTTATCCCACATCAACAAGCTGAAACCCGGTTTCCGAGCGGGTCTGCATTACGAAAGTTTTGGCCCCCCTTCAAAAATCAACCTCGTCTCGTTATCCGTGGGGCTCTAGGCAAACAGCCTTTTCATGCTCTGAACAAAGATCGATCTTTCTCGCCAACGGCGCAGCAACAATAAACCCCACAAAGGGGATGCATGCCCCACCCCACCTCGGCTCGTTGGTATTAGTGGATGTACTTCGTATATATGCATTTTGATTGAACCACGATTGGCATTGACTAAAATTAGAGCGTCTAGTATCTATCTTCTATTAAATTGCTGCATCTTCATCACGATAATACTTTGTGGAGCTGCTGATTACTTTTTCCCTTTTAAAGGAGCAATTTGATCGTTTCCAACTACCACATTCAACCTCGTGCTTTATATTTATATTTCTACACAATCCCAACACGAAACCAGAAGAAACACAGCCCTCATCAATACCAAGCACAATGCCTCCATCAGCCGACCCCCCAACCTCGGACCCCTCCTTCTCACCCGTGACCACCAAAACCCAAGCTCCCACAACCAAAGATATCCCTATAGCTCCAGCTGTCAAGGCACCACTTCCTCTGACAGACCCCCAAAAGATCTTCCACTACACGGATCTCCAACGCAGTCAACCAACTCGTGCAAACGACCCTTACACCTACCTCTCGGGCTTCAACAATCGTCACGCCAGTGAGGTCATTCCTGGTACCCTCCCCGCTGGACAGAACAATCCCCAGGAGAACAGATTCGGCCTCTATACCGAGGGCATCACGTATAGTGCTTTTGCGGCGCCGAGGGAGGCGAATAGGAGTACGTATATGTACCGTGTTCGACCGGCTGCTGCGCATAGTAAGTTTCTTCTTTCCTATTTTGCGAGATACAAAAAAGTTTGGATTTCGACAGATAAGAAAAGAAAAGAAAAGTTGCTGATTTGGATTCAGATGGATATCATGACGTCAAAACCAGCGCCAACGTCGAGAACTGTTTCCTGACTCTCAATCCCAAGGTTGCCCTCCTCGCTGAACAGGCGGAATGGACCCCCTTCCCCATCCCACCTGCTTCCACGCCGACGGACTTTGTCGATGGTTTGCATACCCTCAGTGGCTCCGGCGATCCGAACCTCCGCGAGGGACTCGCGCTGTACGTGTACATGTTCAATAAATCCATGTCCGCACGCAGTTTCTGCAACTGTGACGGCGATTTCTTGATCTGTCCGCAAAAAGGCATCTTGGATATCCAAACCGAGTTTGGGAAGTTGTATGTCCAGCCCGGGGAGATCTGTGTTATCCAGCGCGGTGTGCGGTTCTCGATTAACCTTGATGAGAAGGCGGTGCCTGGAGAGGGTGCAAGAGGTTACATCACTGAGATCTGGGGAAGTACTTGGGAACTCCCTGATCTGGGGCCGATTGGAGGGCATGGGTTGGCGAACCCAAGGGACTTTTTGAAGCCGATTGCGTTTATTGATGAGGATCTCCATGTGCCCTTTGAGATTGTGAATAAGATGAACGGAACGTACGCTGCCATCTCACAAGACCACACACCCTACGACCTCGTAGCCTGGCACGGAAATGTCGTCCCGTACAAATACGACCTCACCAAGTTCTCATCCCAGAACTCGACGAGTGTCGATCATACGGATCCCTCGGTTAACACGGTCCTCACGGCCAAGAGTCATGATCCCCTCGTCCCCCTGGCGGACTTCTTGTGGTTTGGTCCCAGGTGGGATGTTGCGTCTAATACGTTTCGACTACCCTACTTCCATAGGAATAGTGCGTCGGAGTTCCTGGCTTCGCTGTATGGGAATGGACTCGGACGAAGTGAGGGCTTTGAACCGGGTGGTGGGAGTTTTGAGGGTGGGCATACGCCGCATGGGGGGTATGGAGAGGGGTATCAGAGGGAGATGAGGAGGGCGGTTGTTAATCAGCCGAGGAGGATATTGGAGGGTGAGTTTTGATTTTTTGTTCATTCTGTGGTTGTATGTCGGCAAGAAGCTAATATGGATCAGATCAAATGACCATCATGGTCGAGAGCTCGCGAACCTTCTTATGGACTGAGTATGCGAGGAAGGGATGTGGGTGTCTCAGTCAAGTAGCTACCGATCCCAAGGTGTGGGATAGTTTGCCTGTAAGTCTTCATCCCTCTTGTCATCGAGTTGAGAAATTCTTGCTAATGTCGGATAGGATAAATTCTCCACATACCCCGGTATCAAAGATCTTCTCAAGCGGGTTAAGGATGATAAGGAGGAGGAGAAGAAGAGGTTGGAGTTTTATCATCAGCCTCATATTGGAAGGTTTGAATGATTTTTCTTTGGTCAGAGGTTGGCAAAAGTCTGAGGATTGGGGAAGGTGTGGTGCGGTAGGTGGGTGGGTGATAGAATGATGGCGTTTTTGTGTAGATATTTTTGTGGGTTTGGTGGCTATGTTTGATGGTTAATGTTTTAGCTTAGTTTTGGTAATTGAGACTTTTTTACTCAGAAGCCTTGATGTTTGTTAGCTGGGGTGGTATTGAGTACGTGTCGTTGTGACGTGCCATGGAAATCATATGGAGGGTTTCTTGCTTGGAGTGGTGGATTGTGAGTGACTGGGTTTGATGTGTTTGTTGTTGGAGTTTGAGGATCTTCAATGTACCGCAGGGTATATTTCTCTGTTACTATCTCCTCATGTGGACAAATCAAGTATTATCTTACTGTAGGCTTCTAGACCTGTTCAGGCGTTTTGGTGATGTCGAGTCACAGGATCGCTATCTGTATGGTGTAATATGATAGTTCATTCAAGCCTTAACATGCACACATATGGGAATGGACGTTTCTTAGAATCCTTCATGTAAAACTCAAAACTCCTTATATATGCAAACAATATGCCCTATTTCTTTCCCAAGACCTCATCGACCATCCTGCCAGCCATGCCCAAATACTCCTTCTCCTCACACAGGGCTCCCAATCCCTCTTTACCAAGACATTTCACAACCTCCTCCTCTTCCACCAACACCTCAAAAAGACTCTTCCCCTCCTCAATCGCCTCTTTGCACGCCTTATACACAACATCATGACTTCTCCCTCTCCCAAGATGAGGTGCCAACCCCATCATCACCGCCTCACCCACAATCAACCCCCTACTACTCTTCAAATTCTTCTCCATAACCTGCTCATGCACCACCAACCCCGAAAGCACAAAATCCGCTTGATGCAACGCACCAACCGCCATGACAAAGCTGTCAGGCACAGCAACCCATTCCAGATGCCAAGGTCCACTAGCTCTCTCGAAATCCGACACCATGGCATCGAGACCCAATCCGGCATTGGATCGGAGAACCTTGGATGCCGCCAGCATCAGCTCGCTTGAGATGGGATTTCGCTTCTGCGGCATCGTACTCGAAGCCCCACGATGAGGAACGAAGGGCTCCGAAACCTCTCCATATTCATTCGAAGAAAGGATCATGAGATCCAACGCCACCTTGCCCAAACTACCTCCCAGTAACGCGAGGAAATTCAGAATCTCAGCTGGGCCGTCACGGGCTACATGCCAGGTAATACTTGGATTCTCCAAGTCCAGTTCTTTCGCCAACTCAGCGCGGACTTTGAGTCCCACATCATCTTTATTCCCCAACGATGCAAGAGTTCCCGCCGCGCCTCCGTATTGCACGAGTAAGACTCTCGGTTTAAGTTGTTCCAACCTCTCAAGATGTCTCTGAAAAGAAGACAACCAAACCGCAGCTTTATACCCAAAAGTCACGGGGAGAGCATGCTGCAAATGCGTGCGGCCCGCCATCGGCACATCCCTATACTTCTCACTCAGACCCTCTAGCGCCTTAATCACATCCCTCAGTCCCTTTTCAATAATTCCCAGTCCCTTTTTCATTTGCAGTATCGAGGCGGTATCCATGATATCCTGGGTCGTGGCGCCCCAGTGGATGTACTTGCCGCTTTCGCCATCGGAGAGGGCTTGCAGTTGCGTTATCAGAGGGAGGATTGGGTAGCCTACTATCTCGGTTTCTTTCTCGAGCTTGGAGTAATTGAGTGAGGGCGCGGTGTCCTTGAGGGTTTGCGTGAGGGTTGCGCCCGTTTGGGGGGGGATGATGGAGAGGGCTGATTGGGCGCGGGCTAGGGCGAGTTCGACGGCGATGCAGTGGTGCATGTAGGATGTGTCTGAGAATACCTGAGGATTTTGTTAATACAGAATATCCGAAAAATCACAGACCAGTTTCTAAGTCTCCGTCATTATAGAAGTATGAAATCCTTCTTTTGAAAGGTCCAGTTCCTGAAGCGTAAACTCCAATACATGTAATCATAAAGAAACACCACCCATGAAGCAAAAATCCCACATCCTACTTTCCTCCAACCAACACTATGTATAGAAAAAAATTAGGGACTTACATTCCTAATCTCCTCCGTCCCAAACAACGAGCGAAAAATCCGCGAATCAATCGCCGAAACATTCATCTTGCGCCTCTGCAAAATCCTCGTCACCCTCTCAGAAACCCTACAATTGCTCTTCCCAGCGATCTTCAAAAACGACGAGGAGGTTAAAAGGGTACGACGGAAGGTGTTGGATATCATGTTTTTCTTCTAAAGAATGAGAGTTGTGTCATACAGTACCCCA
Source organism: Hymenoscyphus albidus (assembly GCA_911693285.1). Lineage (NCBI taxonomy): Eukaryota > Fungi > Ascomycota > Leotiomycetes > Helotiales > Helotiaceae > Hymenoscyphus > Hymenoscyphus albidus. The sequence continues at coordinate 146,360 of CAJVRM010000743.1, forward strand.
CTTTCGTGTTGGAATTGTATGTGTGATTGTATGAATGGATATGGATATGAAAGACAACACAGAAAAGAAAATCACCTACGAATTATCCCCACGTAACGTATGCTCTACACCCCGGTTTGGGGTCCTGGTTGTGTACGGTACCTCCACTTGGGATTGACGTCTTGGGAGACGCGATCTACGTAGTCGTGTTGAGTACAGTACCGACCGGGTGGGGCTTGTAGCGAACCCCGCAAATGTGGCAGTCCTGGTGGGGGAGGAGCTTTTGGTGGGTACCTGAAACCCGAAGGTCCAGACTCCATAGTCCAGGTGTGAATTGAGTTCTGGATGAGGAAACATGTACTTCGTATTAATGAGTTGGGGAAACCTAAGATTCGCATGATGTGGGGAAACTTTGATAGAGGGCTATTTACTGGTAGTGAGATGTTTTATTCTCATTCTCGTTTAAGATTATGACAAGGGTACTCATGGTTTGAATTTATTTACTCGAGTAGCTCCAGAACTTTGGAGGGTTGAATAGTCTAGATAATATCATAGCAAAATCCATCATTCCCTCAAAAACAAACTAGCAACTCCCATCCCAGTACTAGCACACATACTTATAACACCTACTTCCTTCCCTGACCTATCCAGTTCATTCATCAAAGTAGCCAGCTGTCTCGCACCCGTAGCACCAGTGGGATGTCCAATAGCAATCGCACCACCATTTGGATTGACTTTCTTCTCATCCAACCCCAATTCTTGAATGCAGTACACTGCTTGACTTGCAAAAGCCTCGTTCAGCTCAGTGATATCGATGTCTGATAGTGAGAACCCGGTGTGTTTGAGTAAAGCTGGGATCGCGTAGATCGGTGATATTCCCATGAGTGCGGGTTCACATCCTGCTACTTGGGTTCCTATAAAGCGACCAATGGGCTTAAGACCGCGAGCATCCGCCCAAGAACGACGACAGAGGATAGTTGCTGCTGCTCCATCTGAGATTTGTGATCTTTTCCCTCAGATTAGCTCATGTAAAATTGAATTCTAAGTAAGGACACTTACGAGTTCCCAGCTGTGCTTCCACCATCCTCTTTAAAGGCAGCTTTCATAGACTTAATCTTCTCCAACGTCAACCCATCTCTAATCCCATCATCCCTAGTAACCAACACCTTTTCTTCTTTCCCATCCTCACCAACATTCACCGTCTCCACCCCCACAATCTCCCTCTCAAACCTCCCCTCACTCCTCGCCGCACTCGCCCTCCTCTGACTCTCAAACGCAAACTCATCCTGCATCTCCCTCGTAATCCCAAACTTCTCCGCCACATTCTCACTAGTAATCCCCATCGGCATAATACAATCAGCCGCCTCCTTGACCTCACTCCCTCTCAACCTCGGACTCAAATCCTGCGGTATCCCTCGCGTAGCCTTATAATTCCTCGACATAGACTCCACACCCCCCGCAAGACCAACCTCAATCTGACCCACCATAATCGCATGCGCCAGATGCGTAACAGCCTGCAAACTCGACGAGCACTGTCGATTCACCGTGTGGAAAGTAGTGGAATTAGGGAAGCCCGCATGATTCAGTGCCATCCTGCCCGTTTTCGCGAAGCCCAACTCGGCGAGGACGTTGCCGATGAGGACATCTTTGACGTCTTTTGGAGCGATTTTTGCGCGTGTGACTGCTGCTTTCATGACCTGTTTTGGATGGTGTGTTAGTGAGTAATGTCATGGGAATAGGTATGTACGTACAGGTCCAATGAGATCCTCCGGCCAGGCATCTCGGAATCCTCCCTTGAAGGCTCGCGTTACGGGACTGCGAACTGAGGAGAGAATCACTACATCACTAGGCAGTTTTGTAGTCAGACTTCTGCGGGCAGCATTGGAAAGTGCTGTCATTTTCAAGCCCGTTTTTTTTCTGAAGACCTTCTGACAAGTAAGCCCTTTTGGAAATTCTACGAGAGGAACTCCGGTGAAAAAAAGAAGCTTGAAAAATAGACGATATATCACTGCCAGCTTTCGCTTCACCACACCGAGTGATAACGTACCTAGTTAGCTAGCTGCACATGTGTGGTTTCACTGCATAATCCCCAGAAAGGTGGTGTGGGGCTGCCTAAGCGGGTATGTAGTTCCCCTCCACCCCTCTTCATAAATGCCCCACTATGAGACTTTGAGTCTTGTGCAACCACGGGTGTCAAACCGGACCAACGTCTTTTCAGTAACAAACCCGCTCGTTTGGGATAAGGTATCCAATTACACAGGTCATGTGATCTCGGTAAGAACCCGACGGTATTGAAAGCAAGGCGTTGTTGTGTTGTAGACGTTTTTACAGGTGGTAGAATTGCTTGGTTCGCAGTATATTGTTTCTCATATCGGCGTCCTACTGGTCCAAAAGAGCATGCGTAGATTTGTGGAAGAGGAAAATGAATTAGCTTTTGTAAAGCTAAAGCATACTCTACAGTTCTCTTTGAACAACAGGAAATCATTACTAACAGGACGAAGCCTTCTTCCCACCGTGTATTCTCAGAGCATTCGTATGGAAATGACCCCCAAGTCCAAATCTGAGCTGATGCCCTCATATCGATTGACAGCGACCCTAACAAATATCCAGGAAGCCTGAGCACAAAGTCGAAAATCGAGACACTAAATACAATTGTGATGGGGGATAAAAAATACTAGTTCTACTACTGAGGGCGTAGATTCATACATCTCCGAAGTAAAACGGGCATTTCCTTATAGAATTTTCAATGATCTTGTCTTCTCTATTGTAAAAGAATACTATACAAATTAAAGCATGGTCTTCAGATCCGGAGAGACTTTGAAAGGAGCTTCAGTCTTTGCCTTAACCTCATCAACCGTGACACCTTCAGCAACTTCAATCAAGGTCAAACCCTCCAGGCGGTCAACATCGAAGACTGCGAGCTCGGTGATAATTCTCGATACACAGTTCTGACCCGTAAGCGGGAATGTACATTCTGCGAGTTTGTCAGTAAACATTCAGGTGATTACTCGCAGGATACTGACGTTTTAGAATTTTGGGATTGCCCTTCTTGTCAACGTGATCCATAGTGACAACAACCTTTGTCTTTTCTGGGTTGGCGACCAGATCCATAGCACCACCGATACCCTTGACTTTTCCAGGCAGCATGAAATTCGCAAGATCTAAGTGAAAATATTAGCACTATTTAAGACTAACCATCTTACAGATACTTACCACCATACATTCCAACCTGCAAAGCACCCAGCATCGTGAGATCAATCCTTCCAGCTCGAATCATGCCGAAACTTTCATGGCTGCCAAACAACGAAGCGCCTTGATTTAAAGTCACAGTTTCTTTTCCGGGATTGATCAGATCAGGATCTTCCTCGCCGGGGTATGGATATGGTCCCATTCCGAGAATACCATTTTCCGACTGCAGAACAACTTCGATTCCTGGTTCAACAAAAGCTGGGGCTGCGAGCGGTATGCCGATTCCCAAGTTAACGTGCATGCCATCCTTGAATTCTTTTGCAGCACGCTTGATGATTCTTTCTCGACCTGTTGAACCACCTCCGACTGAGAAAAATTCCGGTTAGCTTGGGAAATACCAAATTCGAACTCAGAAAAACCTACCTGAAGCCTTCAACTCCTCTGGTGTCTTTCGAAATGTAGTCTTCTCAATCTCCTTCTCTTCTGTGCTTTGAATCACCTTGCTGACATAAATTCCCTGAATGTGTATATCTTCCGGTGCAATTTCACCAACTTCTACAATGTGATCCGTCTCAACCAACGTAATCTTTGCATTCTTACCCATTGCTTCATTGAAATTGTTTTGCGCTTTTCGAAATTGACAATTCCCCATCCTGTCCGCCTTGTGGACTTTGACGAATGAGTAATCCGCGAATATTGATTCCTCCATTACGTATGGCTTCCCGTTGAACGTTCGAGTTTCTTTTGGTTTCGACATTAGGGCAACGGTACCATCTGAGTTGTATTGTACTGGGAGGTCTCCTGTTTGTACTACGGATATTGTTAGTAAATGACTACTTTGATCCAACATAGAGGAAGTGAAAGATATACCAATTGTGCCATATGCCGCGGGAGTATAGAAAGCTGGCACGCCCGCTGCCCCTGCCGCACATTTCTCTGCCATAGTGCCCTGTGGAGTAAGCTCGAGGGCCAGTTCTCCAGAGAGATACATCTTCTCAAACAACTTGTTCTCCCCAATAAAAGAAGCAACCATCTTGCTGATCTGCTTGCTTTCAAGCAACTGCCCCAATCCAACACCTGGCATGCCAGCATTATTCGAGACGACCGTGAAATCCTTCAAATCCGAACGATCGCGCAACGCGTTGATGAGCGAATTCGGGACTCCGCTAAAGCCAAAACCACCAACCAGCAAGGTCGTGCTACCTTTCACATCTTTTATAGCTTCGCTGGCGGAGGCACATATTTTGTTTATCTGCCATCGACGGGTGGAAGACGAGAAGTTGCGACGGGAGATACTACTGACGGAGCAGAGGCGTGCGACTTTCATTTTAGTGATGGGTGATGGTTTAAGAATTGGAGCTTTTTCCAGCACTCCACCAAACTTGCAGAGCTGTAGATAATATGAAGGTATTCCGACATCTTGGTGGATTGTGGGGTCCCCATTGCCGTGGTTCAAGGTTGATGGTTGGCTTTGATGTTGTGCTGCCAGGCAAAGCTACTGGGCCCTGTCCCACAGCGCAGAAATGCCCCACGCTCGTGATCCCCGCGAATTTGCTCACCAAGGCATAGCAAGTTCGTAACCTCGAAGGCTGAGTAGAAACAGACTGAAAACCAAGAGAAAGATACGAGAAAACGCGGATCTGAGAGAATCTCCCTTTTGCCGGCATCTTTGGTTTCATGTAAGTTGTGCATAGATGTCGCGTGGAGTAGGTCTGATTATTGCCATTTTTGCAGGCTTCGGATAATTCCCACCTTCCCCTTTTTGGTTGCTACTCAAGCACCTGCTTAGCTTGAAGCGATGCCTAGAATGTCAACACACTACGGTAGCTTAAACACGCAGCCTGACTTCTCAAAATAATCCTTCTACTAACCCATAATAGCTCAGGATTTCTTTCAAAATTGCCGGATATTTCTGAACGTAATAGACTGCAACTTTTCCATATGGTGATGTTAGTGAATAATTGGCTTCCGTGTTTATAGTCTTGTAGATTCCGCTTGCTTACAGGGGAGTAGAACTTTACTAATCATATCATATTATACTTAGATCCAAGTTTTCGAGAGAACAGAAGTTCGAATATATCATATGGAGATTGTTATGTTGAAACGATAGAGAGTAAACATGAAAAGCAATATAGATAGAAATTGATTATTCTTAAGGAGACCTGATTCAAGGCGACGTGGCGGTAAGTTAATTGACCATGGCAACAATTTTTGGATCAAATGATCTAGTTCAAATTAGTTGTGAGGTTGGAGGCGCCTACACATTCCTTTCCAGAAACCCCATCTTCTTAAGGATATAACTTTTCTTTCAGAATGCAGCTACTCAAAGCGATAAGCTGTCATTGACAATCTTTAAGTTCATCTATTAAAAGCTATCAAGAACGAAAAGCTGCCAGATGGTAGTGAATCGGACTCACCGATAATCTGCTGAGGCACAGGTACAGTAGCCCAAGCAAAACGAATCTTCATTAGCAAATGGGTGCTCACGGATGACTTGTGAAGGAAAGTCCTCAAGCCACTCGGGGCCACTGAAGAACCCGCTTACGGTGATCATCTTAGGTAGTAGTGGTCTCTCTTCGTAAGCGTGCCGGTACATATTGCTAGCCATTTTCCACTGTGAAATCCAGGGCTCCATCATCTCCATTTCCCGTATTTGTCAATCAATACTGCTAGTTGAAACCCCGAGTGGCGTGGTGGAAATGTATAAAAAGGATCACTGAGGAATCTCATATACATGACGTTCAGCACAAACTCCAAAGCTGCGGGGTCTTCATCAGTTAAGTGAAGCTTAGCGTTGTCTTGTGTCGATCGAGAGGCTGTACTGTATATAAAAAGATTCGCACTATAAATATAAAAATCTAAACCAAGTATCTTAGTTTCATTATATGGCTAAGTACACGTCAAACAATCTTCATCCAGATTATTCCCCCATTCCCTCTGCGCCAACCCTTTCCCCACCATCTCCCCCTTCACACGATCCGGTTCCAATTCCAGAACCACAACTTGATTCTCGTCGCCTGGCTTCAGTAATGTGCCAGGAAGGTACAACGATTGTTGAGGTCCTACACGCCAATACCTTCCTAGATTGAAACCGTTCACCCAGACGTTTCCCTTCACGCCTGCGGGGATAGCGAGATATGTGTCCAACTCCATCAGGTCGGAAAACTCTTTCGTAACATTGAAGCAGCCCCTATAAAATACAGGTGTGTTTTGAGAGGTGTTGGCAGCTTCGACAGCGTCACCCACAATATTGTCGACGAAAGAAATGTCTGCGAGGGGAAGTGTGAACATGCTCCAGTCTTGAAGTACTATTCCTCCAATCGTCACGTTGCCCACGATGCCTTTGTAAGGATCTGTGACACGATTCTGGTACGGGGTTCCTCGTGAATAGTAATTTACTCTTCCGAGATTCTCCACAAACAGTTGGAGTTTGTCACCGATTCCAAGGGATACATTGACAGCTGGGGGGTTCTTGTATTCACTGTCGATGATGCCAATTCTATTTCCGTTCACATAGATGATGACTCGATCCCGAGCATGGCCTCCTGGTTGAATTGATCCGCTTACGGGCCACGTAATTATGTTTTCGTAGAGTGTGAAGCCATAATCTTGACCCAGAGCCTCCATTGACATCGGGAACTCTGCGAGCGTATTCTTTCCCAGGGTTTCAAAGAGTTGTATTACCGGCTGCAACTTGAATTCAGGCACTTCCATCATAGGAAGATTCAACGGGACATCCGGAATGCTCCCCACTTCCACATATTTCTGTATCGTCTGCCGAATTGCATTGTACGAGTCCGTGATTCTACCACTTTCATCAAGCGGTGCGCCATAATCATAGCTGGAAGTCCATACTCTCGTCTGATCCTGCCACAGCGCACCATTACTGAAGCCAAAGTTCGTACCGCCATGAAACATGTAGAGACTGATGGAAACCGACTTGTTGCCAAGGACATAATCAAGATCGCTAACGAAGCCTGCGATGGTTCCGCTTCCAGGGCTATTGTGTGGATTGGATGGGCCCCATATATCCGCTGTAAAGGTATAGTACTCCCCGTCGAGAAGAGGTCCTTTTTGTGAGGGATCGGTGATATATCGTTCAAGTGCGTCGAATCCCATCACGCCACCATCAATTTCAGCAAGGACACCAGGGACGGATCCTCCTTCCAATGTCCAATCTTCACTTCCGTCGTTTGTGTAAAACACAGTCCCGTTGTCAAATGTTGTCCGAAGGATATCAAGGAGTGCCGATGTGTAATTGTGATCACGTCCGTAAGAGCCGTATTCGTTTTCCACTTGGACCATCAATATCGGGCCTCCACGGGTAGACTGCAGCTCCCGAATATCAACGGCAAGCCTTTCAATAAACCTCCTTGAAGCTTGCATGAACGGCGCGTTATAATCTCTCACAACCAAGCCAGGAACACCAGCCAACCAAGCAGGAAACCCGCCCCAATCCCTCTCTCCACAGATGTACGGCCCGGGTCTAAGTACAATCTTCAATTGTTCCTCTTCAGCGATGCGGAAAAACCCTGCAATGTTGTTCTCGCCAGTGTTGACCCAGTTGCCTTGCTGCGGTTCCAGCATGTTCCAGAATACATACGAGAATATGGTATTTAAGCCCATCGCTCGTGCTTTCTTCAGTCTATCGCGCCAGTATTGAGGTGGGACTCTTTGGGGGTCCATTTGCCCCCCGATGATCTGATAGGGCATGCCATTGAGAAGGAAATTCGTCCTGTTGTATGTGAAGGATGATGGACCGCCTGTGTTTACTGGCGAGGCGAAGGCTTGAGGAAAAGAGAGGTCTTCCGATACACAGGCAATCAGTAGAAAGGCATGAAGAAGCCGCATTGTACCATGTTAGACTATGAAAGTTACAATCTACAAAGAATCGCAAGACAACAGCAAGACAACAGTATAGCCTCATGTTTTGAAGAATCCAAGGATCTAGTACATCCCAAAGACGACCAGCAGACAAGTACGTTGATTGGTGGATTTACTGAGCTGCCTTAATCTGGTCTTTGATAAGGAAGGGATACAACGTTGTAATGACCAAAGGTGGAAGGTTTCCAGCTGCATGTATATTAGCCGAGAGGGGCGATGCAACCTCGGTAGATTCGCCGTAGCGAGCCCGAGCGAGCGTAGGTATAACAACTACCCCATAAGGATTTGAAGACTAGTCCTTCCCAAGTGTATCGAGAACAAAGTTCTGTCGCTTTTCACAGTGAGATTAGATTATGAATAAAAGCAAGGCTAAGCAGAGAATCGATAAGTTCTTAAACCCACTTTTCCCTTGTATATATAAACATATAACCCCGTAATTTCCTTCCCGCTCCCAACCTCTATCTCATTATTATTATTATTATTATTTTGAAAAAAGAAAAAGAAAAACCAATCAATATTATATATATATATATATATATATATCTACATATATCTATCTATCCCAATCACCCATCCACCCATCTCATCCACAACAATCCCAAATCCAATCCAATCCAATCCAATCCAATCCCCCCCCCAACAAACAAAAAAATATAAAACTAAACCCCCACCCACTAACCCCCCAAACATAATAATATCAAAAAAATAAAACAAATGATATAAAAAACCCGAATAAAAAACATAAAATATCCAAGGGTAATGGAATTCTATTCAAGCAGGAATTTCCCCCCTCCCCTTCCCCTTC
>CAJVRM010000743.1:155267-183365 GCA_911693285.1 Hymenoscyphus albidus
AGCTAATTACTATATAAAATAAAAAAAGAACAAAAGCCCTCTATTTACATGCGAACCCCACCCACGCTACCTAAACAAACCCCCTTTTCACCACCCCCACCCCCAAGATTTCTATCCACCCATTTTATCTCATCCAATTATTTAAAAAAGAAACCCATGGCCGTGAGTTGCTGGGGATATACATCATCTCCCCTCCCCCAACTCCTGGGGCGAACACACACAGTTTCCCTCTTCTCCCAAACCCGGAAAGCGGCATGCACCCCGGACGCATGCAAAACACTAGAGCATAGATTGATTGTCTTCATTCCAACCAAACATCATCTTCATCTCAGATCCCCATATTTCGCTTTATACTGTTGCAACAACGTCAACTGTGCTCCCAACCCTTCAAGAACATCTGCCATCGGTGCACGGAGTTGATCCAGACTATGAATCGGCGGACTACCAGCTGCAAGATGGCGAGTAGCAAGTGCAGAGATACAAGTCTACAATCACGAATATTAGTCGACGCACAATGTAATTGAAGCCTAAAAAAGAAACTTACCTCAATCCTGGAAACCTGATGCGTCATAAAGTTCACCAGGAATCGATCAGTAACCTCTCCACCCTTCTTCTTCATATTCTCCATCACAGCAGTCTCCGGAGCCTGCAAAGGCGTGCCTTTACCCTTGACCCCCTCCAATGACGAGCACAACATCTCGAGTCTCAAACTAACAGCCCAAAGCGACCACACAGTATCAGTATCAATACTCAATTGTGTCTTCTGAGACAGTGAAGCTGGCTGTTCCTTGTCAGCAGCAGCCGCAGCGTTGTCAATATCAACGATGCGCTGTTGATATTGGATACGACTAGAAAGAGAATGAGGATACATCAGGTAGATGTACTCAGGATTTTCCAACCCCTTCAACTTCCGCTCTCCAATATCCTTCACCTCAAAGCCTTGGGTGCTAAGACTAGTAAGCTCCCGACGAATAGAGAGCGCCATGCTATCATTTTCCAGGGTTTCAACAGAACCAGTTGAGTTGTTACGATCACTGTCACTGTAGGTTTCAAGACATCGCTGGATCTCGGAAATGAAATCTGCCGAAACGGTGATTTGACCTCCATCTGCAACGCTGGATATACGTGCTGCTCGATTGACCATTGGACCAAAATAATCCATACGTCGAGTCACAGGATCATTCTCGCACACGGGTGATCCCCAGTGTATTCCCATTCTGACACTCAGTCCTTTGAAGATCAAATTCTGGTCACTGTCATAGATTTCTTGACCCAGCATGCTCGACAAAACTTCAGAAGGCCACTCAACTTCCAGAAGTGCTTGCTGAACTGCGAAGGTCCAAAGAAGCGCCGAAGTAGCGGTGGGAAATGAAACCATGAAAGCATCACCTTCAGTTTTCACCTCATAACCACCTATCAGGCGCAATTGACGCCGCATGACTTCGTTGTGCAGTTTGATTGCTGAGCGCATTGCATTAGGGTAAGTTTCCCAAAGGAATGTCGAGCTCTTGATATCGGTAAAGACGATACCAAGCTCACCGACAGGTGCCTGTAGTTCAGCGGGAAGTCTACGAAGATTAGAGTCCTCGATGTCCTCACCCTTTACCCTCTTTGGACGTCTCGCTGAAGGATACTCGTCTATGAGAGCTGATGGATTGAAAGACAAGCTTTGAACACGATGAGGTCGAATCTTCTTCTTCAGATCGCTGACTCCGATCATCATGACCATAAGCTTGTTGGTAGCCCCGAAAGCCATTGCCAAATCCCGAAGTTTTTGCGCAGCTCGCATGAGGTCACCTCGTTCATTTCGTGCGACATCTACCACCAGTTCTGGGGATAAGTATTCCCACAGTTCCTTGGATGCAATGAGAATCATTTCATCTTGTTCTTTGACTGTAATATGGGTAATGTGAGGTGCAGCTTGAACGGCTGGCATCAACTGAACGTATCCAAAAGCCCTGGAGACATCTAGAATATCGTTCAATTTTCCTTGTCGAGAGACCCAACCCCCAGCGTCACGAATTCGTTGACGCTCGCCGGGTTCTGCTGGGTCATGCTTTCTGGTCAAGATGCGATGGCTTCCTTCCGAATGAATCAACATCGCTTGTGCATCTCCTACATTTGCAACATAGAGCTCGGATCCTTGCAGGAAGACGACAGTAGCAGTACCCCCGGAGCGTAAGTCGGCCTGACTGAGAACCACAGATGACGATGACCCTCGATGAGTTGTCATCGATCGTTCTTCAGTAAACTGTGCTGCTGCCGTTGCCAGATCCTTGTTGAGTGAGAGAAAGGCTCGCCTTAAGGCGTCCACAGGAGTCTCTTTCGGGGTAACCAGCTTGCGTATCTCATCAGAAAAGATGTTTCCAAAGTTCTCGTGTAGATATCGTGCAATTTTTGATCCGGCATTCGACAATGATTGGCCATCAAACATGCCCAGCAGAGTAGAATCGTTACTGAATCTTGGAACAACCATGTCAACAATTGACAGATGATCGTTCTTACCTAGAGTATCTGCCATTCCATATGCTAGTTGGCCAGCAAGCGAGCCCGAAGTGCGTACTCTGCGATCTTCAGTCTGATCAGGAATTGTTGGAATTGTCAATGTCACATCCATCAGGCCCAGAATTCTAAGGTGCTGGAGAGCACTGAAGTCTGTGAGATCAGGTATTTCACGACCGCCTTGAGTACTTGAGATATTTGGTTTAATCTCCAGACGTTTGTTGCCTGAGAGATTGAGATATTTAAGGTTGGTGTTCCAATTCCAATTCCAATCGTATGGCCAATTGGATACGTTGTACTTGAGCGAATTGCTCCCACAGTCCAAGACAGCGAGTCGATGTGCTTTGCCCAGTTCGGCAGGAAGTGTTTGGAACTTGTTGCCATTAATGTGCAGCACTTGCAGGAGACTCAATTCTTCAAAGTCATCCGAAGGTAGAGAAGTGAGCTCATTTCCAGATAGATAGAGCTCGACCAGAGATGGCCAGCTCTTGATAGATCCCACAGGCATGTCATTGAGGTCGTTATACGAGAGATTAAGAATACGAAGCTCACTCAACAACCTGAGCTCGTCGAATACGTCATCATCAAGTTGGTTTTCAGCCAAGTAGAGATTTTGAAGAGAGTTCGCAAACGTATTGAAGAACCTATTCGACACGGCAGAGTCTTTTCGTGCGCTTGCAGCAGGTGGTGTCAGCGTCCCGAGAGTCGTCTCGGATGCGCTCCTCGATACAACCGATGTTTTCCTACCACCCTTTCCATATAAGGAGACGACAGAGCCCTTTCGGTCTCCAGATGTAGGAACTGGGGACCCGCCAACACTAAGAAGTCCACCGGAAGCTTGACTTGGTCGGCGGTTACCAAATGCTTCGAGGGGGCCGAGCTCCTCAACATTTGCGTTGTTTTGATTGTTGTTTGTGCTAGGTTGTGGCGTTCGCTCGGGGGAAGTATCGCCTGGAACTCGTGGGGCTCGTGAAGCTGGCTTTGGAAAAATATCCAAGACATTGGAGGACACATTCAGAGTCTTAAGTTTATTTGCCCACCATAATTCCATAGGAAGTTTCTTGATGTTGTTTTGTCGGACATCCAAGAAGAGGAGTTCGGTTAAACAACCAATCTCGGAAGGTAGATTACTCAAAGCGTTCATGGCGATGCTGAAATGTTCCAGCTTGCGAAGCTTTCCAATATGACTGGGCAGTGACACAAAGTGGTTTTTGTCCAATACAAACTTTACTAAATTTGGCATACGGTCAAAGACAGCGTCGGGAATGTGTGCTAGTTTTGCATTGGACAGAATGAGGGTTGTGAGAGTCGGTACGGGGTTTTGTATCTCAAATTTCGTGACTGGATTCGAATTTAGGCGAAGTATACGAATTTTACTAAAATGCGACTCGCAAACCGACACGTAATTGTGGTCTGCAGAAATTTGCTCAACCTTTGGAAGAGTAGCAATCACATCAATGCTAGTGATTGCATTATAACGAATGTCGACTTCTCTCAAGTTCAAGAGGTCTTTGAATGTGCTTGGAAGCTCGCCCGTCAGGCGGTTGTTGGTAATGACAAACCGTTCCAGATTTTTCAAGTTGCCAATCTCGTCTGGGAGACTAGAGATTCCATTGAAGCTCATGTCAAGGTCGACAAGCCCCGTCAAGTTGCACAGAAAATCCGGGAAATATTCCAAGAAGTTTGATGACACATTGAGTGTTCTCAGGGATTTGAAACCACCAAAGTATTCGGGCAATGACCGCAGGCGATTGTTGGCAAGCTTTAGACTTATGAGGCCTTCTAGCCTGGCAAGCTCAGCGCTGTCGATGTTGTCCAATCGATTGTTGGACACATCAAGGATAGTGAGTCGATTTGCTCTACTCAGACCAGGTGGGAGCCTGTATGCTTCGTTGTTGATGAATTTGATGTCGCGAAGGTTTTGGCAAGATTGTATGAAATCCTTGGGCAAGTCAAGAGAGAGATTTCGTGATAGATTAAGGGATATGATTTCGGAGGCTTTGGAGTAGAGAGCGATTGGGATGGTGATGAGGTTTCGTCCCGACAAGTCAACATGGCTGTACTTTTGGACCCGGCTGACCCCAGGATCATTGGTTACACTGGCGTAACCGGTTTCTCGAGCGGGGACGAAAGAAAATCGACAGAGGTAACTGTTGTCCTCACGACCTACGTCTTCAATCTTGTCCTGCTCTTGATATCCAGCTTGTTCGAGCAGACGCTTCTGTATCACTACTGGACGCTCACTTGAACCTAGGATACGTTGGAGATCATGCTTCTTCATCACAATCTGGTAATTTTCCAGACTATCAGTCATGTATGTCTTCTTTCCCAATTGGTTCATGATCTCGGCCACGGAAGCGTTCAAGGGGGTAGATAGCGTTGCAAACGTTCCATCAACTCTAAATATCCGTATGCAGTATGGTGGCCCCTTTTGATCTGCCTTGGGTGTTACTCCGGCCTCATCTATCCCCTCCGGTCGCCCCATGTTGTCGTCTTGTACTTTCTTGACTGCCCAACTGTCAGGAGCATCCCAACCTAAAGCACCAGCGCCTGCGACCCCCTCACCTTCAATCCCAGACTCGTCGTCGAATATGCTGTTATGGAGAGGAGTTAACGGTACTGGTTTGGCCAGGATTCCTTCCATATTAGAAAGATCCTTGTCTAAACTGAATATTGACCCCGCGATTTGTCGATTTCGTGAATTGGAATCGGGCGCAAACTCCGATTCATCCGCCACCTTCCCTCTGCCTTTTCGGAAGGGAAATTTATTCACAGCTCTTTGTCGCGAACTGCTAGCCGGCACGCGCCCGGCTGGACCATTGTCTAATCTTGGGAGATTGATATCGGACCCGGCCAGACTCCCTTCTCGACCCCACTGACCATAGTCCTGAAAGTCCTGGATCTTTTCATTATTGTATTTCGGCGCCGGAGGATTGAAAGACCGGGTGGAGGCGGGAAGATCCTTCAATTTAGACGAGCCTTCTTTATTTTTGCTGCCCTTTCGAAGTCGGTCTAAGAAACCTCTCTTTGTCGTCTCTCTCGTTGGTGATGTGGATCTATCATTCGGGGGCCCCTTGGCCGTGGATGAACTGTATGCGCTCATGCTACTTGGGGTAGGACTCGAGGGTCTCTTTGCCAGGCTATTATTCGACGAATTTCCCATAGACGTCCCCAACGCAAATGGGCCACGATCTTTGTGCCTTGTGCTGACCGCCGAATTCTCCCTACTCATCGTAGGCCTTAGAGGCCGAGTATCTTCGTTGCTTCGATTGTGCCTGTGATTGTGACCAGGTAGATGTACCGAACGTGACGAGTTCTTCGAGGAGTTATCTGCGTTTTCGTACCGATCTCGATCAGGACCCGAAAGCTTTTCTCTCACGGGCGCCTCTCCATATTTCGTGATGTCCTAAATTTGTGCATTAGCAATGCTTCGGCGATGATTTCTTCAAGAGCCAATTCATAATTGTAGTCCCGCTATTTCACAGGGGTAGGCTTGGCTAGATGAGGAAGTTGGTGGTAGCTGCACTCTCCAAGCCCCGGGATGATATCGGCATGATGGAGTGATTTTTGAGAGAACTCGAAATAGTCACTAACCTGCGAATCTTGATAAAGAAAGGGTACGACATCACTGGATGGTATTGGGGTTCGTGGTCGAGATGGCGCTGGCGATGCCTCTCTCTGTGCTGTTTCCGTCGTCGCAGAGTGATTGCGCTCGCGGTGGCTACGAGCAAATGAATGCGATCGGTGCTCCCTTCCATGTAAAGGCAAGCTGGTATCTGACCCCTCCTTCGCCGGGTCTTCTCCAAAGAAGGTATGTAGCTTTTTGTGTATGCCCGCCCGACTCACGCTCGACTTGGACCCCGTACTGCTCGCCGTCGTCACGCTGGCTACCGATGGGCGTCTCTCATCTGCGAACTCTACGTCGGCCGAGGGCGAATCGCTGACATTGGTATATCCAGTAAATCCAGTGCCAGGGCGAAATGCCGGAGACAATTGGGAAGCTTGCGACAAGGCATCGCTCGAGTCGTTGTAGAAGCTGGTTGCAAAGGTGCTCGCTGGTGTTCCGCCTCCCCCTCCACTGCCACCTCCATTCGACATCCAAGGCGCAATCGGGTTGGGTGAAGTTTGAGCTGAGGGTGGATTGTGGTGGATCTGCGGAATACGACTGCTTCCCCCCCCCCNCGATGTTTCCAGCACCGCCAGGTCACGACGATAGTTGCCGAAGTCGGTCATTCTATGTTCCCACGGGGATACATTGGGAGAAGCTGCTGAAGGTCGCGGTGCGATGGAGGTGGGCGAGACTTGAGATTCCGAATCGATCGTCGAACTATGACCAGCGCAATGCAAGCTCCCGTCAGTCAAAGAACAAGAGCAGAGCTTCCGCTCGGGGAACGGGAAAGGTCTGAGACAATGGAATTCTTTGGTATTTCTGAGAACCCGACTTTCTGACGTCGACCCTAGATCTTCATGAATACTCACTTATTTCTCGAATCTGTCTTTACATTTACTGGGGCACCTCGCCGAGATGTGCCTCGGAACAAAGAAGGCGCGGGTTTGATAGTGTCAGTGCTGGAGCTCGTCGCAGTCGAGAGGCGCGAGGGAACATCCTTTCTGGTCATGGTAGTGGACCAGCAATCAGAGCTGGCGGACGGGCCATATGAGGAGGGCGCCAGTCGGAACGTGGACGGGGACAGGGACGGGGACGTAGTTGAGGGGCGGCTACAAGTAGGTAGGTGTGCTCATGAAGCTGTCGATGAGGTACTCGGTAGCTGTAGCGTAGGGTAGGGTAGCAGTGTAGTGTGCGTGCTTTTTTTTGGGCTGAAGCTCATGTAGTGGAGTGGAGTGTATAGTGTAGTGTGTGTGTGGGTAGGGCGTGGTAGGCAGTGAGGTAGTGAGGTAATTACTCTATGTACGAGGCAAAGGAGGCCAGGCAGAGGCAGATTAGAGACAGATCAGAGGCAGACCAGAGGCAGATGCAGAAGCTGCAATGTGGAAAATGTACAAGTAAGGTTAGGGTACCGTACGAAGTAGGTAGGGGTAGGGGAGCGAGTACGACGGGCGTAGGTGTAGAGATGGGTTGTGAGTGTAGGGTAGGGTAGCCTACTGACCCTAACACGCCTAGGTACTCGAGTAG
The DNA here is from genome assembly GCA_911693285.1 of Hymenoscyphus albidus. NCBI lineage: Eukaryota > Fungi > Ascomycota > Leotiomycetes > Helotiales > Helotiaceae > Hymenoscyphus > Hymenoscyphus albidus. The sequence continues at coordinate 162,904 of CAJVRM010000743.1, forward strand.
TGTCAGATAGGCTGCATGGGATCGATGTCATTCATCCAGATTCCAGCACTTCACGCCTGGGTGGGCACCGTGGCACCGTGGGCATGGGGTATTACCGCCGATTGCAGGCGGGCAGGAGCAGGAGCAGGAGCAGCCACAGGGCAGAAGGGGGCCTTGGACCGCTGAAGAGGCTCAACAGCAATCAGCGGCCAGTCCCTGAAAGACTCCCGTCGCCAGCCCCTGTAGACTGTGAGAAGCTGTGAGAGGATGTGGGGAGGAGGAGGTCCCAGGGGTGAATACCTGGCACTTCAACTTTCTAGGCGGCTCAAACGTGTGAGACGCTGCCGGAATTTAGTGCGTCGGGTATGTATGGAGGGCTTAGGTTGGGCTTGGGTGTGGTGTGTACTCGACTTCAACGTCTTATTGATGCTCATCTTTTACCTGGGCCAATCCTTAGCCCTCTCCTCTCTCTACTTTCTACTTCTACTGTAGCTCTCGCGTTTCTAGCTCTCGAGGGTGTACAGTCGCGAGTAGGTGCGAGTAGGTGCGAGTACTCACTTCCTCCTCCCCATACTTCGTGTAGCGAGTGACCACTTCATCGCAACTAGTAAACTATGCGCAATTGACTTCCTCACCAGGATAGGGGCATCATCGTCTCGGCTATCCGCACCAGTTTGTAGAAAAGTTTGCTTCAACTTTGCAGTACGGTGGCATCTCTGTCTCGGACGGGTTCATTGACTTCATCACATTTTATGCTTTGAATCGGTCAAAGTCAACTCGAGCATGGTCTTGATCAAGGCTGGACTATTACCTCATATAGCCTCCTCTTGGATCGTAAGACACTTAAATACGAGTATGTGAGGGCTCAAGACACACTCGTGTTTGGTTGCGAGGCCCAAGAAAGGAAAGATTGCAGGTTGGATTGTTATCTTTTCGAACCATCGATGTTTGCATCTCGATCCGCTCTCGTTCTCGACCGCGAGACGAAACGCTTTCTCGCACACGCACACCGCCGCCGTCTCTTCACAAACTCGTCCGGCATTTCATAGCTCGTCTTCAAACCAATCATAACTCTCTCACCCTCGGCCTAAACCAAGAAATTTCATGACGATTTCCGAGTCACAGCATCACCGCAACGATCCTTGACCTATCCAACGACTCTCTTGTGCAACGGACAATGGATCTAGCCTTGTCCCAAAAAAATCTTCGTCATACGAAAGAGGTGATACAACCATCAAGTCACCCACCGATATCCCACCGGACGAGCGAAACGTGGTAAAAATACTTTGAAGTATAGTTCGTGAAAGTATATACAGAAGAACAGACGATGGAACAGATAGAAGTCTCATGGTAGCATGCATTCTCGAGCGCCTTGACCTTGCTTGTCCAAAGCCAAAGCCAAGCGTGATTCGAGGGTTACCATGTTGTGGTTCTTGCCGAAGGAATGGTTGATGACGATGGATGGTTAGGCGTAGCTAGCCTCAAGATTGAAAACCTGAAGCGAAGGACTTCTAGCTCCGAGGCTTGGCCCTTGGGCTTCCCAAGATGGGGAAAGTCTTGAAAGACACGCAGGCGAAACACCCGCACTTGCTAGTAGCAGCGGGAAGCGCACAGAGCATATGCTTCTCTTGACTCGAGGAAGTGTCTTGGGACCAACCGTCCAACGATGGCATTATTCGATACTCGGTACCGTAGAAGTAGATATACGGTGTATTCATCTTTCGAGTCGAGTCGCATCATCACTTGATCCGGACATGCAGTGTTCGCTGGGATTTGCGAAGTGCAACGCAAAGAGTCGAGGTCGAGGTCGAGGGTCGACGCGCAAGGGGTTTGGGTAACCAGGTTACCCGGTGGTAGAAGTAGAAGGCGAAGAGGTCAACAAGCACTCGGAAATGGCATCCGGGTGGGTTGATGAGTGGATTGTCGCGATTTTTTCCGCGTCCTGGGGACTGCGGTGTAGAAGTAGTTGTTAAATTGGAGCTGTGTGTTGTTGTCGCAATTCTGGTTGTTGCGGTCGCGAAAGTCCCAGCCTCGTTGTTTATCTCTCTCGCCAGCCTCTTCCTCGGCGCATCGGCAAGGCACTGCACTGACGTCGGCCCCGCTCCCGAAAGTCCAACCCAGGCAGAGCGGGGCCATCGGAAGCCACACGCCACACGCAGCTCCATCTCCCAGCCTCCCCGTTTGAATGGCTTCAAATTTCCATGCGTCCCTCCGTACATACACGAGCCTTCGCACCATTTTCCAATGAGGTCGTCGCTTAACCAAGGCCCAGCACCCCTGCTGCTGACGTTCTTCTCTACGAGCTTCCAAGCTTCTCTGGTGGCTGGAAATGGCTCCCAATTTAAAGAAAAAGAGTGCTCATTCCCACTGCCATTTCCATCCCGCCTAGCTATTGTAGGTCAAGTACTGTACTGTAGCTGCATCGCATCTGCATGAAGCTGCATCTGTATCTGCATATTCATCCACGTCTCTGAACAACAATCCATTCTTCTCTGACCGTGTCTCACCGGCACTTGTAGTCGGGCTGACATTGACATCTGATAACAACCCTCTCTTCCCCTCCCGTCCCTTCCTCCCGCTACTGTTTGCTTCTGCAAGCCGCTCACCACGAGAGTGCGCTGTCATAAGTCGGCATCTACACCAGACCGACTTTTCTCAACGCCTTCTCCTTTTCTTCTCTTCCTCTGTACAATATTTTACCCAGCGTCATGTTTTCGAAATCCTTCTTCACAATTGCTGCCGCGGTGCTGTCATGGCACCCGGTAAATGCTCAAACTTATTCCGCATGCAATCCCCTCTTTTCCAGTAAGTCTTTATGTTCAATCCCTCCTACCCTTCAATGCTAACAAAAATCAGCAAGCTGCCCCCCAAATACGGCCTTGGGAAAATCAATCAACGTCGACTTTACCAAAGGTTCCGTCAACTCCTTCACAGCATTAGGAAACCCCACCTACGATTCGACCGGGGCGCATTTTACGGTGGCAAAAGCCGGTGATTCTCCTCAACTTGCGAGTGTGTTCTACATTATGTTTGGAAAGGTTACAGTCACCATGAAAGCAGCACCAGGTGCCGGAATCGTGAGCTCGTTGGTTTTACAGTCGGATACACTAGACGAGATTGATATGGAGTGGCTGGGAGCGGATGATTCCGAAGTGCAAACAAACTATTTTGGCAAAGGAGATGTTACAACGTACAATCGTGGAGCCTTCAATCCCGCGCCAAACAATCAGGGTCAATTCATTACTTACTCCATTGAATGGACTCAAAATCAAATTGTCTGGCAGGTTGGAGGGAAGACCGTTCGAGTTCTTACACCAGCAACGGCCGACGCCAACCAATACCCTGAATCGCCAATGCAAGTTAAATTTGGATCATGGGCTGGAGGAGACGCTTCAAATCCACCTGGAACCATTTCCTGGGCTCGTGGACCTACCGATTATTCCAAAGGTCCATTTACCATGACTGTTCAATCCCTTGCGGTGACCGATTATTCAACTGGAACTCAATACAAATACGGCGACACTAGCGGAAAATGGGGTTCAATTCAAGCAATAGGAGGGAAGATAAATGGTAACTCAGGTGGTGCAAGAACCGGAGTTTCTACCGCAGAAGTTCCAGCAATCACATCTGCCTCGCCCTTGATTCCAGCCGGATTGGGTGGAAATCGAGATACCTCACACCAGACTGGCTGGCCGTGGGTTGGAACTGCAACGTTGACAACCGAAACGCCTGTTCGAACAAGTGCCCCTGGTCTCCCTAGCGGCTGGATCATCACGTCTTCCGGAAAAGTAGTACCTGCAAATTCTGCAGCAGTGAGTGCGTTATTTTTAACCCCGCACCAAACTTCCCATTTTGACATTGTACTGACATGAAACAGGATCTTCCACCATCAACTATTTCTTCTTATCCGGGATTGCCATCTTCGCAGCCTGGGGTTGAAATCATTACAGGATGGGATGATCGTGGATTTGCCACGACTAAATATGTGACGCCCGGATGGTCGAATGTACCTGTTAGCTACGATCAGCAAGGGTTTCCGATTACGCCGACTGGGGTCGTGACTGCAGCTGGAGGAGCGGCTACGCCGTCTCTTTGCGTTGCGTGGAATTGCGGACCCGGGAATAAAATTGTGGGCACGAGTACTTCTACAGCAGCAGCGGCTATATGGACCTCTTCGCCTTCTTGGAACAGCTTTGCGATTCTTGGGATAGCGGCTGTGGTTGTGGAGAGGGTGTTGCTTTGAAGTTCCCATTGGAATTGGGTTGCTATGTGCCCATGGGGTTTTTATTTTGCGTTGCTGGGTATGGGGTATAGGTATTCTTGCTGGGATTTGGGGCTGGCTTTTGATTGGCATATGATAATGTAACTGGAGGAGAATATTATACCTGGAAGAAGGAGAGAAAGATATTGCTGATGGATAATGGATGATGGATGATTTGATATACACATAGATACATAGTTTGCTGAGATACCCGTATATACCTACCTAATGATTTGCTATCAAACTTATCATCATACCTATCACATTCCTCGCTCTAATCCTCTCTCTAATCCTCTCCCTTTCCTATAAAGACATAAAAAAAAAGAGTTCTCTGATTGGAATTCTGAATTTTATACCGCTACCCCTTAGTATAGGTGTTATATGTAGGTATACCTCGGTTTAACAGTACTTGCAATTGGTAGATAATTCCTTTCTCTTACTTTCTCTCTCTCTTACTCTTAAGGTTCGGTATTTATAATTCTATTCTATTCTAAGACCCCCCTATAGAATATTCTATACTAAATAGTATAAGTATTAAAATATTCTATTCTAAAGGGTAGAATATTTAGAATTCTAATTAGAATTTATTACGTGACTTATAAAAAGTAGTTCTAGTCTAAGCGACTAATTGTAACGAATACTCAAACTGGCTAACTAAACTTGGCTGGGTGTTCGCTGGTTGGTATGCTATGATAAGAAGAAGACTATCGGGTTGTTCACTTGGAAGTGAACTCGTTACTTGTATCAAAGATGTCAAACTAATATGATAAGATTGATAACTAAGTTGAGCACGAAGCTCCTATCTAATGGCAGACGTGCCAGTATTATATAGAACCCTCGTTCCCATGGTCGCCATGGTCGAACAGTCGCTGGTCACGTGAATGGTCGACACGGTCGACCGTGTCGGCCATGTCTCTGGTCACGTGATTCCAACCCAAGGAAATCCCTGGATCGCTTAGCTAGCCCAAACGATCCCTTATTTGCTATAAGTCTATAGATGTGCTTGACCTGTCAGGACGCCGCCTGGTCTTCACTTATCACGTGTGCACGTGATTCGTGACAAAAAGCTTAGTTTAATAAAGCTTAACTCTTTAAACTCTTATTATAAATTAAGTAAGAGTCTCTTTTAACTTTAGTAACTAAACCTTATTAAGTATAAAGTTCGCTCTTAATAGATTTATATAAAATTAATCCTTTAAACGTTTAACTAGATTATTAAGATTTATAAGTAATAAGTCTTAATTCTACTTACTTATTTTATTATTCTACTAAGTTATAGCGTCTCTATATAAAATAGATAGTAATAATACTATAACTTCTAGTAGAGTATAATCTTAAATAAAACGTTAAAGTTTATTATAGAAAGTAAAAATATTTATATTAACTATAAATTTACTATTAATTTTAATAGTTCCTTTATTATCCTTAGAATTAAAGTAACTAATATCTTTAAGTTAAATCTTATAAACTATTACCACTTAAACTAGAGGTTAGCCTAGATCTTAACCTTATTCTTATTATTCTAGATTACTTATAGCTTATTCTTAATTATTTTATATAATACCTATTATTTACTAAGTAAGTTAAACGAATTATTATGCTATATTTTAATTCTATTAGTAGAACTAAATAAAGGCTATATTTAAATTAACTTATCCTTAAGTATTCAATATACCTAGGGAAAGAATAGGTTAAAGTTCCGTAATAAGATTAGTTGATTAGTAGGTAGTTAGTATAGAGTACAAAGTATAGATAGACAGGTCTTATTACAATTTTTCCCATCGTACGAACTGCCTCACTCACTCACTCACTCACTCACTCACTCACAAAAAAATCCTCAAAATATTATATGATCTTTTCATTCCACATCCACTCCACTCCACTCATCCTATCTAATCAAATCTAATCTAACCACCTCCCTCCCTCTTTCCCTCCCCCTCTCCTACTATACCTCACTACCCCCTCCCCACTCCCTTTCTCCCAGCCACCCCTCACAACACGAGGGCAACACAAGGAAGGGGAAAGAGAAGATTCAGATGAACCCACACCCACACCCTCATCCCACAACCCACAACCACACAAGGGTAAGTGTAGATGTAAATAGCTTCCTCATCGCGTAAATGAAGGGGGAAAAAAAGGAAAGAAAGAAAGACAACGCCCACGACTATGTAGGTGGCTTCCTCATCGCGTAAAGGGAAAAAAAAAGAAGAAAAAAGGACAGAAAGACAACGCCCACGACTCCAATTCCCCACTCCCACCCATCCATCTAACAAACGCACAACTTTCTCTTTTTCAGAAAGAAAAGAAAAAGAACGATATTAAAAAAACAAGACTCATCTCATCACATCTCATCTCTTTTCCACAACAATAGACTAGCCCAGCCCAAGTTCATCCCATTCCATGCACCATGCACCATGCACCACTACATCCAAAGCCTTCTCAAACAAGCATCTCCTTTTGAATCCTCATCCGCTTTCTCCTTTCCTTTAGCTTGACCTTGACTAGAAGAAGAAGAACCCGCCATCATATCAACAATCGACTTCTGCCGTCCAGGAAGCTTCTCCTTCTCCCCCTTTTTCGTCGTCTCCTGGACCTTCTCATCCCCATCTTTCTTCTCCTCTACCTTCTTCACATCCTTGTCGGGCTTCTTGTCTTCTTCGTCCTCGCGCCCAATGCCCTCTAGTAACATCTTACTAACAGCCTTCTCCCCCGCCACCTCCGCAGCCGCCTCATCATCACCTGCCACTCTACCATCCAACTCCAGCTTACTCTGTCCCAACGCATAGATCGCCTCCTCAACCGTATTCTTCGTCACTAGTCGAACAACCTCAACATCTCTTGTTTGACCAACACGATGCGCTCGATTCTCCGCCTGTCGATCGTCTTGCGGATTGAACGAGCCATCAAAGATAATAACCTTGTTAGCATACATAAGATTGATACCCGTGCCTCCCGCTTTAGTGGTAAGGAGGAAGACGGTAATCGACTCGTCATCGCGGAAGGTATCAATAAGGGATTGGCGTTCGTCGATTTTAGTTGATCCATCGATACGGGTGAAGACAATAAGGGACGAGTTGAAGACCGCTTCGAGAATATCAAGAACCAGTGCAAATTGCGAGAAGATAAGGACGCGGTCACCGTTTTCCTTGTATTGCTTGACGAGCTTAAGCATAGATTCAACCTTGCCGGAATTCATCCATTCGAGATCGGGGACGTCGAATTTTCTAATGCATTCAAAATCGTAACACCAGCGATGCAACCAGAAGTCGGAACCTGATCGCATCTCTTCAATCAGATGCTCTCGTTTGTGGTTCTTGTCAGAAGGAAAATCACCCGGAAGCTTTTTACGTAAGATATCGGCCATCTTTTCGATCTTCTCATTCGTAAAATGCCGTCTAAACAACATAGGGTGGATGGCGGCCTTTCGGAGTTGCATCAAAGGATTATTCTCATCGTTAGCATTCTTTGGGATCTTGGCGCCCTCAACACGAAGACGAGCTCGCTCTCGAGCTTGGTTGATATGCCCATCATAAATCTTCCTTTGAGTTTCATGCAAGGTTGCGTATTCTACCCGGCATGTCTTGGAAGGGAGATGCTTCAAGACTTGAGCCTTCTTTCGACGAAGAACGAAAGGCGTAAGCATAGATCTTGCTCGAGCGATTCTCTGGGCTGAAAGTAAAGCAGCATGGTCCTTATCTCCAGTCTTTGCCTTGGCCTTGAAGATGTAGTTCAAGTCTTCAGCTCGCTCCTGGAAAACGGTGGGCATGATGAATGCTAACAATGCAGCCAATTCTTGGAGATTGTTTTGAAGTGGCGTTCCAGTAAGAAGAAGTCTGAATGTCGCCGGGATTTTGACGAGACCTTGGTATCTGAGGGAATTGACATTCTTCAAGTAATGACCCTCATCATACACGCATACCTGCTAACATCAGAAGGAGCCCAAAAGATAATGAAAAGGCTGGAAAGCTTACATCAGGATTCAGGCGTCTCATGAATTTATTGTCCTCTTTCTTCTGCGCCATATCATACGTAGTGACTACAATATTAATTTCACGACGATTGTCCAAAATAGCTTGAGCCATCTCAACCCGTTCCTTCTGAAGACCTGGGTTTCGTTAGCCTGATATCTTCATACAAAAAAGAAATACATACCATGATAAGGCTCAACTACAAGCTGCGGAGCAAAGCGATTACACTCCCGTAGCCAATTCTCTAAAGTAGATCCAGGACAAACAACCAAATGAGGGCCAGGGTTACCACTCTCCACAAGATGAGACAAAAACGCAATAACCTGACAAGTTTTTCCAAGACCCATTTCATCAGCCAAAATACAACTCAACTTCCGTCTGTACATCAATGCGAGCCAATTCAGACCAACGACTTGGTAATCTTTGAGTACGCAGTCATCGGCCATCATGTTTGGTTTCTTGAGAAAGTTGGCATGACTTCGCTTTCGAGTCGCAGTTCGAATCTCGTCATCATCCTTGGGCGATCCAGTGCTAGTAGGAGATCCAATACCAGAGTCGCGTACATCCTCGTCCTCAAGTGAAGTCATTTCGAGCTCTCCATCCTTGGAAGCACCGAAAACATCAAATCCCCAAGTAGCCATTTCCTCTGCAAGTGGTTTACCAAGAGCCTCGCATCTCGAAACCAGAATGTCAATTGCTTCGTAACCACTAAACATATCCTGGGCAGTGTCAACAATCTTAGTACCAATAGGAGCTTTCGTGCTTTTTCGTCCGTTTTTCAAGGGCTTCGAATTCTCAACTGCTCTTGCAGCGTCCAGGCTTCTAAAAGGGCGAGCAGCAACCATCATTTCTGAACTCTCCGTAGTAATATTCGTAAGCTCTACAAGTTCCTCGACACTGCAGGAATTGAGATATTTCAAGAGTCTAGCCTCAAGTTCAGGATCCTCTTCCTCTTCCGAAGCAATTGCAGAATCATCAGTCTCATAATCGAGAGCAATCGGTTCCTCTTCATCATCTTCCACAGTAATTGGCTTGGCAGGTGATGGGTCCCCAGGAGTAACATTCTTGCGCCCCTTCATGAGTTTTCTCTTTTTCTGATTGGCAACTGGAGTACTTGGACCTGGTCTGTGGGCACTCATGGCTTGCGTCGATGAATACTTGTCTCTGATCGATTTGGTTGGCATGTCCAGTCCTCTCTTCATTTGAGGTTCTTGCTTTGGTGGGAAAGTCGTGGGCCTAGAGAGCTCATCATCCGAAATAACCTGTACATCCTCGCTTGCCTTCGCAATCATATTCATAGCGTCGTCAAGATTACCCCGGCAATTTAAAAGAGCCTCTCTTGCAGTATGAACAGTGGTACTAGGGAACACTTCTCGGATTCTGTAAATGTTGTCTCGAATATCGCCATTTGTGATCTCCCTCATACTAATATCCAGAATTGGTCGAGCTCGATCCGGTCTATTCTGTTGTCCAGGTCTATAAGCCGCATTCTTGACAATCTCATTGAACTTGGCATTTCCTCTCGATACAGTGGGGTTACTTCTAGACGAAAAAGCACTAGCAGGTCGGACACTATTACCACTCATTGAACCAAATGAACCATCGCCTACACTTCTCGGTGCAAATGTTGAAGGTTTGATATTCGCCTTGGCCAATCTACCATCATCGCTATCCGAGTCTCCTCCTGCGAATTTTGGTCCATCATCTTCGTCCGAGTCGAGCAGGTCAATTGAGAATGGCGTAGGTTTGGTAATGATACCCGCAGGTGGTTTATATGCCGTACCGGCAGGTGCCATGGAAGAAGCCAGACTTCTTGGTGGTGGGACGGAAGCATTCTGCTTTTGCTGTGGTGTGGGCTGCTTCGGTGTAGGTTGGTCGCGACCTGTAAATGGTGAAGAGACTGGGACTTGTACACTCGCTGGAGTCGCAGGTGAAGACGCAACACGATCAAGGATTTGTGTCGGTTGAGTCTCAAAAACTGGAGGTCTTCCTAAGATTTGAGTAGGTTGGGTTTCAAAGGCAGAGGTGGGCTTTGAGAGGAGTTGTGTTGGTTGAGTCTCGTAGGCACTCGTTAGACCCTTCGCAATTATCTGAGTTGCTTGCGTCTCATGTGGTCGCTTTGGTGTGTCAGGAACATATCCCGCGAGCAGATCATCGCCGCTATCCTCCTCCGAATTATATCTAGTAACTGCAGGCGAGTTCGAAGTCGAATCGTTGTATCCGCCATTGGTTTTCTGTCTCTTGACGGCGGGGGAATCGGGTATCAGCATGCCACCTTTGGCGCCCAGGTTGAAGGCCATGCTGCTGTGCGAAAGGCTGCAAAGACAATGAGAGTTTGCGCGAGGTTCGTTGCCAGATCCAAGAGTGTGCACAGTAGGAGGTGTTGAGGTTGAGGGTGGCCGGCTAGAGTTGCTTGTTCAGAGCAAAGTCGCAAAGCTGAGGTTGAGAGTTGCGTCGCTAGGTACTTTTCCCCCTTCACCCACAACTTGAACCAAATCGCACACAACAAGCCACCAACAGAAGGCCTTCACTCAAAAGCGTATAATAACGAATTTCTGATCACTATTTTCAGAACGATGTGTCGAAAGTGTGTAGTAGTTGTGAGAGGAGGGATGCGTGGAAAGGTGAACCCCTAAAGCAACAACAATCTGAGGCTCAAAAGAAGGCGACGCTAAAAAATTACTCCATGCACTTTACGCGTGGAATTTCACGGGTGCTGGGAGCGCGAAGAGAGAAACACGAGATCAGCCCTTCTTCTCCAACCTAGCAAAGCCAAGAGCCTCTGTATCAACACCACAACCTTAATACTACCACTACTCAATACCCAACCTTGGCCAACCCCCATCAACTACACTCAGCGTCGTGAATAAAATCTAAATCCAATTGCTTTGTACTCTCACAGCCTCTCCACAGACCATCACCCAACCATAGCCCCCACCAACAAGGAAACCCCCCATCAAAAACCAATCACCATGGCTACCAGACGACCCATCTCATCAGACAGAACAATCCCATCACAAGAGACCAATGAATTCACACAAAAAGCTGGAGAGAAAAGCATCATCGCCCCTGCCGTTCCAGCGTACGTCTTCTCCCCTCTCTCTATAAAGCCTCTAATCCCATCTCACCCTGCCACCCATCCCAAAATCACAACTAACACCCACCACAGACACGTAATCTTCAAACTCCTCGGTTTCACCCTAGCAATGGTAGTCTGTCCTTTGGGAACCTACTATCTCTCGCTAGACACCATCTTCCGTGGTCCGTTATCCATTCACTCACTCTTCCTTATCCTGTGGCTTGGCCCTAGAGCTGTATAAAATTGCCCCATCTTGGCAATCATTATATCGCTCATCCAAACTAACAGTGAACATTCAGGTAATTCAACATATGCAGGAGCGTCAGCGGCAATCATGGCAAACATTGTCTTGATGGGTTACGTCATCGTTGCGTTCAGAGAGGATCAGAGTGACGCAATTGAGGCTGCAGAAAAGGAGAAGAAGGGAAAGTGAAATGTATTTAATCTCAAGTGTAGGAATTTTAAGCTATGAAGACTATTGAATGAGGCACTATAGAGGACAGGAGAGGAAGTCTTTAATGTCTTAATACAAAGACTTTGGAACCTCATATTTATATCCAAAGATTATTAAGTATTGAATCCAGTTCTTTGCCCCGAGGCGGGCTGGCTGGCTTACTTGGGTATCTATCTCACGAAACCCACGTCAATTTAAGAAAGAGCGAACTTGAGAAGCGAAAACTCCATATACGCCGCCAAATGCTAGGATCAATCCTAATAATCCAGTCTGTCCAACAATCCCTCCGCGCTAGGTAATTTCCTTCATAACATCATAACAGAATACTTGCATTCATCCATTCTGAGGCCGCCTTCCACCACATTAGTGCCTCTTCTGCCATTTCCAATTCGGCCGAAAGAAAGAACCACGCTATGATGACTTTGAAAATCTTTTGCTGAACCACGACTTTCGTTTCTCTGCCTTCGCTGACGGAACTCCCGCATTACCACTCGTCACTCCCAACTTGATTGGTCCTGTAGTTGTCGTATCCTTACTTGGCGGTGGTGGAGTCTGATGCTGCATTTGTCTTGGTACACTATTATTAGCGTACTGTGTATTTATACCATTTCCCGGCGGAACAAACTGTGGGGTATTTCCAAATCCATTGAATCCATACGTCTCGACTGGTTCTTTTGGTGCTGCTGGAATAGCTGCAAATCTGTCGACGGAACTGTTTTCGCTACTTGGATCCGTCGTATATCCAGCAGGCTCCATAGAACCACCCGATGCGGTTGTCACCGTCTCATACGACTGCTGATTTGCTGGGCCTGGATATACGCCTCCGTTGTTGAAATGTGGTTCCGAAGCTGTTCGCGGGTATCGAGCTCGATTTGGATAGTAGCCATTACTTGGACCTGCAGCGTAGTTGTCCGATGTATAGTAACTCTCCGGTCTATTCATTCCTCCTCCATATTGACTCTCGGGTCTGTAAGATTGTGGGCGTCCACCATATCGAGGGCGATCATTTTGAGCCGCTTGGGTTCCTGTAGAAGTGCATTAGCGGTGATTCAATACGAACGCCAAACTAAAATCGTGTCCCACTAGCACCACTTTGACGTGCCCCAACGCCAATAGCCGAAACTAGCGATTGCAAAGCTCAAAAATTCCAGGCTTTGACTCTGAGAGTATGTGCAAGCCTTTCCTGGTTGATTTTTGAGGTTTGGGGTAGTGGCTTTGCGCATTCGGCATTCCCGCTTGGGTCTTTTTCAGTAACACAACAAAATCCGTGGCAAATATGTCCACCGAGAAAGTCGGAAGGGAGAAGATTGTGTAGCGTACCTCCATAATAACTGCTGCGGCGATCGTAATTCGAGTTCGTATCTCCAGATTCTGAAGCTGATAATGTTAGTATCCATATTCGTCCACTGTTGCTTTTGCAATTGGTTTAAGGAAGTCTGACCAGAACGGATATAAGATTTGCGTGAATAGTTACCATCAATAGCTGCCTCAAATGATCGGATAGTATCAAGTGGTCTTTCCCATCGACTTCGCGTTGGATTGGAACGATCAGGGTCGGCTGCAGAATGGAAATGTTAGAAATTGGTTCACGATAAGAAAGGTGGACGAAGGAGTGGACGAAGGAGTGGACGAACCGATTGGATTTCCTTGCGCGTCACGGTGTTGAATGGCGCGAATTGGTGCCAACGATGATTTGATGTGACTGGCGACAGCCGCTGTGATAAGAGTCAGTTTGGTTGTTCCCATGGGGGTGATGGGTGGTGTTGTGAGGTACGGGGACAGACAGCACTTACATGGCTCTGCTTCGTTCAAGGCCATTGTTGGATCTGCTTTGGAGTGTAGTCGTTTCTGTTCCTTTTCTTGATGTGTTTCCTCAATCTTATGGTTACTACCGCTGGATTTCTGGGAGTGGTTGGAACGGAAACTGAATCCTGTTTTGGCTCGTTGTCTCTGTTGTCCTGGTCTCTGAGGTTGCGGTTGTCCCGGCTGGGAAGGGAAAGATTGATTTGAAGCCATTTTAATCGCGCCGCTCGACAGAGTGGGAACGAGTCGGTGGAGTGATTGGTAGTGGGTCTTCGGTGATCCTGGGAATTCCTCGTGAGTCGGTGGATGTGCTTATCGTGGGTGAAACGAAACGGGATTCTTGGAAAGCTGGCGATAACAGTGGATATGATCTACTGCAGTGGAACTCGGTGGTTTTGACGGATTTGGGAAATTTGGTGGAGGCTGGGAAAGGAATCTCACGACGTTTCGGTTGAAATGACACCCACTGCGAGGTGTGCGGTCGAATCAGGATTACGGGATGTGGAAGCGCATGTGGCAGAGGATGGTGTTGAGGCGATTGCGATGTGAGTCTGAATGTTTTGCGTGCTGCGCTACGCTACGGTACGGAGTACGCTGCGAGATGTGTGGTATGACTGAGACTGAGACCCAGAAAAGTGTTGGGGGCCTGCAGCTAGATATGAGTAACGTTCGAAGCTATGCAATGGCTCCTCAGTGAATAATTATCGGACGGATAAGGAGAAGAGTGCGTATGTATCTAGAGCGACAGGTCGATTGACGTTTCCCAAGGAGCCAATCTTGCAAAGGATACGAGAGACGATTACGAATAAGAAAAATAGATGGAACGATTGATATTTTGGTGGTGGTGTTGTTGTCGGGCTGGGTTGAGAAGGGAAGGGTAGGGTAGGGTAGCTGACAGGAAGTGAGGAGGGAGAGTATCAGGCTCAAGGTGGCAGGGCAGGGCAGGGTAGTGGGGGTACGGAGTGCAAGGTCAGCAGTGGTCAGTAGTCACTGTGTGTTGCTGTAGCCCGGCCAGATAGAGTTTTGAGGGCAACTGGGGGGCCAGAGTGGGTACTGCCCAGCAAGGTGTGACGCAGCATTGTCGCAGGGGGCAAGAACGGACGGGTAAAGGCAAGTCAGTGTGTGGCAGTGGCAGTGGTGTGTGTGGCAGTGGCAGTGGTGTGTGTGGCAGTGGCAGTGGTGGTGGCAGTAGCGCCTGAGTCTGTCTTGCCGAGAATGAAAAGGCTGGGAGATCCGCCCATTCCTCTCCGCATTCATACTTGTACAATATATGTACCTAAATTTATACTGCCTCACATCCGACTACCGAATCCATCCATAACTATCAGTATAGTATATAGGACCCCCAGACCTCGTCAGCCATGCGTTTGCGTCTTTCATGTTCATCATCGTCTCGTCGGCGCCTGTCAATGGTTTTCAGCCATGGGCGACGCAACATGGCATGGGTTGCATGCAAAGCATTCCGACGGTGACCGTTGGACGCGTATCATTATTATACACCAGTACTCCCACTTCCACTCCCTACCCCGAACTGCATTGGACCTATTAATCAGCTAGTCTGTGACTGGACAGCCACAGGCGATACGGAATACGGGCAGTAGGTACAGTAGCGCTGTCTAGTGCTGCTTCGTGGTGTTCTTCCTAACAAATGAATGATAGTTGTCTAATCTGCAGTTTCGCCAACCCCCGGATGCTACTCTCCTTGCCGTATTTTCTCGCCTACGCCTACGGAGAGTGAGTATTGGTACTCGTGTTTCCATACCATCCATGAGGTGATGCCTGACTCCATTTTTAGTCACGAGACACTTGCAAACAATTATAGGACGATAATGATAATAATAAGACGATAATCATATTTATCATTTTATGAAACCCATAACCAGTTTTCAGAACTTCAAAAGTCCATTCAGAAACGTGGAAACTGCTCGAGCCACCCCCGGAACCGATCGTCGCTGCAGCCGACAAACTCCACCCAAAGCCACCTTAACAACAGCTAACCCAGGGAGTGGAAGTGGATATCAAGTACCCTGTCGCCCTGGAAAAAAACGAGAAGGATCATAGAATTTCACAACGGGGAGGATCCCTATCGAGATCATCTCCCAAGTCCTTTGCAACTTGTTTTCTGGTAACACATAACTTCGTAATTACCAGTGTAAGCAATGTCGCTTGTTCATCATCACCGTTGATCATGTATCAGGTTGCATTTGTTCGCTTGAACTCTCAAACTCTTCCCTGGCACCCACATTTGAACAAAGCTCTGGCCTGGGCAAAAAAAATAAAAAATAGATTTTCTTGGAAATCCTGGAACTTCCCCTGTAAGTCAGCATCGGCATTCAATGCGAAAAAGCAGCGATCGAGTTCGTTGAATCGTTCTGGAATAATGGCGGCGCAGAAGGTCGGAAATTTTTTTATGATTAAATGTACGGACTATGAATAGGGCTGAAGCTTTGAGAATTCCTGGATATCAAAAAGTCGGACAGAGGACTTGAGAGCTTGAGGAATCAGAATTCGATTCGTGGTGATGGATCTCGATGCCACTCCACTCCACACTTTTCTTTCCCCTTGGGTACTACATCATCGCTCACTCATTCGTTGTGACACCATCCATACTTTCCATTCCGGCCTTCCGGATATTTCTTTTCGAAGAACGGTACGTAATCCTAAAGTCAAATAAAAATTAATCCTCATTAATGAACGTCTTTCTATGGAAGGAACTCCATATGACTTACTACTATTCATTTACCATTCCAAGCATCGAGGCGCATGTTTTTCTTATTTCTTTACTCTCGTGATTTACAGCAGATTATTCTAAGCCACTATTCTAAATAAACTCATTGAAGAAAAATCTTATATTACCCTCTTATGAATGGTTCTCCAGTCTAGTCTATTTTTGGAATTCCGAATTCTTGGAATGGATACTTCAATTTGATGTCATTTGATTCATGTGTTTTGATGTGTTGTTCTCTGCCGCAGCGCTTCTTTTTTTTTCTTGGTGCTGGGATGCTTAATTTTATTTATATACGAGTTTTTACTGTCTTCTTATCTCTGGACTCCAAGACCCCGTATTCTTATCCCCTCGTATTTCCCCGCCACTCTGCTTGTGGGGGTGTATAGGTGTGTCCATAAGTAAGAAGGGAAGAACATGGGTAGGTGTATAGGTGTGTCTATTAGTAAGAAAGGAAGAACATGGGAGAGGGTAGGGGGCTACTGTTAGGGAGATTTACTAAGTGAGAACAAGAATACCTAAGAATTTCTTTATTACTTAGCCAGGTACTGTTATAGAGTAAAGATGATGGATGTAAGATTACTAATGCGGATGTAGAGATATACCAAGATCGGGTAATTATAGGTAGGTGGTAAAGTAGCGAGTGAGATTACAACTACGTGGCTAAATCTTGAAGTTGTTCTTGGGATCTTGTATTGGGATTTGTTTAGAATAGTAATCTTACCTACTCGAGTAAGGTATACGTTCTATTTATGTTTATATTTATATTTATATTTATAATTTCGTCTTACGTCATTACCGCTTTCCTTTCTTAAAACCTCATCATTCTAAAACATCGCTACTGTATCGATATTCCCATCACCCAAACACCATCACAACCCCACCGTCTCCCTAATCCTAAACACCACCTTCCTCCCCACCCTCAACATCCTCAATCCCCGCTCAACATCCAATACTCATGACCTCAAAATCCCCTCTTCCAGCGCAAAACGAAGGAACCTAAAGACCGCCTGTGTAAAAGCCCGCGGGGTGACGTTCCTTTCCCCAGTCCCTCCACGCTATCCCGATCCGTGGGTTCCCTGGCGCGAACGGGTTCGAGACTTGGATGTGGGGCGGGATGAGGGCCGGAGAGGAGGAGGAGGTAGATGGGTTTTTCTTGAGGGGATGGAGAGGAGAGGGTGAAGAAGGGAGGGTGTAGAAGGGTGATTGTTAGGGTGGTGAAGATGGTGTCGTATACATACCTTAACTCCTTTCCTCTTAATGACTCCCTCACCTGCTGTTGTAACTTCTCTATTCCGGCGCGGTAAGTTAATAGTATGTCTCCCTTCTCCGCTCGCAGATATTGGTTCTGGACCTGAGGCCCTTGCGATTGCGATGGTGGGGTGGATGTTATACAGAGACGCGATTTTCACCGCGTAGAGAGCTGTGGCGGAGGTAGCGCCGTAGATTGAGAGGTAGGATGGGTTGAGGATGCTGATGGGGAGGGGAGGGAGACGAAGGTGTTTGTATAATCCTAGGGCCGCGGTTATATATGCCCAGCCTGTTGTTGCTGCTTCTGTTTTTGTTGTCAGTTCTCTATTCCTTTTTTTGTATTATGTTTGGGGAAGGGGAGCACGGGAAATACATACATACCTTCAAAAGAAAAAGAAATACCATCAGGTATATGAGCGGGTCCCACGCCGTACTCTGCATACCCCCTATGATTAAGAGCCACAACCCGATCTCCAACACTGAACCCATAAACCTGTGGTCCCACCTCTACAAATATCCATCCATCAGTACCCTCTTCCAAACCCCCCCTTTCTCACTTCCCACATCATAGAAGAGGAGACATACCATGAACATCCTCCGCGAAATCCATCTCCGCATTCCTATGCAACGGGTTCTTCAACAACCCATACATCGCCTTCGCAACCTCCTCATCAGCCCCCTTCCAATCAATGCGATTCGCGCCCGCCACGACGATCTTGACGATCAGCTCGCCTTCCTTTGCGGTTAGGATGGGGGCTAGGGAGATGTTGTGAGGGAGGGGGCGATGGATTGCTTCTTTCATTGTGGGTGGCATCTACCTTGGGGAGAGGAAGTTTGTAGCTTTCTTGGGATTTGGATTGATGGGAGTTTATACAAGTAGCATGATATTAATGGAGCTTTTGTTTCTGAGATTTTAGGTTGTGATTATAATATTGGTTTTCGTAACACAAATTAGCTAGCGTTATCTCTTATATACACCTCCCTCTCTCTCCTCCCCTTTCACAATAACCTGTAGACATCTCGCCAGATTAGGAATATCTCAATACATGTTCAGAAATCATCCCACTGCTCCTCACGAGAAACAAAAAGGGAATACCATATGCATCGTATTATTCAGCATATGACTGCTTCACTTAGATTATCTGGACAATATCCAGGCTCCAGTAGTCGCTTAGCGAGACGCGGAATTAGTGATCGTCGAGATATGTGGGGTTGTGGGAAAGGAGTGTGTGTGGTTGGAGATTGTGTGATTGGAGGAGGTTGAGTGCTGGTGGGAGGTGTTTTTTGGGGGTGATTAGTATTCATTGTTGTTCTTATCTCTTTTTGGTTTGTGGGTTCTGATTGGGGGTTTAGATAAGAAGTTTAGGTGTGTGTAATGCAACATTGGATGTTAAGGAAATGGGGGGATACTATTTAGTATAATTCGCCGCTCTATAACCAATTGCGTAATTATCCTAGAAAATAAAACTACCTGAATGAGCGAATGAACGAGTAATCCAAATTGATTGAATACATTGTTCTATATGTATAGGCCAATCACCTGAATAGATAGAGATAAATTATTAAGAGCGCCTTTACCGCTATTTTACTTGTCCGTAGAGGGGTTATATATACTATAGTCTATAAGTTATAGGCTTTAAAGACTATAAAGTGTTAGTATAAAAATTAGTATAATAGAGCTAAAAGGGATTCTGGAAGGTTTGAGAGTATGTTTCTTTTATTGAGTTGCAGTGGTGTAAGGAGGATATGGTTATTATAAGATAGTTAGGCGAAACTCTAGAAATACCTTTGCAACCCTATTATACTAGATTTCTGGAACAATTAACGTAATTGTCCCAACTCACTTAGATTACTAAGTACGTATTGAATTTAATTATTTCAAATCACACTAAGAAAACGTCACTTTTAGAATAATATCTTTTTATATATAACCTAGGTATGTCTAGAATTTAGTTTAGCCATCTTACCCTAGTAGTAAATAAATTAAACATAAAGGTATAAGGAGAGGCGGTTAGTACTTACACACCTATCTATTCACTTAAATTAAGCTCTTAACCCCCTTCAAATGTGATTTCCATCTAAACAATCTCCCCCTTAGAAACAACTCCAAGAATAAAAACACTAAACATTAAACATTAGTACCCAAAGGCAGGACCTAAGAAACTGCATACTCACATTTCAACACCAAACCCCTTTTGGACTTGGGTTATGTTGTGCTGGGTCTACTTTCTCTTTTGCTCCACTTCCTTATTTGATCCACTTATAGTTCTGCTGCCTAAATGCTTCATGTCTGCCTAAACCTTACACTCTTTATATAAACACCTTAGATAGCTACCTTTTACAATGCAATCAATTCTCCATGATCTTCAGTACCCAATACCCTTTCAACCCAATAGTTATGAGCCCGGTAGCCACTTTTTGACTGCAAAATTTGACTTTTTACCTTCAATTAATTGATTCATCTTACACTTCTCTGCAACCTTTGTTTATATTCGAATTGCCTCAGCTCAAGGAGTAGTCACGATAAACAAAGAACCCTCTCGAACTCCCGTCTTGAGGTCATCATCATGTCGACGTCCAAAACCATCACCCTCTTAAACCCTGAAGACTGGGATCCGTGGATATTTGGCGTCAAATCCGTTGCTACCAGCAATGGAATCAGTGTTTGGAATCTTTTAGCTCCTTCACTTGCAACCCAACCAATCATGCCTGTTCGTCCGGAAGGGCCGACGATACAGAGCATTAACCCAAACGCTACTCATCGAGCTGATCTAACAGCATGAGAGAGCAGACCTACGCTTCGACATCTTACGATATGACAGCAAAATCAAGGAGCTCGACAAAAGAGATGCCCTGACTCACGAAGTCCGCAAGCATATCGAAGGCACTATACACATCAAACACATCGTTCTTATCAAAAACCTCACGTCTACCTACGACAT
>CAJVRM010000744.1:0-59636 GCA_911693285.1 Hymenoscyphus albidus
AGGAACAGGTTATTCCAGCTACTCCACAAGGGAGATTAGTCCCTTCTTCTAACCCCCCTCCCTCTCCCTCTCTCTCAACAATCTCTTCACCCCAAAGAGACGAACCCTCTGAAGACACCTCTATGGAAGAAGCAACCTACGTTCCCCCTGTACGAAGAACCCGGAACTCTACTATCATAGTCTCTATATGAGTAGACAAGGATTTACAAAGAACCACTGCCTCCAAGTACTCCAAATCAACGTACACAAGTCTAGCAGCTACCAGGAATTTGTACTACAGCTAGCTCACTCTAAGCGAGTCGATATAGTACTTATCCAGGAACCGTATATCTATCTACGAGAGATTAGTCGCCAGATTACAAGACGGCACCCGAACTACGACTGCTTCGCACCTATATGTGACTGGAACGCTGGACCTCCTAGAGTACTCTCCTTTATTCGTAAAGGAGCCGGCATCCTAGCAAGTCAGCAGACCCCTATTACTCCTTCGCTTCAATGCCGAGACCTTGTATAGACTGGAACGCTGGACCTCCTAGAGTACTCTCCTTTATTCGTAAAGGAGCCGGCATCCTAGCAAGTCAGCAGACCCCTATTACTCCTTTGCTTCAATGCCGAGACCTTGTATACGCCTCGATTACTCTCTCACAAGGCCCCCCGCTATACATACTCAACGTATACAACGCTCCTCTCGGTGCTAAAGGAGCAGGGGAGGCTGTTAGTCTTCTTCTAGACTCTCGACACCTTTGTACAACAAACACAATCATAGCCGGCGATTTCAACCTAAAGAGCCAGCTCTGGCAACCCGACTTTATAGGCTTAGAGAGTGCTCAAGCACCCTCGCTTATCGACTGGGTAGAGAGTAAGGGGCTTCAACTCACTACCCCCCCTGGTGTGAGGGTTAGAACCCATAGTGGGGCTCGGGCCTAGAGCCCTCGCTAAGCTAAGCGACCCCGCCTCTGGAACGCCATGGAATAAGATAGAATGCTATGACGCAGAAGATTGGTAATACTATGGAACAGTGTTGAATGCAATGGAAATGCTACATTTAGTATAAGAGTAGAGGAGGAACATGTATTTACAGACCACGTAGTTCTTAATTGAATATTGAACCCACACCTTTGAGTTGTTCGAGGTCTGGCCTCTCACACCTGGCACACAGACTCATAGCCTAGGAAATACGCTGGACCTAGCCTTTTGCTCTAGTAGCCTCTATCAAAGAGGGGCAGCTTCAGAGGTTAACCTAGCCTTTGAGTGTGGCTCAGATCACCTCCCAGTCCTTACTAGTCTACCATGCACTGGGAGACTAGCTGAGAAGGACCCCCCGCTTAAGCTTAGCACTCTCAATGATAAAGCCTTTAAGACAGTACTCCAAGGAAAGCTAGAAGAGCAGTGGCTCTTTGAGCTTACACAAGAACCGGACACGAACTCGCTCGAGGCTTTAGCAGAGTTTATTATTAAGAGCGTACATAGTGCGTATCTTAGTAGTGCTAAACGAGGGCTTAGACACGGAGCTGGACACCCCTGGTGGAACGAGGAGTGCCAATCTGCGGCCACCGAGGCTAGAAGAGCAAGGAGGCTAGGAGCTAGCGCTGAGGCTGTAAAAGGACTTCAGAGAACTCTCAGAGGAGAGATCCGGAAGGCAAAGAGGGAACACTTCCGTGGCTTGATCGACAAAGCAACAAAGAGCAAGGACGTCTTCAAGATTTGTAAATGGCATCAGAGTACTGGGGTCTATAAGTCTCCTCCCTTGAAGGACTCGACAGGCCAGCTAGGCTTTACTACCCAGGAGAAGCAGAGGATCCTAGTTCAAGAGCTTCTTACAAACAAGGCAGAAGTCGGAGATATACCAATCGACACCCCGACTACCTCTACTTGCTCTTTACCTTGGACAGCTCTTACTTTACGCGAGGTTGAGGAGTCGGTTCTAGGAAAGGCCTCTACTGCTCCAGGGGAAGACGAACTTGTGACAGGCGTCTTTAAGATAGCTTGGCCTCAGATCTCACACCTAGTCTACTCACTGTTTAAGGGGTGTTTAGAGTTAGGATTCCACCCAAAGACCTTCCGAGCAGCTATTGTAGCTATCATCCCAAAGCCTAATAAGAAAGACAAATCGTCTCCCCGAGCATATCGGCCAATCTCTCTGCTCTCGGTTCTTGGAAAGGGCCTTGAGAGACTTCTAGCAAAAAGGGCCTCATGGATTGCTATCAAGCACGCAGTTCTTGAACCAAACCAGTTTGGAGCACTCCCTCTAAGAGCTGCTACAGACCTTACAACTTGTCTTACCTTTGATATAGAGAAAGTGCTCGGAGAGAAGCAAGAGGCTTCTCTTCTTACACTCGATATCAAGGGCGCCTTCGACGCAGTTCTCCCGGGCCGGCTAATAAAGAGGCTTCGAGAGCAAGGATGGCCACACTGCTTTATAGCCTGGGTCACCTCTTTTCTATCTAATAGAGTAGTTAAAGTCAAGCTAGACGGAGAGATAGGAGTATCTACCCCTCTTCAATGTGGGCTACCCCAGGGCTCGCCTATCTCGCCCATTCTCTTTATGCTCTACATCCAGCCACTCTTTACTCTAGGGGTAGGCTCTCTCCCGACACTTCAAAGGTTCGGCTACGCTGACGACATTGGATTACTTGCTTTTGGACCCTCAAAGGCAGAGAATATCAAGGTTCTTAGTAACCAGGTTACTAGGGCACTAGCTTGGGGATCAGAAGAGGGAATTACCTTTGACGCTGATAAGTCTGAACTCATGCACTTCTCTCGCAAGAGAAAGCAAAAAGGGAGAGGTATCCGGCCCCCTCCTTCTATTGTAGTGGAAGGGAAGACAATAGAACCTTCACAAGAGCTCCGCTGGCTTGGTATCTTTTTTGACCCTCGTCTTACCTTCTACAGCCACGTTAGAAGGATGGCTAGCAAGGCTACACTCGTAGCTAGTGCTCTGAAAGGAACAACAAACACTGTACGAGGCTCTCCCTCTCACCTACTAAAACAAGCTGCTACTGCTTGTATCCTGTCTATTGCTTACTTCGGAAGCGAGACCTGGTTCCCTGGACGTGCTAGAGCAAGAGAGGGGCAAATAGAAGGCAAAAACAACCGAATTGGCCGTCATCTAACTCTACTAGATAGAGTAGTAGCTAAGTGTGCAAGGATCATCCTTCCAGTGTATAAGACGACTCCCTCCTCAGTTCTTCTCATGGAAACCGGCCTCCTAGCCTCTGAGATCTCTCTCATAGTTAGAAGTAAAGCACTTGAAGCCCGGACTCGACGACTCGACCTAGCTCACCCACTAAAACGATGTGTCAATAACCCTTGCTCTAAAGCTAGGCTTGTTTACCGTGCTCGAGGAGCCCTCTCTCTCTCTGAAGAGATCGACCCTCTTCAAGACCCTCCCTGGAATAGAGGGTTTGACCGGCAAACTCGCCTTCTAGAGGTAGGGGGGCCTGACTCTGGAGGAACCAAGGACTTGTATAAGGCTAAATTCCTTGAATTCCTTGCTACTGTTTCAACTACAGACCTAGTAGTCTACACCGACGGCTCTCGCTTAGACGACAAGAGAACCGGGGGAGGCGTTTGTCTTACAAAGGGAGGAATTATCCTTAACACGAAGGTCTACTCCTTTGGCAAGACACTTGAAATCTACGACGCAGAGGCTAGAGCTGCTCTACACGGCCTAGAACTAGCTATTTCCTCTACTTCCTGGCCCTCGGCAAGGACGTGCTGGATTTGCCTTGACAATCTTGAAGCTACACTTCAACTGACCTACCGATCCTGTGGCACCTCGCAAGGGACCTTTAATAGGGTTAACGAGTTAGCTCTTTTATACCCTGGGAAAGTTCAAACCAGGTGGTGCCCTAGTCACATTGGAATTCAAGGGAATGAGATTGCGGACAGAGCTGCGGGAAGAGGCGCTCGGCTACCTCCTCCTGACCCCCCTTCTATACTCTGCACTGCTACACTTAGAAGAGAAGTTAAAGAGACAGGGGTTCAGCTTGCAAAGAAACTCTGGAAAACCACGCTTCCAAGCTTATACAAGGACCTAGGGCTTAACAACTGGTCTTCGAAGCCTCAATCACTTCGCTTACCAAGGGAGGTTCTTGCTCGCTTAATTGCAGCTCGCTCTGGCCACGGTGACTTTACTCTTTATCACCTTCGCTTCTTTCACCTCGACACGCTACTTACTTCAGGGGAGTGTAAGTGTGGAAGAGAAAAGACTCAATTTCACCTACTATTTTGCCGGCTAGCAAATAGAGTAGCCCCTGAGCTATTTGCAAAGGCTCAGAGGAACCCTCAACTCCTCTTCGGACCACAATGCGAGGAACTGTTTCACAAGATCTACTATAAGACAAAGTTCTACTCTAGGATCTGTCCTCCTAGATAGTCCTCTTCTTCCTTACACTATATCTCCTCTTTCTACTGTTCTTTGGTCTCTGTCTTATATAGTTCTTCTCTTGTTCTCTACTCACTATCTTGTACACTGTTAACTTATTTTTACTCTGGCTCTTAAACTAACTCAGAATGAGAGCTGTTCCGGAAGTGGGGCTTCTCTTTAAACTATCTCTTGTAAATTAGCGCACTTTCATTTACACCCCCTGTAGCCTAGGGCACCCCCCTAGCGTCATTTGCCCAACAATGGGACTTTTAGGACCTAGCCCACGCGAGTTAGATTCCGCCTGACGTTAAATAGTAATAAATAAATAAATAAATAAAATAAGCTAGTATATATTAAAAGTATAACTACTATACTACCTTAAACTAGTATACTAGTAAGTATCTATAAAATATATTTATAAGATCGAGTGTACTTATTTCTTCCGAATAAATTACTAATATACCTATCGCTATACGAATATCGAGTAAATACTCGGTATAAGTTATAGCACGTATAAGTTAGCCTTAGGGCTAGCAGGGGCGTTAGCGCTTTGGCACTACTATATAATAGTAAGTACCTATAACCTTTACTCGGTATATATATCTAATAGTCGAATATAATACTATTCTATTTATATTAATACTTTGTTTAGACTCTCTATTAGAGTTAAACTAATAATACCTTTTTTTATATTTAGTTAATAAAAATTTCTTATTAGTACTAGTAAAAAATAAGTCTAATTTAACTTGTATAACTATATAGAAATATACGTTTAGGGAAATTAACTAAAATAATATTTAATAAAGTATATTATATAAATATAGAGAACTAGAATAAAATATTTAACCTGGTAGTATAGCTAGTACTAAAACTAGCACTTTTCTAATAGCTAGTATACGTAGACTATAAGACTAATCTAGAAAGCGGAGTTACTATTTATAGTAATAAGCTAGCGGTCGTAGCTTTATAAAAAGTATATAATATATTTCTAGAGGTATAGGGGATTAGAAATAGTATTAATTGTGACGACACGTACGATATGTTGCCCGTGGGCGTCCAAGGTGTAGGTTATGGAATCGTAGAACTGTCTTATTCGAAGATTCTAAGCTGAAGAGAAGAGGAGAGCTCGAGGGAGCTCGAGTCTACATACATGGTGTGGGTCGCTAAGCGGCGCCACGTGATACAAGTGGCACGTGATGGTCAGAACCGTCACATTAATATACCTATAGACTAATATATAAAGGTTTATTTAAAGCTTAGTTAGGAGAATAATATAATAGGTAGAGCTAGAGTATACCTAGCGGGTTAGAGAGGCCGCGAGCTTATTAACTAGGTATATAATAAGCTATATAAAGAAGGTAAAATAGAATAAACTATGAAATATCACTTATTTACCTACTTAATATTTAGAGTCTAGAAAAACACTAAGAATAAGAAAGGTTAAGTTATAATCAATATTAGAGAACTAAATAAGCTAGTAGTCTTAGACGCTTATCTAATTTTAGCATAAGAGTCTCTAGGGAGACTCTCATACGCGTTGTATAGGTAGGAACTCGGGTTATAGTAGCCGAGGCGTATAGCTACGTACTAGCTATATAGATAGCCGTACCGAGAGTAGTATACGTACTTAAGCCTTACCTGTACGTATATAGCTACGTAGCTATACTTCTACTAGTCGGAAAGATATATAAATAAGATAGGTTTATAAGGTTAATTAAGCGCTTCCTTCTCCTCGAAAAATATACGTTTCCGACCGGTAGAATTACTACTATATAGGCGTAAAGAGCTATACGCTATAGACGAGTTTTAGTATTCCTGCCTAACCTACTTTTCCCTTCCTAATATAGTAAGAAGTAAGAACAACGAATTCGATAGAAAATCGAATTATTAAGAAGAGAGAGTTCTACCTAATAATATTCTACGAATTCTACTACGCCTTTTAGATTTTGAGGAGAACAAGACGTTATTAAGTAAATATATTACTACCCGCTATAAGGATTACTAGAAGAGAAAGTATTCTACGAGTTACTATAAGAATAAATTACTTAATAACTATAATTTATATTATTAATTTATAGAGGACTTTAAGATATAGACTCTAAATAACTTTAAACTAGTATATATAAGAAATCTTGGATAACTTCGAATAGTACTGTAAGACTATAGTATTTAGATTAAAGATAAGTCTAGGGAGGTTCGAGTCTCTTTTACTTTATATAATATTATATAAGAAAGGGCTCTTATTTACTAGCCGACCGATAACGTTATTAAATAGTTTAAATTAGGGACTATTAATTCTATAATATTAAGAATAAGGTATCTAGATATTAATACGTTAACAGTAATAGATACTTTGTTTATACTACTATTATTAGAACTTAATCTTAGTAGACTATTATCCTAATATCCTATAAAAGAAATACTAAGACCTAAATCTTATATTTCTAAATAATCTTTAAAATTAAACCTTTATTTACTAGAGGCGATAAGACCTCTTTAATTAACTAGTAAGATAGCGAATTTATAGCGCTTAAGACTAACTTAAGTATATACTACTCCTTAGCCTTATATATCCTTTTAAATAATACTACGAACTCCTTCTTAAATTCTGCTACCTAATACTCTAAGATTAAATAATCTATTTTAGTAGTTAATAGTTAATAAGTAACTACTTTGAACAATTTAAGAGAAGGACTAACATAGTACATAAGGCAGAGCGCTAACTATAGAGATAATTATATTAATACTATAAAAGCTACTTTAATATATATATATATAACGTACTACTATCGGAACTACTAAGTCTATCTCTTTTAATCCTTTATTAAAGACCCTTTAAAACCTAAGTTCTTAATACTTCTATTTTAAGTATTTATATAGTTCTACTTTAATAACTACTATTTAAATATCTACTACTTTCTTATAAACCTATAATTAACCCTAGTTTATAAAGTAATATATTCTCGAAACCCTAGGTATAACCTTAAGTATAGGCTCTATAACCTTATAAACTAATAAGTTTTATATAATCCGAATTAATTTAATCTATCATAGACTAATTTAATAAGGGACTATAGAAGCCGTTACTATAGAGAGATTGCTTTACTTTACTAACTCTAGGATAAGCTATACCTAATATAGAGGACTATACGAGTTATAACTTTAAGGTAATACTATAATAGCTATAGGTACCGGAGGTATACTAGTAATCTTATAAGCGAGTATAGCCCGAATAGTTATACTCTCTACCTATTCGCGCTAGTTGTAATATCCCAAAGCTTCCGGATAACTAATAATATATAGTCGCCGCTATATAGAGACTAGTTTAAGTACTATAAAAAGTACTATAAATTCTAGTCTAACCTTAGTAACTTTAATAAGCCTTACTATTCCGAAATATAATTTCTACTATGAATCATATTCCTTTACCTCTACTACTTAAACTAACCGCGGATAGCTAGTAGATCTAAGCCTTTTAAAAGTTATATTATAATAATATAAGATATAATAGCTATAATAATATATTCGTATATAAATTATAAGTGTTTTATTAGTACTATCGAATAATTAGTATTTAAACGGAGAGTCTACTAAAGGTCTTTCCTACTATACTTAAGAAAGACGTATTTATATATTATTATACCTAGGTTATAAAGTTAGCTTTACTATTTATAGATATTATATAAGTAGTATAAACATATTTTAAGAATAGAAACTACTATTAATATATATAAGACAAATAGAATAAACATACGTTTAATTACCTTAAGAATAAGTACTTTAATAAATCTCTTACTACTCATTTTAATATAATACTTACTAATTTATAAGATCTTTATACTAGTCTTCTAAATAATCTATAAGGCGATAAGTACTTTTATAAGAGAATTGTTCGTTATTACCATAGAATTCTAGAGTATATTAGTATTATTACCTACTAAATATAGTTAGTAAGCTTATTACTTCTATAAAGTCATTAATCTTATAATACGAGTTTATTAAAGGAATAGTATATAGAAATAATGGTAACCTTAAAGGAACTTATACTATAAGACTAGTATATTATATTACTTCCTCCCTATTAACTTTGTTTTAACTACTATAAGCTTACTTATATATATACTATATAGACTAAAAATACTATAAACAAGATAATTAATACTTTTATCAGAACTATAATAATTACTAGGGCTATATTAGATAATACTATATTTATAAAAACTTAAATTACTATATAAATAAGTATCTATATCTAGTTAAGGAATAGGAATAATATAAGAAGAAGTAGTAGGGTAGATATAAGAAGTTATATAAGAGTAATTTCAATAAGTAGGATTTAGATAAGATATATTATATATTTATTATAGATTATAAAGGTAATTCTAACTTTAAAACTAAGAGTTCTATATTTAACTCTAATTCGAATACTAATAAGCTAGAAAAGGGTTATATTAGCTATTATTATACTATAGAGCTAATTACTTTAGAATCGTTAGATAATAATAGCGCTTATTAGCTAGTTACCTAGTATAATAATATATCTTATATATACTAGGTCGGGTTTTAGGCTAATAATAAGCTGTTTGTTAGTAGTTAAGAGGTAGATAAGGCTAGTATACTTACGGCTATTACTACTATAAGAGCTCTAATACTAAACAAGTGCTAGTGTCTAGAGTACTTTTATAGTATTATAATTAATATAGCTACTACTACTTTTAACTTAGTAGGATAGGATTAATATATAGTATATAAGGCTATTTATACTTCGCTACTATAACTAAGTATTATAAGCGTTAAATTTAGTATTAGCGTATCTATTACTAAGGTTTATATAACTATTAATATACTACTCGGACTAATAGACTTTTATATATTTAAGATCGAAATCTTATTTATTATATACCTCTAAGAGTTAGATTAATATAAGGTTACTTTCCTTAATCTTAAGAATATAATTTAATATATAGATAAGTCTTATATAACTATTATTTAACGGTTTAGACACCCTTTTATAGTATACGGATAAGCTTTATATAACTTTATATAGTAATTCCTAACCTTTTTAACTAAGACTAAATTATATCGACTCTATAAGTAATTTAGCTACCTATCTATCTAAAGACTATAGAACGTTATAAAATAAGCCGGATATAAAGTAGACTCGTATATATTTAAGAAGTTAGCTAAGTGTTATAATTACTACTAAAAGTATAGCGCCTTACTATATAAATTCTACTTTGCGCTTAAAGATAATAAAGACTTTAACTATATAGTTTATATAGATATATTCTTTATTTTAGGAAAATCTATACTTTATATAATTAATAAAGCTACTAATTAGAATATTACTTATTAGCTTTAAAACCTTTTAGCTAAACACATCTAGGATATAATTAGAAAGTACTAGATTTATATATTTATAGAGCTAATAGATATACTTATAACTAACGTAGAAAAGAACTTTATGTCTAAGGAGTTTAAGTTATATATAAGTACGCTTAATATATGATTACTACTATACTAGTAAAAGTATATAATTCGATTAGATTAGTTAAACGTTACTATAAGCTAATCTACCGCGCTTACTCGATTATCTATAAAAAGCTCCTAGACTTATATAAGGATTTTATACTTTAAATAGTAGTAAAAGCTATTAATAATACCATAGAACCTAATAGATTAATACTAACCCTACTTGTATTTAGTATATATTTAAAGATAACCGATTACAAAACCTATTCGACTATAGTTGCTTAGTAATCTACTATACTTCGAAAGGCTATAATAGAGGTACGTAAGATTAAAGCTAAACACTAAGTTCAAGATACCCTTAATATATAAAATAGACCTTTGAATAAGGTTAAAGATTTACTACTAGGATTAGAAGTCTAGGTATAGTATAAGAATAAGAAGCAGTAAGTGTAACGACACGTACGATATGTTGCTCAAGGAGCGTCCAAGGTGTAGGTTATGGAATCGTAGAACTGTCTATTCGAAGATTCTAAGCTAAGGAGAGAAGAGAAGGAAGGACAGAAGCTCAAGAGCCAGAGGCTCTTAAATACAGGAGGTGGCGCCAAGGGCCATGCCTTAGCCGAGTCTCAGCCAGGGGCTCGTTTGACGCATGGTGGCCGCCGGGTTCCAGCCAGGGCTGGTCTGTAGCGTGGTGGCGGTGAGAACCGTCACAGTAAGGACTATATATATTAAGGGGATAAGAAGGCGAAGATATTACTATTAATATTAATAATCGATTAGTCAAGTTTTAAAGTATAGTTATTAAACCTTATTACTCTAATAAGGACGTATCTAACTTACTTAATCTACTACCTAATATTAAACTAACTAATATTATAACTTATCTAGATACTAAGGATATACTACTTATAACTAATAAACGAATAGTACTACCTAAGGGTTAAACCTAGCTAAAGCGCGGTCGCGGTTACTTATAAAAGTATACTATAATTTATTACCTTAAAGTAACCTCGACTTAGGACTTAGAGGATAGCGATATATCCTACTTATATCTTATAGATAATAGTACTATTTATACTACTTTTAATAACTTTTATAAGATCGAAATAAGTAGATTAACAAAGAACAGAGTATATAGAATTATTTCTTTTAATAACCTACCAAAGGACGCTTATATATTTAGTTCTAGATTTATTAATACTATTAAAAATAAGAGAACTTCTACTATATTCGAGAAGTCTAAACTAGTTATTAAAGCTTTTAATAATAATAATAAGAAGATAGTCCTAACTTAATCTCTAATAATTTAATACGTTAGTATTAGATTAATTATTACTTTTATAGTAATCCTATTATACGTTAAGGATAAACCTTTAAAGTTATAGCTCTATAATATAGTTTAAGTATATACTTAATCAAAAACTATACTTAATTAACTATTCTTTATATAAGGACTAAAAGGATTACTAAAGTAGGAGAATATATACTTTAATATCTTAAAGCTATTATATAGTATTCTAGAGTTAGGTAACTACTAGTATAATACTTATCTTAAATACTATATAGAAATACTATATCTAAAGTAATTTATATATAACTCCTACTTATTATATATAAATTATAAAGGAATATTTAGAATAGTTAGATTATAAAATAATAATACTTTCATACTTAGTAATACTATATTTATAGATAAGGAGTAAGAAGAATCTAAAGTATTTAAGTCGAAACTAATTAAGTAATTAACTATTAAAAACCCCTTTAAATTTAATAGTACGAATATCACTTTAGATAAGAATAGTTTAATTATACTTACCTATAACTATACTTCTTATATTTGGTTGTTAAGTATAAGCTAACTAATCTTATAAGTATAAGAGGATTAGTTTAAAAGGATTATTCTATAAAGGATTAGTATATTACTTAGTAAGTACTTAGCGTATATATAGTAATAGTTTATTAACTAAAGGCTATATTTAATCTAAACGTTACTATATAATTAATAAATTATAAAAAGAGAGAAATTTAAGTATTAAATAAGTAAATTTAACAGTTAATTAATAATTTAAAGAGAGGACTTAAATATAGCTCTCTAGACTATAATTCGCTCCGACTTATTCTATTTATTAACGCCTTATTTATAAACCTAATAGACCTTTCTTTTTAGATTAGATATATCTTATACCTAGCGGATAAGGATAATAATGCTATAATCCTATACTAGAGTTCTATAAAGTATAGATAAGTTATATAAAGTAATCTAGCTTCTAAGCTATATACTCTAAGTAGAGGTTTTGATATAGTAGGAGTTATTAAGTTAACTTTAGACGCTATCCTAGGTTATAAGCTTAACCTTACTATTTATACTAATTCTAAGTTAATCTATAATTATTTAACTAAACTTAGTACCACTAAGGAGAAGCGATTAATAAAAAACGTAATAGTACTTCGATAAGTATATAAATAATAAGAGATTTATACTATTATATAGATTCGAGGAGATTCTAATCCCGCGGATTTAATAACGAAATTAAAGCTCTATTAGGTACTCGCTAAATTAATCGAATCTAATAAGATTAAGATTAATATATAGGAGTAGGTTAAACGTAGAGAGATAAGAGTAAGGAAGGAGGATATTAAATAGGTTCTTTAGAAGAATATTATAGAGTTACTTTTGTATAAAATAGGGTTTTGTTTTACATTATTTAAGGAACTAGGAATAGCTAGTTATTTAGTTAGTACGTTACCGAGTATAGCCTTCCTCGTCTTTTAAAGTTAGCCTAGTATTAGTATAAGTAAATACTACTTAAGGCTACTTACGTACCGTACTTAGTGCGTGCGTGTTGCTCAAATCTTGTATATAAGCTTCCGTTTCTCTGGAACTCTCTTCTTCCCTTACTTTGTTATTCGCTCAATACAGCAGTTTCCGTTTGACTCCGTATTCATCACAGCAAGCAGTGGTTCACTCCACACGGTTACATAAAGGATAGTAGATATAGAGGTATAGAGGCTTATAGAGAAGCTTAAAAAGATAAATATAGTTATAGAATAAGGCTATAGGATAAAGAGGATATTTACTTTTACTTTATTTATATTTAGAATACTAGACCGGAATACTAGATACCGGAGTACCTCGGGATAAGGTAGGCTTTCGAAGGGGGGTATTTATAATATATAGACCGCGGTTATAAGACACGGTTATATAGTTATATAACTTAGCGGCCGCCGAGCCTCTATACTTAGCCGGCTAGATAGTTTAGTTAGTTATCTAAGTTTCTTTTATACCTTTATACCGTACTATATAGTACCTTTAATAGATAGTATAGATATTACTATTTAATAGTATATATAGCTTTACTATTACTAAATTAGACCTAGAATAAATACCTTTATAAATCGAGCTTAATTTAAAGAATTATTCTTAGTTGAAGAATCATATTAGAGTAATAAATAGTATGTATATTTTTATTATACTATATAATAAGAAACGATTTATTTTTTTAGATAGACTTAGTAACTTATCTTAAAATATACTAGTTATTTATACGTTTAATATACGATTCATATATATATTATTTAAGTAAGAGAGAAGTATAGTAGACTTAACTTTATAAGTATACGCTATTTATTAAAGAGCTATATAAATACTAAAGGGGAAATATATTCTTAGTAACTATAGCTTTCCTAGCTTACTAGAATATTTAGTACTATTTAAAAGAGTAGAAGGTAGGAAAAGAGAATAGATAAGTCTCTTAAAATAAAAAGAAGCTATTTGACCTATACTATACTATCCTATATAACGTAAACAAGTATATATTTAGAGTCTTAACGAATAAGTTTAAGATATTAATAGTATTAAGGAGATTTAAGATAAATGTATAAGTAAGACTTATTTCTACTCTATATATTTTATATAATATCTTAAATAATCTAGTTTAATATCCTCTTGTCTTAATATAATTTATTCCTTGTTCCTCGGATCCTAAAAGAGACTCTAGAAGGCTTTGTATAGGTAGGAACGTTAAACCTTAGATACGTACTAGATTAGGTAAGGCGTAGGAATACCTACTAGATTAGGTAAGAAAAAGTGGGTCGTGCAGGAACACTAAAACTCGTCCGTAGTATGCGGCTCTTTACGCCTATATAGCGGTACTTCTACCGGTCGGAAACGTATATTTTTCGAGGAGAAGGAAGCGCTTAATTAACCCTATAAACCTATCTTATTTATATGTCTTTCCGACTAGTAGAAGTATAGCTACGTAGCTATATACGTACAGGTAAGGCTTAAGTACGTATACTATTCTCGGTACGGCTATCTATATAGCTAGTACGTAGCTATACGCCTCGGCTACTATAACCCGAGTTCCTACTTATACAACGCCTTTAAGAGTCTCCTTCGAGACTCTTATACTAAGATTATATCTTAAGTACTATTATAAAACCTAGTTATACTAAAGGAATAGAGCTAGACTTTAATAAGTATAAGAAAATAGAGCATAAAAACAAAACTAGTAATATGTTTATAAATAAAACTAGATATTATAGTAATTCTTATACTAGGAAACTAAGAAACGAGATAAGAGATCGAATTATAACCACTATATAAGAGTACGAATTATATATAAGATCTCTCTATTAGTAGATAGTTCTAATATATATCTCTTTTATTATATTACTATATTAAAATTACGTAATCCGTTCTATTATATTAAGTTTACTTTATTGAAGACTCTTTATTAGCTAAATATATATAAACTAGTTATATCTATAGTAGAATAATTAAGTACTTAATTAGCTTCTTATTTACTATATTTTATTATACTACTAGAGTACTGTTATATAAACAGGAACAGTATGTGTGAATGTGTAGATAGTAATAAGTGTCGAGAGCGAAGGTGGCCTGAATGGCCGACTATATACAGAAGATGCTGACGTAATCCATGACGTCTACTCGTATATGGCCGTCACAAGTACTAGAAGCGAGCTACTAGGTAACGTTACTTTATACTAACTTTTCCTTATTAAAAGTAGTCTAATTTACTTAGTTTTTTTATTATATAAAAAGTTTTAATCTAAGGATTTAGTTATATAATTAAAAAAAAGGGTTTTCCGGTAGTATTATTATAATAATATAGTATATAAAAGTTATTATATATAACGGCTTATTTATTAATAATAATAACTATATAGTATAATTTATAGTAAATAATTAATTTATTATTTCAAAGTAATAATAATAATAGTATAAATAAAACCTTTATCCTTTAAACCCTCTTAAACTTAATCTAGATTTATTTCTAAGTCTTTTACTAGTAGTATAATAAGGTTATTTATAGAATACTACGGTTTTATATACTCCTAGAGTATTTATTTAATCTACTTTAATTATAGCTCTTTACTTTCTTCCTTAATTAATAGATATTCGACTATATATTTAAAGACTTAAAATACTTATATAGTAATAATTATACCCTAGTTAGTTAAAAAAGGCTTATCTTATATTTTAAGAAGGGCTTATTTATATAAGAACTAATTTAGTATATTAATATCTATTACTATATCCCTTATAACTAGCTTTAGTTTAAGAGTCTTTATAATCTTATTTATACTTTAAGATATCTTAGATATATACTCTTCTCTTAAAAGCTTTACTTTCTTATTTAGTAATAGTTCTTTCGATAATACCCGCTTATTTAAGCTCTTTAAATTAAAAGGATCTAATAATTAAGTAGACTCTTATTATATATTTAGTAGAGCTTCCTTTTTTTTACTTTTACCTTTATTCTTTAAGCTTAACTTTTTAGGCTTCTTTTACGCGCTTATATAAGGCTTACTATCTTTACTACTATAGTATTCCTAGTATAATATAATTTTAGCCTAAAGTTATTATTTTTATACTATAGTTATAAAAGAACTTATATTATTTTAATATAAGAGAGTAAGATTAACCTTAGTCTAGCTTATTTAAGGACTAAATTATCCTATATATCTAATTCTATAGTATTAGAGTTACTAGCGTAGGGTTTATTATTAGATTTTATACTATTAGAGTTATTATTATTTACTCTTTAAGAATAGCTATATTTACCGCTAGTAAGCTTATCTAGATTAAGCTTAACTATAATATTATAGGTATAATAAGAAAACTTTTCTTTTTCTATAGTTTTATTTCTAAGTATTTCTAAATATAAATTAGCTTAATTAGTAAATAAAAGGAATAGTACTTTACTATAATATAATTAGCTTAGATAGCTAGTTCTATAGTTATAATAGAGCGATTATCGTTTTAACTAAAACTAGAATTCTTATAGATATTATATATAATTCTAAAATCCTTTTATAAACTATTATATTTAG
This sequence comes from Hymenoscyphus albidus, assembly GCA_911693285.1. Lineage (NCBI taxonomy): Eukaryota > Fungi > Ascomycota > Leotiomycetes > Helotiales > Helotiaceae > Hymenoscyphus > Hymenoscyphus albidus. The sequence goes on from CAJVRM010000744.1 coordinate 16,199, forward strand.
ATTAATAAGTACGTCCTTATCTTAGTAGTTTATACTACTTACTAAGTAGATTCTAGATCTATTCTAGAAAGTTATCCTTACTTACTTCGCCGTCTTTTCGTTTCTTTTATATAAAGTCTAGAAGTATAAAAATATCTTCTTCTATCTACTTATTATAGTCTCGCTTTTATAAAGCAAAGGTATTTACTTACAATCTTTATATAGGTTATACTAAAGGTAGTAGTTATAACAAGTTAGATAACTTAGGTAGAGTAAGATTCTAGAACTTCTTAGACTTCTTTTTATAAGCTATTTTAGATATATATATATATATATTATAATATAAAGGATAAAAGAGTTAAAGGAAGGAAAGAGAAGGGAAGGGGATAATCCTTTAAATAAGTACTTGATTTAGTAAGTAGAGCTAACTAATTTATAATAGTAGACTAATTAAATTGTAGTAATAGACTAAAAATTAGTAATACGTACGTATAAACGGATTTCTAATAAAGTAAAAAAAAACTTTATAGTAAGCTAAATAGTAATGTATATGTTTTGTCAGAATAGTATAAATTATATATAGATTAGGAAACTTTTACATAAGCCCTTAGGTCCTAGGACTAGTGTAAAAGTTTATGATTTGTACTAAATTTGTACCATTCCCACTCGCGAGCTAAACATGCTCTAAAGTAAAGGGGCTCGGTTCGGTTCGGTTACAGTAGATAAAATCCGAGTACACTGAGTAGGTTCAGGTTAGGAAGGTAAGGTGAGGTAAAGTATGGTTAATATTATACCATCATAGAGTTATGCGTTGGTGTCAAAGTGATTCAGAAATAAGAGGTCCTCCCACTATCTACTGGTAAATCATAATCTAAGCTGCTAGAGTAAGCAACGAACTGGTGTACCGTATTTGGGATATAGAATCCGGATTTCGGAAATGGATACGAGTAACTTGCCACCGTGGGGAAGGCAAGAAATCTTATCTTATCTTGATGGCGGAGAGGGTAATTTATTTCATGGTGGCGTGATGGGTTCTGGAAAAGGGAGGAGAGGAGGGGATATACTTCGGTGCGATTAAGCTTACGGGGAGTTTGAAAGTCCAATACGTGGTGGCAAATTAGGAAGTAATTTATGAAGCACGAAGTATTCAGAAGACGCACGTAGACTGTAGTTTACAGCGTAAACCACATGATGTCCCAAGTAAATGGATTCAACTAGAAGTACTTTGGTACTTCGTGAGAGCATGACGCCGTCCATCCAAAAATAGAGTCCCTCCAACCCTCCCATCCAAACTCCCATCCTCAACTCTAAACTTTCCGATCCGGATACCCCACACCCTGACCCACGGGACAAGCAGGCATATTCTCCTGCCAATGCAATTTGGCATAATCGGGTAGATAATTCTGCGCCGAATAGACACCCACATACTGGTCCACATCCGCCATGGTATAAGAAGCGCCCATGGCATTCGAAACACTCACCACCACATTCGCAAAGTAGTCGAAGAAGACGACATCCACCACCGCCGGCGTCGTGCCATCCACCGGGAACGACCCGTTACCCTGGATGTAGTTGGGCTGTCGAAAATTCGGGATCTTGCTGTGCACGGTGTCATCCCCGTCCGTCCCAAAGTCGTCCGATGTCACGTAGCCCAGCGTCACGCTCGTCTGTCTGCGGTGAATACCGCGCGTTTTGAGCGTCGCCGTGGAGCTGAGAATGGGATCCGCACATGTTCTATCCGCGAGACGGGGCATGGACCCAAATAATTGGTTGGGAGAGCTCCGTTTGTCAGGGAGAGTGGCGCCGTTCATACTATTCAGGACCTTGACCGCCATCTCGTAGGGGACTTCTTTGATGTACTGGAAGGTGTCGTTGAAGGGACTCACGATGAACGAGTCGTCGTAGGTAAAGGGCCCCTTGACCAGGTCGAAACGGATACTTCCTGAGTTTATGAGGATGTAGCGAGGGATTTGAGCGCGGTCTTGGTTGATGACTGTTGCTCCAAGGGCTACGGGGATGAGGCTGAAGATATTCCCTGGGTCACCGAAAGGTTTGCAGGATAAACAGTAGGTTGCTGGCGCACAACCGTAGAGCGAGCTGAGATTGAGCTGTTTGCGAATCTTGGTGACTTCGCCGGAAACTCGGAGACCGCTGTGGTAGTCGAAGGTCTCGTCCTGAGAACTGGTTGCGTGGTACGCAAAGGTGGCTCGGTTCCAATCGAGGTATCTGCGTGAGTAGACGATTCCGGATGTGGATGTGTTGGTGGCTGGACGAGTTGGGTTTGCTACTCCACGTGGAAAGACGTTGCCTGTGAAGGTTGAGGAGTTGATACCACTCATGGAAAGCCATCCTAAAGTTTCACAGTATCGTCCTGCTCTTCGTTAGAATATCTCATTATTTTCCCAAACTGTGAACCTACCAGATTCAAGACCCGTACTCCTATCATCATAAACTTGAAAGTCTCTGATATGGCTATGACCACCAAACTCTTGAATTGGAGTATCAGGACGTAATGTTCTGATGGTTTTATGAAGAAGCCCAAATGTGCTCGAGTAATCCGTCGTTCTGATTGGGTTATGTCCGATGAGGAGGAAGACATCAATTGGTTCAGGTTGATTCACAGCATCCAAAAACCATTGTTGCTTTACCATATCGGCTGCTTTGATAATCTTCGAGACATTGGAATTTCCCGTGAAATCGAATAAAACACCAAATGTCATGATGCGGAGCCCTATTTATGAGTTCTTAGAAAGTGTTTACATATGCAGACTTTCGGGAAGATCGCTTACCGTGCGGGGTGGTGAAGTAACGATACTTCGCTCCAACATATTCAAACACACCCGTTGCTGGGTTGGCGATTTGAACGTTGCTAGTGACATATCTTTCACCTATTCCCAAGTCAGTCAGTCATATTCACGGTGTAAATAAGCAGTAAGTAAACAGGCTCGGTTACCATAAACTTTGCTGAAATTCGAGAATGTCTTGAGTTATATTTCCTTTCTCTTAAGCTAAATACTAGGCTTAATAAGAATTAAACACCTGTTCTTCCTCTAAAAGAGAGGCTATTTTACTTAACCTTTTACCTCCTTAATACTTAACTAGTAGGAAACTATATTATATATAGTAGTAATAAAGTACTTTTATCCTATAAGCTAAATATAAGCTATTCGTTCAATTATAGAACACCCTAGTAATATCTATTAATATAGTAATCTACCCTTATCTATATAGCTTATCCTTAAGTAAATTTATAGTAAAGAGCTATAAAAGCTAAAGGTCTCGCCTAGTCGAATCGCTATACTTCTTATTCTTTTAAGCCTTAATAATACTATTATAGACTTATTAAATAGTAAGATAATCTACTTCTAACCTAACTTTATTACTATATACTACCTTAATAAGAGTATCTAGGATCTATTCTCTAGCTCTAACTATTAGATCTAAATTTACTTAAACTAGCGCTATAATTTCGCTTATATCTTTAAGTTCTATAGAGCGTAAGGAGTATATAATAGGGATAAATCTAAGGTTTGTAACCGTGTGGAGTGAACCACTGCTTGCTGTGATGAATACGGAGTCAAACGGAAACTGCTGTATTGAGCGAACAACTAAGTGAGGAGGAGAGAAGAGAGTTCCAGAGGAACGGAAGCTTAAATACAGGATGCCAGCGGCACGCACGTGCCGTGCTACACGTGACCAGACCACAGTCCCTCCAACTCCGTAACAAGGTTACCTACCCTACTAACACTACTATCGTAGAGCGACGTCGAGTATAAAGGGCCTTATAGAATAGGGTTTTTTAATAGAATTATTTTAGACGTAATTTAAATTAATTCCTAGTATATTTAGCTTTTTAGATAGCCCTATTATAGTAAGTTTCTAAGGTTCCGCGGGTATTATAAAATTAATATTCTTTATATTACTATAAAGAATAGTCTATCTATCCCTCTAAAACTTATCGATTAGAGTATTTATATTAAGCTTAATATTCTCCCCCTTATTATCTTCCTCCTTGTTCGATATCCTACTAAATCGAGCTTTAATAGAAGCTAATTACTTGTCTATTAATTCGGGTCTATATAAGAGGTTATAGACGTAGGGTTTAGGTTATCTATCTAGTTTAGGTTAAGACGGAATATATACGTCTCCGACAAAGGTTCCTACTCGAGGTCTCTTTAGAAGAACTTTTAGTTAGTCTATAATATAAGATAGTTTATAGTTAAATTATAATACTAATTTAGTTATATAAGGGAGAGGGGTAAAGTAGGTGTAGATATAGGTATAAAAACTATTACAGGGGGTATATAGTTATCAATACCCCTACTAGACCTATACTTTATAGGAGTATGTTTCGTAAAATATACTAAAAATTAGTAGGTTTTTTTGATATAGAAACAAGCGGCTAATTTTTATTTAATTTTTCCGACCCTTATACACTTTTATCCTTAACTAAGGCTTATATAAAAATTTTAGTAAGTGTACTCTTATTCCTTTAATTGAATTACTTTATTTAGCTATTAAAAATATTTTTTATATTGCTAATCTAAATAGTTTCTTACTAAAGTTAAAAAGTCGAATATTTGTTGTTACAATTAGGTGTCCTCAATTGTAGGACGCTTTAGTTGACTGCGAAATGCAACAATTTTATGTTCACACTTTATGATTGGTCATCCTCACTTTGTTGCATATCGCAATTTGAAATTGAAGTTTCTGCGGTCGGTTGGGGGTATCAATATACTTCTTGCGAACGGCCGTTCACAAGGAGATGTGGTTCTGAATATATTGAACTACGACAACTCTGGCAACATCAAGAACTGCGATAACCTTACTGAATCTACCAACCTTAAACTGCATGGACTCGCAACTGCAAAATGCGATGTGCAACAAAAAGCACAGGTTCAATGTCCAGCGAATTAAACTAGAAGCATACAGCTTTTGTTGCGCTTCGCAATTTGCAGTTGCGAGTCAAGTCCTTATTCGCCCGTTTCAGGTAGCCCATTCCGTCCACTCTGCGAAGTGCAACAACAAGCTAAAAACTGTCTTTAGTTGCAGATCGTAGTTCTATCTGCATTTGAGTACCTCGTTACTTGGACCAGTTGTAACTTCGGCTTCTTTGACGGTATCGACAATATTGAAAACCCACAGCAACAGCACCAACTGCAGTAGCCACAAGAACTGTGTGCGAATTACTATATCTAGTAAATGAAGCAACAGGGGGAGTAGGCTTCAATCATTTGCAATTGAGAAAGATCAATAGAGTTTTGTTGCACTTCGCAGTTGCTCAACTGTTTAACGGATCTATAGTTTCTAACGATCCTTACTGGTGATATAGCCTGTAACAACAGCTACTTTCGAAGTGCAACAAATAGACAAAATAAGGAAGACAAACCAATCAGGTGAGTTGAGGGACAATTTGTTGCACTTCGCAATTCATTTAACTGTTTTGTAGCCTAGCTTTACTGCTAGATGACCCTGCAGCTCCTAATGGCTCTGCAGCCCGTAACTGCTCAACTCAACTGCTGTGCAGCCTGCAACTGTGCCTATCTTGCGATATGCAACGAAAAGAAGAATTATTAAATAAACCAATCAAAAGCTTATGCAAGATTTAGTTACACTTCCCAATTTAAAGAGACTGCTCCACGACGGCTCGACTGTCTACAACTCTCGAAGCTGCAACATGCAAAACAACCGTGGATTTTAATGATCGTGAAATCGTGAATGAAAAGAAAGAGAAGTGCTATCATTACACTTTTCATGCTGGAAGGCTGCTTCGGTCATTTTCAAGGAGTTACACAATGAAAAAGGTACAGATGTGAGTGAAGAATAGGGCCCAACCTCCGATCGATGTAGCTCAGTTAGACGAAAGTTATATAAGCGAGAGCAGAAAGGGGCAAAGAAAAGTTTTCAGGCACGATACGCGAATGGTAACATGAAATATCATGGGCTCAATAGATTTTTAAACCTCTTTATCTTTGAAACTTTACTCTATTGTCTATTCAACAAAGTGTAATTAGCTAAATAGCCGACGCCTTATTTACTTTTTCTCGCTGCAAGCTGCGCTTCAAACAAGCTGACAGGCGACACTATCTTCCCATACTCAATGAACAGCTCCATTTGTCCCCGTCTGCTTATCACCTTCACAACCTATACACCAATTCACACCCAATGGCGGACTCTCAGCCTTCAACTTGAATTTGCCTCGCACATTCCATCCCACTCCACCACTTATAGGCCAGCCATGCCCACTTCCCGCCGTCGCACGATTCATAAATTCCAACGGCGTGGTCGAATTATCAATCAAGAGGCCATGCCCCCACCGCATATGAGGCTGGATAATCATCGAAGATTGTTGGGCTGTGAAACGGACAATGGCATTTGGGCCTGGAGTTAAAGTTGTCGTCCAGATGGAGTAGAACTTTGCGTCTAGAGGGCCATATGCAGAGCAATCCGAGACTAGGATCTGAGTTCCTTCAATACCTATACCACCGGCATAGCCTGCACCGTTGTCTGTGGCACCGTTGCGGTGCATGTTTATATTGACCAGTGTGTGACGGAATGTGTTTGGTTGGACAGTCACGAAGGCATTATATCCTATGATATTTAGAGAGCGAGCGAAAGAATCGGTGCTCTATGATGCGATGTCGAGAGCTGATCCTTTACAAGTTGCATCAGTGAGTACTTTTGCAGAGCAGGTGGGAGAAAGTGTGATGCTGAGATTCTCGACACCCATTTCGCTTGAGCCAGTTGGGGGCGTATAGGGGACCAACTGAGGAGCCATGTAGCGTGAGTCGAGCGAATAAGTGAGTGGGATGTCGATAGTAACGATATTGCCAGATATGCTAACTATTTTCCGTGGCTGTTGTACTACTCTGGGATTTTTGCCTGAACTGCCGTCCTGATATTGTGGTTAAGGTTGTTATTTCTGCCTTGAAGAATACACGACTCACCTCTAGCCATACCTGTGGCTTCCCATTTCTCACCAAGTCACTCATTCCATTTTCACGTACCCATTCTGGAGTTACTGCCCTCTGGATATACACTTCGGACCCAACAGCCAAACCAGCTGTTGATTTCACAGTGAAATTTGTTGCTCCAATAGGTACATGGCTATCGGTAATGGCAACAGCATCACCAACTTTCGCCTTGCCATCGCCATTCCCCATCGTAATCAGATTCATAGATCCGTTCTTCGTTGTCAAAACAGTCTTTCCCATGCCCGCACCTCGGAGCACCGTATTACTTTGCAGCCTTAACTGACCAAGAAATTCAAATGTGCCTTGTGAGAGCACCACAACGCCTCCTGAAGTAGAAACTTTGTCAAGTGCATTCTGAATGAGTTTCGTCTGATCTCCTTTTCCTGCGTTTAATGTAATCGTTGGAGCTGCAGACGGCAGCGGTTTGTCCGAAGAATGGTATCCACAGAAGCTGAAATCTGGAAGACGATCACCTTCATCCGTAACAACGTCGTTGTAGTTCACATTGACCGATGATGCTGTGTCAGTAAGAACTGCAGGCTGCGAAATTACTGCAAGAGGGAGCCCCAAAAGAGCGATACATACTTCTAAAGAAAACATCGCATGGAGTTGAAGAAGAGCGTCAGATTTCTGGAGTGTTTACCTTAATATATCTCATTTTATTGTGGAATAAGGCTGTGGTGGCGTATTGAGTCTACAAGGTATCACTCCTTCATCATCATCTAATATGAGAAGGAGTTGATTTTTACGATCACTTCTCAGCCCCTTTCTTCAGTACGAAATATGGCACCCGCTTCAGAATGAATATTTTCGACCTACAAGAAAAGCCCGGTGTCGTGGTTTTCACAGTAGCATAGATCACATCTGCTGTTCGCGAGGTTTTTCTTTTCCAAAGACAAAATTCGCTTCACAATTAATGAAGAAACTACCGTTCACAATTGTTCATATCTCCCATCAATTCCGCATTCTAACACCAATCTTAAACCCATCTTCCCACAGCCTCATTATAGTGAGTCTCAATAGGTAAAGAATCTCCCCTTTAGATATATATGGCAAGTGAACCGGACCACCCGGTGATAACGTGCAGCGGATAAAATGCGCATACCTCCCAGTTTCCTTGCAGCCTTATTTTTTTTTGGGGTAATTATGGGAAAGATTCACAGTAGACCATTTTTGGATACGTATACATGTCGTAAGGATTCGGCAATCAACCTCTGAATCGACAGAATGGGCGCGGTGCATAAGTTTGCAACGCTTAGAGAAGTCAGTCAGCACCTATAGCGTCGATTCCCCATCGTATTTTGCTTTATCTTGGCGACATTTCATCGTTCTGCTAACACTACTCAGGCTCTTCATAGTACTATGTTGCCCCGACGGGTTAGCTAGGGCTACTGCCTAGGGTAATACGTTTTGGCCTCGGCATGAAGTAGTACCATCGCATAAAACAACTTAAGAGGCCCCTCCCCCGCCACTTCGCTAATTCCGATGTAATTTACCTCTATATAAATTCAAGAATCTAATTAGCTTACAAAGCTATATTATACGGATATGTTCTACCTGTTATCCCTTCCAGACAATATGGTTACAACTTTTACCTGTGCTTCGGAGTGGAGCAAAAGTATCCACATTCTCAGCACTTTCGTGTAAATTTACGCACGCACTGAAAATGTTCCGCTGTGTGCGCTGTGAGGTTCCTGGAGCCATATAAACCCACATTCCAAGCATTTGAGCCTTAACTTGACCCAGTTATCGTATCCATATATGTCCACTTTCAAGCACAGGTAAATGTTGTAACTATATTGTCTGGAAGGGATACAGCGTAGATCAGATTCAAATATTGCTTATAAAGCAAATCAGTGTAAGAGAGGCAGTTGATTAATTCTCCCCAAGTCCCGAGTTTCTTGCTATTATTATAGCTAAGATTCTAATACCTGTAAATCGATAGAAAGCGTGGGTATCTAGCTAGTTATATGAAGTAAGACAAATACTAGTATAAATCCTTATACAAGACTCCTTCTAATGCGAGACAAACCATAACCGATATAAAACATATACGAGTATTAATATCAGAATGCGGTTACAGCGCGTACAAGGTGAATCGCTACTAGCGATAGCTGCAGAAGTCGCTTCTGATTCGTTGGCCAGCCGAGACGAGACACCAAGGCTCTGCGCTTGTTACATGATATCCCGTACACCGTAGACGACACTACCTACGAAGTAGAAGTAACAAGCCGTATATACCACATAGCCCATCGGAGAGGGAGGGGTAGACGCGAGCGCTCGGGGTTCTTTGATGACCGAGTATTGTCAATTAAATATCTTGGGAAACGCAATCGCGCCGCGGCTACCGTCTATTCAAATGTCAAACGCATGGCACGCTTGACGCAAATAAAGGATGCACTGACTATTCATGTTTAGATTCCCCGCGGACCGGTTTGCTGGCCAGTGGAAGTGCGCCGTTTCCTCGCTCGGGATTCTTACTTCGTCCTTTGTCCCAGGTCTACGAGTAAATTAATACTTCGAAGTATATATTAAAGTTAACGGGTGTGCTGAGCCTGCATTCCACTGAAAAATTCCCTGTAGACCCATTGAAAATAACGCTTACTTCTATTATGCCTGGGACGAAGTGCTTTGAGTTTTGTTTGGATAGATAGGTACTGGCTCCACCAGGGATGTCATTACAAAGAGATATGTGCTTCGAAGGAATATAAGTAGCTTCGAATCTCGCCCTGACACTTCAGTATACATTCTCTTCAAACCACATATTCAATTCAAACAAACCAAAGTCTGTGACTTATTATCATTCAAAATGCAATTCACTACCACCCTCGCTCTCCTTCTCTCCTTAACCTCAGCCACCCTCGCTGCCGAGTCCAACAAAATGGCCCGTGCTGCCGACCTTGCCGCCCTTGAGGCAGCTGACCTCCTTCCTAGGGATGTTCCAGGAATCACCTGATACGAAGGTCATGTACCTAACATCTTTGAAAGATAGAGAGAGACAATGAAATTAGGCTAACGTTGTACAATTTAGAGATGTCGAGCGAACCCTTGTGCAGGAAAATGTGGACCAGCCAACCCTCAACCTCCAAGAAGCCCAGGCCCAGGAAAACGATCAAACCGCGCAGGCGCAACGAAACGAGATGGACTGAAGCAGACATGGAATGGCTCGAGATAAATACAAGAGCGGGTTTACTGAGGCTTTTATACAATTTATTATTTTCCCTTCTTCTAGCTTGCCTCTATTTTAAGAGTCCCTAGTAGATTAAATCACTATCTTGAATACTTCATATATCAAGTATTACTTTATACTTTATGCTACGTTTGTGAGGGTTCTTGTTGCATATTTGAAATCCATATAAAAAGGCGATCTCGTAGTATTCTTCCCACGACCTCATTTTGAGATGGCGTAGGAGAAGGATCTCGACATAGGTAGATGAAACTATATATTTCAGCCCGCGCACCCTATTATCGCCTTTTCTTCAAGCTCCTTAAACTATTGCAATGAATAGTAAAGATAATGTATTATTTCGTGTACAAGATACTATATAATAATTAAAAAGTCTATGAAATAATTAATTCTTATTTATTCTATACTTAGACGAGCGTATCCCTTTAGCTACGGCCAGATTTAGGGCAAGTCTATTAGTTAAACTAATAAAATAAGATAGGTAGTCTAGATTAAAACCTTCTCCCTCATCTCAATTTACCATATATACGAATAATACCAATCAATACGGTACAAATAAACCCCCAAATCCCTCTTCAACATCTGCTTCGCAAAAACAGAACTTTGGAGATTTTACTTCAAATTTCTCGCCGAGTAATATAAGGACTTAATCAAGTTTATAGCGGGACCAAAATGTGCGGTTTGATCTACGAAGCTTACGTGGAGAGGATTAACAGGATCCGTACATGGGCGAGTTTCCAGCAATGGTGCGCAGCGGGTGAAATAAGCATACCTGCAAATCTAAGCTTGTCGCTGAATGGTAAAACAAAAAATTGAGTTACGACGTCAGTTATCTACGTGATGAAGATAAGCCTGAGTCATGGCGACCTCAACATATGAAAACATCACAAACAAGAGTCTTTCATCAAGTGTTTATGCGCAAGTGGAACACCAAGTGATAACCGAAATCACTCTACCTCCTCTCTATTACCTATCGAGCCTATCATGACTATCATAAAACCATCTATACACATAAAAACCAACGAACGAACGTACACAAACCCCTGATCCCAAAGCAACATTCTAATAAACCGAACAACCGTCTGCCGCTCTCTGTTGGGCTCCAGCAAAGAAAGCCTGTATAGCGATGTAATGATATAAAATGCCCCCCAAAACGGCGGCATGCCAAAGCTGATGCGATGAACCCCTAAAATCACAAATCAGCGGATGAACTCAAGTAGTATTGCATAGTAAAGAGAGTTGATTACCAGATATCGAAAGTTCCCGGTGCCCAACGTTCCGGGACTTTGGCAGCATAAATAAATGCCCCAAAGAGGTAGACCAGGATGCTCTTCGTAATAGGGGCATAAAATTGCCACACCCAGTCAACACCACGGGTGAATACCAGTTGTCCAGCTGGTATGAAGCCTGATGCACCGAGCGTCACGAAGGCGGCAACCCTTACTAGAGCCATGTTGGGGTGGTTGAAGGTTGGGTGTGTGGTACAGACGAGCACGACGCCTCCAAGTATCGCAGTCAGGCCCATGTACAGATACCTGCTTAGAGGTTCGCAGTAGAAGGCAAAATATTCCGTAGAGATGATTGATGCTGTTACAAGGAGCGAAATTCCTATGTAATCGACGCATGCAAATCTCTCCATGAGACACTGATCAGCTACACTATTGAAAGTGTGCCCTAGAGTGGTCAGTTTAGTAGTAGTAGACGGAGGGAAATTGTGCATACAAAAAACCGAGAACAAGAGTGTTTGAGCGGCAGCAACGAAAAACACAGCGGCTATCAGTACATCCGTATTTGTACTGAGTGAAAAGTTGGCGCTAGTAGGATAAAAGTAAAAGGCAATCGCTAAGACTATAAACAGTCCAATAGCATGGGACCAGATATTGACGGTCTCGTTGGAAATATTGAACATCGACCTTACACATTCCAGCTTGGAGGATGTGAATCGATATCCGTTGACTTGAATTATTTAGCACTACCCCTCAATGATGCGACATGAGTTTGGACTTACTGATTCTATGATTATTTTGCCATGGTGCCGGCAATTGGTCATATCTCAAAAGGCCATGCTCTCTCGCATGAGCAATAGCAGCCTCAATATGTTCCTCCAACGATTCCGCCGCCTTAATAGCTTCATCAATGACCCCGCGAGCTCTTACTATTCCCCCATCCACAACTCGCTTCCCCTCGTCCATTAACGTACCGGCCGCGCTAGCAAAGCCCTGTTCCCGCATTTTATATGCTTTCGCTTCAAAATCCGCAAGTATATTCTCCAACAACCCCATTCCCTCATATACCTTCTCATTAAGCGTCTCTTTCGCCGTCATGGCCTCGTGATATCTCGATTCCACAGTTTCAACCATTATCTTCGCCCTCCGTCTTCCAGCTCCAATAACCTCGTCCGAGACCTGCGAGCATTTCGCCCGCACCGCCTGAAGCGTCGCATACGCCCGCGAGATACTCGAGTCGAAGTTCAAGTTTCCATAGCTTTCCAAGAAATCCAATCTTCGTTCGAGTTCGGAGAGGAAGAGGTCGAGACGCACGATGATACCCTCGTCTGCTTCTAATTTGTCGGAGCTCCTTCTGCGCGGGTGGAATGAGGAATGTCGTCGTTTATATAGTCCCGGCTTCGAGGCATCGTCGACGCCACTTGTGATCGCAGTCGAGGTGTCATCGTAGGATTCAACCGTCAAAGACGATTGAGAGGCACACTGCATCCTGAAATGCCGGGGAGAGAAATCCCACGGGGTAGAGTGGGGTATCGCGCGAGGTCTTTGAAGGGATGTCGCAATGGGGGTGGAGTTAGTGAATCAATCACCGCGTTAAAGGTTGAGGAAGAGCGTTGAAATCGTGAGGGATTTGAATAGGCATGGTATGAAAAGGTCAAAGGCTAAGGAATCGCTGGCAAGCTGTTGTATCCCCACGAGGAGTAAAGACGGTCGTCAATGGCTCGAATTGGTAGGACGGGACTATTTACGAATGCAGTTCGGGGTCCCGCTTTTGTTGGTTGTTACTCACGTACCTGTTGGGCAGCACCCTCAGTACCATCACAAAGCGCCACTCGGTTGGCCCTGGTACCATTCTCCCACCAAGAACCTCGGCGAAGAACTCAGGCTTGTTTTGCGCTCATGTGCGTTTCTAGAATCTCAAGATCTCAAGCGACCAACCTGGGGAAATCTCAGAGTTGAGAAAAGGAAATTGTGTTGATTTACGCTGGACATTCAATTCTCATTGACACTGACATCACACTCGTACCCGGGAGCATGTAAGTTTTAGGGGTCCAGGAACCCTGGCGTTCTAACATCTTGACATGCTGTACAACATCATAACAAAAGTTCAAGTCGGTACACAGACAATCGGTGTCTCAGGCCAAATGCTGGTACAAATATGCCACTTTGGAACACGACGAGTACTGAGCAAGGGAGCACCGAAGAGGGACGTATGACTGACTAAATTCCCTCGAAAGTCCCTCAACAACTCGCTATACGGCTGACTGTCTTGCGACCAGCATGTGGAATTCTCTTAGCATGAGAATAGGCTGTTCAACCATAGTATTAATTATATATTTATTGTGATCATCTCAGAAAGCAGAGAAACGCCGAGCTATGCAACCACCTGCCCTTCCCAATAACCTATCTATGCCTTGTCCCTTCGCTCCCACGCAATAACAGCCGGAACTATTGGTCGTGTGAAGAGACTGGTATAATCTGTAGGAACAACCTCCTTACTCCCATCCAGATTCTTCAACTTAAATTCACGAACCATGGTCGCCATGATGGTGATGAGTTGAACGCCCGCAAATTGCTCACCAATACATCTATGCCTACCGGCACCGAATGGAAGATATGGACTCGATGCACCTTTACTGATGAGTCCGTAACCGTAATCGAATTTCTCTTCCTCAACAACCGTGTGGACGATTCCGGATGAGCCGGCGTCCCATCGATGAGGATCCCACATCATTGGGTTGGGGAAAAATTCAGCGTCACGACTTGTGCACCCAGGTGATGCCATGAGTGTATGCGAAGTAGGGATGACGAATTTCGTACCCGGGATGGGCATAGGTGATTTGACTTTTCGCATGATGGAGTGGATGGGCGTATGCATTCTCAGAACCTCCTTGAGGACGTTGTTGTGGAGAGTAAGCTTGGAAAGGTCTTCGTATCTAAGAGGAGGGAGGTCGGCTCCGAGTTCATTGATTTGTTCTTGATAGAGTTCCTCCATGATATCTGGTCGAGCGGCAAGACGAAGCATGATCCAGGATATAGATGAAGATGACGAGTGTTGTCCAGCCATGAGCAGTGCAATCATCATGTGGGCGATTTCCTTATCTGGAACTGGGGTTCCGTCCTTGTAACTCGATTGCATCAACTGCCACATAATATCCAATTTTCCTCCCTTATCGGAAGCACGTCTCTTCTTGATGATTTCCATATAAGTCTTTGCAACGGTTCGTTGAGCGTGATCGCGCGCACGGTTGTGAGGTAGAGGAGCCCAGTGAAGCATGAAATTGATAGGACTGAAGCCCATATCGAGGTCGTGGTAGAGTGAAGCAAAATCCGAATCGAAATTATCACGAACATCCTTTCCTTGGAGGGTGTGAGAGGCGGTATAGATGGTGATTTCAGCCATGGCTTCTGGTACATTGAGAGTACCCTTTGCGCCTTTGAATTGTGCGGCACGCTTTACAAATGTTTCGACTTCGTCTTGGATGATTGGAACGTAGGATTTGAACGCCTCGGTGGTCAAGCCAATTTTCATGAACTACACAACCATAATTAGCTAGTTGATATATGGCTTTTGGGGATAGAATCTGACCTTCTTCTGCTCCATCAACTTCGCATTTGGACAGTCATAAACCACATCCGATCCAAAGACCGGCGTGGTCAAAACGGTATAAATTTCCTCCGCATTGACGTCCTTGATCTTGCCATTGAGAATGAATTCATTGCCCTCTCGCCCAAGGTATACCGTTGTCTTCTTTCCAAGGAGTATAAAAGTGAAGACATCGCCATACTAAATCAGGTGTTAGTTTGCTGGTTGTTTCTGCGAGCGCAGGTGTAGGTACCTTTTCTCGACATTCGAAGAAGAACTTGTACGGATCGATACCATAAGTTACCGTGCTACCAATGATCGGAAACAAGTGGAAGACGACCGGAGGTTCATTCGGATTCTTGAGCAACAATTGCTGCAGAACATTCAATACAACTGCCAGAACGATAAATGCGACGAAGCCAGCGGCGCCGACTGCTATCGCCCCTTGCTGGGCTATCTGCGCGCCCAATGGGCCGGTGACCATTTCGAGAACACCCATCAGGCAGACAATAGATAATAGACAATGCGACGAAGACGGGAGTGGAAGAGAAGAAGGACAAGTGTCGATGCCGTCGAGGGTCGATGGTCGATGGTCGATGGGCAATTCAGGAGTTGTCCCTGGTGTATTTAATAAATTTTGGGAAGCCTCCGTACACCGTACGCACCCCCGTAAGTAATCTTGTGGGAAGTGATTGGCCCGTTCCTGCATCCGACATCCTGGACGAACCCCGGCTCACTTGGTAAACATGCACGTTCAGGCTGAAGAAACATGTCATCCAGAAGAAAGAGGTGATTTTCGTATTCGGCTTTTTCTATACATCTAGATCGACCAATACAACCCATTTCTAATAGGTCTCCAGTGCTTCAAACCCTCCTTTTGCATCTTTGAAGAAAGATAGGGTCCCATGTGGGAGGCTCATGAATCTGTCTTTTCGTATTCGGCTTGCCCAAGAATCGCAGCTTTCAAGTTTGGATCATCCAACACGGTGCTGCTATGAGAAACAGAAAGGAGATCTAGAAACCTCGATGAGGGACAACCACCCATTTGATGACCGAGAGCATAGATCCTCCTCGCCACCTCTCCATACCTACCGACCACCAACCCAATTGGGAAATTGATAACGAGTAAACGTGGCTTGTAAAAAGAATTGAATTATACAGCAAGCCTCCGCCAAAAAAAATTGTATGTCGAAACTGAAAGAATGCCCGAACCCAATACCGAATACCTACGTACCCCGAAAGCTTTTGCTTCTCACCTCCCACGAATTATCATACAGTTCTTCCACCCAATATCCTTGTTCCTGTTCTTTCCCTTCCTTCTCCACTTTTCCCAATAACTCCTGGATAACCCATGAATAATACCTACCGTCGAATCCATTCTACGCACACACCAATTCATCGAAACCCTACTCCATGATTTGCATCTCTTCCTTGCGGTTAGGAGCAAATTCATCCTTCCACATATCCCACAATCTCTCAAGTTCAGTCACATATTCCTCATGGACACGATCAATCTCACTCTGTTCAGGTTTGGCTGCCTGTACAACTCGGATTGGACGGCCAATAACAATGTTGATGGGCCTTCGGTATGGCATAAGACCGACATCGTAGTTGAAAACACCTCTGGCATGGAACAAGGGAATGGTAAAACCCAGGACCTTTTTGACTAGAAGTTGGAATTTGTGGACCCGGGGATGAGAATCAACGTTATATTGATCATAAAGGTCATTTTCACCGAAAGATAGAACAGGGACAAGATCGGCTCCAGTCCGGATGGCCATCTTGACAAATCCCTTACGACGCTTAAGAATAAGTCTGAGGGAGTATGGCTGAGCGTCTAGAGATTCACTTGCTCCTCCGATAACAATGGTAATTGCACGACCCATGCCCTCCTACAACTTTGTCAGCTTGGCCTGGATGGAAATAACCTTAGAAAATCTTACATTATTGGGACCGCCCTTCGAAAGAAGGTTCTCGCACGATTCCTTAGAAACGGAAGCAATGCCCATAGCCAGGGCGTAATCGCGATACAGAGGAATACGAAAGTTGGAGTCAAGTGTTAGAAGTGTATTCTTGATTCCGGGAAAAAGTTGCGAAAAGCCAAGAGCCTCTGTAGCAAATGCTCCAAACGCACCAAGAGAAAGAATTCCATGGGGGTGATATCCGAAGATATATTTCCTGGTAGGGGGAAGCTCCTGGGTCCGGTGTAGCCTTGCAGGAAAATATGACGCAAAGAGAGACCAAATTGGGGAACGGCGGAAGAATTCCAATCGATGGGTCAAAGTTCCAGAAGTTGATGCTTTAGAAGTAAGGCAGTAGATCATGTATGGAATAAGTAGAGGCCAGAAAAGAGGTATTGCACAAAGGAAAAAGAATAGGGAAACACAAATAGCTATGCAAAGTGTATGAAGAAGAACCACGAGAGTTTGAAGTCTACGTTGTAGAGGGACATTCATCGGGGCAAATCGAATTCCGCTGTTGTGCCATCGCTGACCTGCAATCTTACCACTGGCAAGACTTTCCTCTTGATCCTTCTTTGAAGAACGATTGGGGACTTTGGGATCCTTTGGCTGATCCTTGGATTGAGTTTTACCATCAGCGGAGGCCGATTTGACCGTAACTAACTTGCTTCCGTTTTGAGAACCCTCGACTTTCTCGAACATTGTTGAGTGTTGCTTGGAAATACCCTTGGGGGTGTTAGAAGCTTCCGGTTGTACCTTGCTACTAGGTGCCGAACCACCATTGGCATCTTTGCTCCCATTTTGTGAATCCTCCGAATGGCCATATGATGGCTCTTTAACTACGTTGCTGGCGGCGGTTTTCTTGCTCTTATTCTTTGGACTTTCAACATGTTGTGCCGTAACGTCGTTATCCGGAATACCAGAATGAGTAGCAGCAGCTTCGTGACCCTCTGCATACTCTGAAGAGGCATCAGCACGCGTACGTTGGGGTTGCTCGCCGAGTTTCTGGGTCGCAGCTTTGCGATTATTCTTCTTCTTTGGAGGCGTCTTTTGGGATTCATCTAGACCCTGTTAAAGATTAGCTAGTTTTCAATAGAAGGGCACATCTCATACAGTAGCAGTGTATTCACGGTTCGATTCTTGTCTTTCTGGTTCTGTTCTCGCCTCCTTTTCCTTTGCTATGGCCGAGACAATCTTCAAGATTGGAGCAGTTCTCGGTACGGCAGAAGATCCATTCTCCTTCCCGCTAGGCTCGTTGCTTGCGCCATTTGGTCCGTTGGTGGTGGAATTTACCTTTGGTGCGGATTTTGGCTCCTCAACCGCGATGTCAGCGTACGACCTCGGTGGAAGGTGTTGCCTCTTCCGTTCTGCCGGTTTAGATGGCTCGGCGTTTAGGGCGCCTGGCGGAGCCATTTTTTCTTGTGTTCTCGAGTTGATGACTCTGGATACTTGGATTGAAGAAGATTGGAATGGCAGATTGCGGCAAGCAATGAAAGATGAGGTAGGTGTGGTCCTCCAGGTTTTAGAATTGCGCCTTCCTGTACTGGTACTGTACGTACCAGCGGCTCACTCGCACCTTCATTCCAGCATGACGTTTAGCGTCAAACCCAGCAGGAAGGATGTACAAGGGTTAACAACCGTGCGGCCTTTGCCATTGACACACCATCATTCACTGCCGCAGTTCATTGCCTTTGTCTTTAGCGCTATAATCGACTTTCATAGGTTACGTTACTTATCCTAGACAGTTGGCATTCAATCCACCCTGTGCTGTGATCAAGTAGAGCAGATAATACTGTTTTGTGAAAGACTTGTGTCTCCTGATTTTGACTTCTGATACCTCTCTCTCACAAGAAGAATCTCCCAAAACAACGTAGCTTCCCAAGAGTGATAACATGCCAATCCCTCGCAGCTTCTTCTTTTATTAACCTTAATCTTCCAGAACAATTGCTTTGTTTGTGTTAGACTTTTTGGTAAATAAATCTAGCAGCTCTAGAGGAACTGTAATTTATAAGAGAGCTGTTTGTTGCCGCTCATTCTACCCATCACAAGCCAATTTCTTACACACACAGCCAGACCATACAAAGTGTATTACTAAAACATTCATTTTAGAACACTAGAACCATTAATGCGTCTTGTAAATCCTCCTGTAAGCAAAGGCAGAGGCAATAAATCGCCAGTGAACATTGGCAATCTACTCTTTATAAGGCGTTACAAAAGTCCCAATCAACAACAAAAAGACAGAACGCCCAAGCTTGAAGAGAAGAAAAACCAAAGAAAAAAATCAAGGATATCTTCGTAAACCTGTCACAAAAAGGCTCGCTAGAATCTACAATTACACATAAGCCCGGCCACGCCGACACCCCCGACCTCGCCCCCCCAAGAATACCCCAGCTCCAGGAATTGTGAGAAAATAATAACAAAGTGACTAGTCCGTCAAAGGCTAGATGGAGAAGTCACAAGATTCTGTGATTTGCATAAGAAACACTTTTGTCGCAACTGCCCAGAAAACCCCCAACGCCATCCCCTGATCGTCAGCCATCAGATATTGGAAAGATTGATGTCTATCTTTACATCCTTCCCATACGCCTCATGTACACCTGATCGTCAAATGATTGCAGAACACATTCGTGTACTTGTACCCCGTGGATTTTATATATTACGAGGGGGCATTTTGGTGTTGAGACTGACCTTGCCCAGCAAGTTGGTTTCTGAGCGAAAATACTTCTTCGGAAAGCCGCTCAATTTTGTCGTCTTTCATTTTCGCATGTTCTTCCATATAATGAATCGTCTCAATCAGCTGCTTGGCTTTATCCTCCAGTTGCTGGATGTAAGCAAATGCATTTCCTTCGTTAGCAAAGAGATTGGGATTGCTATCGACGCTGCCAGATGCTTGGTGATTTGACGAGCTGTTAGTACCACGGCTTGAACTCGAACCTTGTGGTAGATAAGTTGACATTCCAGAAGTAGAGCCTGATGATTGCTGCGCCTGCTGAGCATGCTGCGGGGCGTTTGGAGAACCTAGTTGACTTGGAGTCTGGCTAGAAAGCGTATATCTCTGATCAGGAGGGGCCAACGATGATAGTGCTGGTAGCTTGGAAGTATGTGAGTTACGTGAAGATGGAAGCGACACACCAGGCGGTGAGTTTCTTCCAGACTGCCGGCGCCCAAATTGCTGTTGCTGAAACTGAGTGGTTAAACTCGGCGATCTTTGTCGATTCATCATTGATACGTCATGCCCTAATTGATGTCCATGCATTCCAGATGGACTGAGTGGTTTAGGACTCTCCGTCATTCCGCTCTGCGAAAACATTGAACCACCTCCAGTATTAAGCGATGTGATACTTGTGTTGGGCGAATGTCGACCACCCATGTTATTCTGCATGTTCTGGGGGCCATTTGAGCTGGAAGAACCATTTCGTTCGGCAATGGGTGGGTACAAACCCCCTTGATTTTGACCTAGTCTCGGTCCAGCAGGTGGATATGTGCTTGGAGTGCGCGACTGAGGTTCATGATTATCTGCGCTGCCTGAATTACTTCCCACATGTTGAGCTTTGATACTAGGGAGACTGAATCGTCGGCGTTCCTCCTCAGTCATATCAGCTTCATTTTGCGGGGTTCCAGTCGTGTACATAACACCATCCATTCCCTCGTCACCGTCGCCGCCATTAGAACCCTCAAGGTCATCGTCGCCCCCAAAACTGCCCATACTAGCTCTTCTACCAGCACAACCACCTTGGCCTTTGCTATGTCTCGCCAAAGCATCTCCTCGAGCAAATTTGCGATCGCACTTGGGACAGACATGAGGTCTCTCCCCAGTATGTAACTTCATATGTCTCTTGAGGTCGTGGAGCCTTCTGAACCTCATATTACAGGTTTGGCAGACAAACGGCTTTTCCTGGCTATGTGTCAAAAGATGACTTTTAAGGTTATGATGACGAGTGAACTCGGTAGCACAATATTGACATTTGTGTTTCTTTTGCGAGGGAGAACGAGGTACTAAGTGTTGGCCTTGGCCAGGCATAGGTAGACTCATGCCGCGTGGAGGTATTCGTGAAGAATCTATTCGACCTAGAAGGTTGCCCGGAAAAGATAGAGCTCGGTTCGATGATTGAGCGTCACTAGGGGCTTGGAGGAGGGCTCCATTGTGGGCTCTAGTATCCCGATTTTCTGCTTCAATGGCACTGGTCATTGACGTTGGGCTAGCAACAATTGTCGATCCAGCAGTCGCAGTTCTTCCTGTGCTACCCATACTTGCTATGCTTGTAATACTTGCAGGGCTGGTTTGACTGGTTTCATCGAACTGCATAGGGCTAGGAAGAGATATAGGGTTTGAGGTGGCCGATGTGCCTTCACCCATATTCGCAACAGGTGCGGGGCCATCCTGGGGTTTGCTCATATTCGATGCGCCTGCAGCCAGGAGAGAAGATAATACTTTGTGAGTCGGGTTCTCGCTTACAGCGCCTGGACGTAGGTTCGGGGATTTTTCTCGTTCCCGCTGTGTATCGGCCAGAGCTGCGGCTCCAGTCAGAGGTAGAGGGTGAATGCCAGGTGAAAATGCGCCCTTAAAGCGCGGGGACTTTGGCGAGGGCGACAACGATGTTCCCAACCCCGCGTTTGTAGTGAAGGTTGACGATGGATCTACCCGACCTCGCTTTAGAGATATGTTTTGCGAGGGCTCCAGGTCCGCACCAGAAGGGCTTGCAATCGAAGTCGAGACTGTAGCTGGCGCGGCCAAGTTCTCACGGAGTCCTGAAACTCCTGGTTCTGTCGATTCTTCGGGATCCATGTAGTGAAATATTTCGAGTACGTGATATTATTACGGATCGTGTGATTTTCAATGTAGGAAGCTTGCGCGGGAATGGGTTGAGGTCAAAAAATCATCTCGAGTCTTGACAGTGGTGTGTTAGAGGCAAATGGTTGATGCGCTTCACAAATATCTTCACCAGAGTCAGTGGCAATCCTGAATTTCATGTGTGGAAGGGGCAGACAAGCGTACTTGCAATGCACTTTAAGTGTCGGAAGTCCTCAATGGAAACGATCGCGGGGGCGACTATGGGCGCAACTCGTGGAATCCAAAGACCGTAGCTTTTGATGGGATGAAAGAGAACTCATTCAAGAGAAGATTGGTTTGTGTTCAGGTAAATTGGCGCAATCGTGGAGCTTCCGATTGCTCGCATCAGTGGATCGTGGTTAGGGAGTGCTACTGTTGGTGTTGAGCGAAAAGTGCTAGAGACCAGTAGGGCTGGCAGGATGCGATACGATGTGAAGCTGAGTAAAGATGCCGTCGGATGAAGAGGCTCCAGGGCTCCAGGGCTGTGCAGTGGCTCCCATCGCCGTCATTATTCATCACGTGGGCCAGCAGCTGCCAAGCCTTGTCCGGGTGGACTCTCCCCAGGCTGTTTTTCTCGTTCCCACTACTCACAGCCCCTGGGTAACCTTACTATCCGTGTACTCTAAAAGTGGCAGAGACTTCTTTTATCTTAGCCTACTGTAACTTAGTTAAAAACTATTTGATTCTGTTATTTTGTTATTCAGTTAGACAAATCAAAATGATTCATCTAAAACGATAGGACAATGAAAGCAGTTGTTCTAGATGCTTCAAACATTTTGATACTTAGAATTAACCTACGTTAATGATCAAAGATGAATCTCGGCCACTTTTCTTGTCCACTAGGAGTCTACCTATGTAGAGTACGAGTTCACTACACTACCTACCCACCCCCGTTCCCTGTGCTGAAATATTTACGAGTCCGCACTTGCAATGGCTACCTATTATTGCTGGCGCTCCCAAACTGCTCATTTCTCTTTCAAGGATTTCCGGAGTGAGGTCCGCTAACGATCACTGCCCGCACCTGCATCCAGAAGAGCGAGGAGCCAACAAATATCCTGGGGTACGGAGGCAGTCAATAACTCTTTCCCTTTTGGATGGGGCCCCTCTATGGGGTTGCGGATACTCGAGTACACCAGTCGGACTTCTTATCTGTTTTTAAGCTGTGCTGTGCCCCAGCCTCAATTTTGAACGCCCTCGACGCCCTCGAGCACACCCAAGACGAAAAAGCAATCGCTTGGCCCAATAGTTGCCCTGGTATATATATTACAACGGCTGACCGGGATTTGACCTTTTTTCCCTTACGCCACAGAGCATGGGTAATTACCAAAGTGGCTCTGATTCTTTCCAATTAATCTGGGAAGAGCGCAGCAAACCTGGTAACATTCACGATGGGATGAGGCTGCATGCTCTGTCGTTCGTCATCAGCCACTGGTCGACATTTTACCCCATTGTGTTGGTCACAACCGCCCCTCTTTTTCATGAGAAGAATTGCCTATTTAGTTTACCGAATTTAAAGTTTCTTGATATCAGAGGCAGATACATGCCAGGACGGAAGTGTTCTGCATGTCCAATGAGGCTCTGTGGTTTGGCGAAGCACGAAGACGACCATGAGGCATTCGCTGCCCAAGGAACTCTTCAAATGAAGGAGGTTCAGTCAGTAGTGGACGCTACTGTAAGTATCTCAATCGCCTTACGAACCTCCTGACCTAGGCAGCATCACCTCTTGGCAAAGCATACAGAACTTGTGAGAATTGTGAAGCGGTGTGGGAAGTACAAGTGCACCCCCAGGTTTTGACTCAGATGGTTACAATCCTATTTTGAGAGCATTGTGTCCAGATCTAAAGCTTAGTAAACCTGATAACCAGTAATCGTTAAGGATTCCATTTACTGAACCTGTTTTTCTTATGAGATGTATATAATTAGCGGTTGTTCAAATTTGATTTCCTTTGACTAGGTAGATACATGAAAGCGATTCAGTTAGATTACGCTCTCTAACTTCTTTTATCCTAAATCTCCTATATTAATTTACCAAGGCTTAATACTATAGGAATAAGAATAACTTAGAGAGGGATTATTAGCTATCTACCTTTTAATAGAGGAATAAGATAGTAATAGAAAGGTTATTGTTCGTTTCTTTTTATAAAAGAGATATAAGGATTTATAAATACCTAAGTAGTAGTAATACGCTTCCTTCTGATTTTGTTGTCTGTTTTCTTAAACTAAATTTCTTAAACTAGTAAAGATATATTTAGAACTTTAGATTTAATTAGTAATTTACTAAGACAATTAGCCCAACTAATAACTTTATAAGAAACCTAGTAATTACTCTATATAACCTATCAAAAGTTAATGTAACGAAATTCTAGTACAACCAGGATTTTAAAGAGTAGTAGAAGATTACTTGTGAAATATTAGAAGTACTTTTCTTTTAAGCTATAGTTTTAGGTAATCTATTATTTTGAAACTATTAATATAGAGATCTCAAGTGGTTTTAAGCAAAGGGAAACACATAATTCCAAAAGTGATATAATATATGATAATGTCCTAAGTTAAAGGAGTGAAAGTGTTTGAGTACTCTGGGTACTTAAACCAACAGGTTCTACATTGAAACGCGACTAGGCGAATATATCCTAATATAACCAAAGGGTTAGAAGACGAGGGCACAATGTGGAATGGATAAGCTGGTACACAGAGAGAAGAGCTAGCTAGGGGGCGAGCAGGGCTCTAATATAGGAGCTGACTGTCGACCTGGAAGTCTCTGGAATAGTACTAGCGCCTTCCATAGAATATGCTAGTGCCAGACAGTGGAGCTGAGAGCTCGTGTCGTAACACAAAGACAAAAAAACCAGTACCCTGGGTAAACTCTGCAAGTTATTGTATCTCAAGTATAGACTCTACTTTTGTCTTGGTCCAACAAACAACTCCACTGTATGGTATTCCATCCTACTTCCCACCATTCTCTTCACCTGCAGCTGTGACGGAGCTGGATTTCATTCGCTTGGCCAAGCACGTGACGAGACTTGGCATTGGAACAACTTAAATAACTTCGCTCCTTTCAGATTCTCTTCTCTCTTTAGTTTGATTTCTTCGTACCTACGGTTTTAGTTCTAGCAATTGATTCAAAAGCTGTATACACTTTATCCTTTGTTGGCATCCGTGACAGCAGCCTCCTCAACAGGCGTCGCAGTATCCGCATCACTTGGATAATCACCTACCAAAACACCATCAGCATCTTTCTTTCTCTTTCTAGACTGCCAAAGAGCCTCCACTCCATGAAACACCTTATAACAAGAGTCCACCAGGAAAAAATTGAATGTCTGCATACCAGGCCCCAAGTAATAGGTTCCATAGTTGGACTTGCCCAATCCTCCACCATTCTTCTCTGTAACATCCAACTCCACCAAATCTCCCTCTTTCTCTCCCTCCCCAAATTCGAAGATCCGGTAATCAGCATTATAATACCCCTTGTGACTAACTCCTACCCTCAAGAAGCCCGAATGAGAAACAATAACAATAACCTTCTCCGGTATGCTTCTCAACCATTCCTTCGCCATGGTTCCCCTCTCCATAAGTCCCTCTCGCGAGAAGCGATAAAGACCCGTTTTGGAAGGCCAAACGGGGTCCACAGCAGACCAGTCGAAGTCTGGGAATTCGCGTGAGATGATGGGGATAGGAGAGCCGATATCACATGGTTTATCTGAGTTCTCTTGCCATTCTGCGCGTAGGATGACAGGGACTCCACGATCTATGAGGAAGCCGAGACCTTGCTGGGCGGTTTGGAGGGTTCGTCGCATGGGGGAGATTACTATTAGTTCGGCTTTTTGAGCTATGGGGTCGGTTTTTAGAGCTTCTTGGAGCTCGGTGCATTGCTTCTCGAAGCCCAAGGGGGACGAGAGGGGTGGATCGGGGATTGAGTAGTCTTGTGAGAGGAGATGTTAGTTTTTGTGTTGGTTGTGAGCGGCGAGGTGGACTTATTATTAACATCTGGAGGTTGTGTGTTAGTGAGATCAATGTGTGAGAAGTGTATTTTGGAGATAACTTACTGTGGAGTGCTTGAGCATGTCTGATCAAAATTACTGTAGGAGGCATTTTTGTGGATGTATTTTTTGTGTAAGTTCTTAGAAAGTTGGAGGTGAAAGAAGTCCAACAGGTTGGTGGTATATCCGCTCGTAAATTCTCACAACACCAGTCAGGCTCACTGGGAGGGCTGTGAATCCATACCACCCCTGTCTAGGCTGTGAAGGACGATAAGGATAAGGAATCATAAAAGTGGGTCCTGAGGGTGGCAACCTAAAAGGCAACCAACCTGGAAAGCTCACTCACTCTGATACATCTGACTGGTGACAACCATTCTCACGCTGACACAACAATGAGCTTCAAAGCCACTCCAGCTTTTTCCAGTCGCATAAAGAAACCAAAGAAAGCTCCAGCATTCAAGCGAAGCTCATCAGGACTAAATCCATACTCTTCATTATCCTGTCGCAAACCAATACAGAGGGCAGCGACGAAACCAGAGTCTACTGAACACGAAGAGGAGGATTTTTTCGACGACAGACTGGACGATGTTGGACTTGTTAAATCCCTCGTAACGGATCTTATACTTCGCGATGTCCCGCAAGCGGTGTTATATATTAGAGGGAAAATGTGGACTCCACTCCCAGAGCAAAGGACGGGAATGAACTCTGCACGAATCGCAGAGGTGCTGAACTTTCGAGCTTCTCAGTCTCCCATCGTGACAGTTTCTTATATCCAAGCTCTTTTAGACTCGCCAACGGTGGTGGAGAAAGAGATTGCAGAGTTAACGAGAGGAGGCGCAATAAGAAAGATTGTGGTTAATGGGAGAGGACGTATGGGAGAGGTGTTGATACTGGTGGAAGCCATGGAAACTATGATAGAATCAAGAAATATGGATTCGGAACTAAAGAAAAAGTTCATTATATTGTTGCGGGGAAATACTACCTCTCTGAAATTGCCTTCCGGATTTGCAGCAAATGAGGTAAAAGAGCTGATGAAAGCAGGATTTATAACCTTCTCAAATCCCAGCTGAACAGTCACCGACGCCGTTACTAGACCTGGGGATGGCTCGCGAGGGACTTTGACTTCTATCGATAGTATCTCCAGAGCCGCGTCAGGTTCAATGGCAGCAGTCGGAGGAGAGGGCGCCGTTCATGCAGCTGGGGGAAGTGGAGGAGGGGCAAAATCGTCGACTACTCAGGAATACGATTTGGCACTTCCTGGAGCAGGCCCCTTTTTAAAACTTTTGTCAAATGCTCGGACTCACCTCCTGTCGTTGTTATCGAAGTCTAAGTATCGAGAAGCACCGGAGTCTCTCCTTCATCAGCGATGGGATGGTGGAATTGCCATTGAAAACGATACTACTGCAGCAAAGAGAAATCGTGGCGAGTTTGCTGGTGTGCTGCCAGGACGTACTAGGAAATGGAAGCAGTTTAATGGGATTTCCTTTGAATGGATTCTAGGGGAATGTGTCGGAGCTGGACTTGTTGAGGTGTTCAATACTGGGAGCGTTGGAAGGGGAATAAGGGCATTATGATGTACATGTCTTGCCGAGGAGCGGAAATATTGAGAGCGTATGTTGAACCAATAGAATTTCCAAGCGAGCAATCACCTTTCTTTTTCGAAACCCTCTCTAGCAATGCTTTTCAAGGTTGTCCTGTAAATGGATTCCTCATTAAGAAGAGGGTTAAAGATTGCTAGTCTCACATCAGGCTACATATATTAAATAAGATCTTTAAAGTTCAACCCCTCAATCGCCGGTAGGGGAGTGATGTGTTTAATCAGGGGCTTCTTATCGGAAAAGGTCCACACTCGTTTTGGACGACGACCCTTGAGCATATCTTTCCTAAAGAAGAACTAGGGTCGTAATAATGAAACCCCCGCATCTATACATCGCAATTAATAAAAAAATATAAAAAATATAAAAACCAGACAAGAGTTCTTTCTTAGAAACTTTCATCCGGAGAAAATGTTTTGAAGGGGATGTGGAGAGACCTTGAAGGTGGATTTTTACCCGGCATTGAATTTTCGTACATTTTTACGCGTGTTAGTTTAGCCATTTCAAAATCGAAAAATCCCCGGAAAGTAGGATCTGGCCTGAGACAATCTACACGGGATGAACACGATATCAGTAGTGGTGATTGAGGGGATGATGGGTCGAATCGCGCAATATGGATCAGGATCCATTCTTGATGGTGAGGAGGGGCAGAACAGACGGAATGGCCCTTGCGACGTGGTCAATGGTTTCTCGACGACCTTTCGATAAGACTGGTTCTCGGATAGACTTTCACTTTGTATCCGGGCTAGCAAGAGTCGTATTGGACTGCAGTGCATGTAGCATGCAGCATGGCTAATTCTGCATGCACAAATTGAAGATTTCTACTTATAAACTTGACGAACACGTTATGCCCGCGGGCCAATTCCATCGAGGTTCAGGGTGTTTGCTGGTTGGTTAGGTTACTGCCAGATTGCGCTTCTTGACTCAATGACTAGAGATGGGATCTTTCAGAGGCCCCTGCGTATCGGACCGTACATAAAGCGTTCTCCATGACGGTGATTGCGGGGAGACGGTACCGTACTAAGACGAGCTTAACAAGAAGTATGCTGGGGTGTATGGGTGGAGCACGAAGTAGTATCTCCATGTGTGAAGCGGAGGCTCTTACTCGCTAGAAGCCCTTCTTTTTATGCGTAGAAGATTGCAACGACCGAGGGACTCGTAGAAATCTGTTCTTTGAATGGCCTAAAAAGCAGTCTTGCCAGCCTCTGTTACTCTACCTACACATGCCAGTATACATGTTAAGGTCAAAGTACTACTGGTACGGTACAGGTAAATTAGATGACCGGATGAGGAGATTTATACCGCTGCCGCTAGGAGTCTAGCCATGACCTCGTACAAGCGGCACGAAGTACTGGTGTGGTAACGCCACAGCTGTAGAATGAAATGGCAGAGACTCAAAGTACGCTAGAGGCGGGTTTGACACTGACAGCTGGAGGTCTGTCTAATTAAGGCGCTTTCTGGGGGAAGTTGATAGGCCGGCCTTGTACTACTGCGTCGTGTTGTAGTATTGTAGTGGAGTAGTCTAGATTCATTGCAACGATTTCACACTACCTCCCTATTCTAATGCTCTAATGCCGTCGTACACTTGGTGTTGATTTGAGGACTCCTACCTACTGTAGTAGATATTAGTACATTAATAATTCTGCACTTGCCCAATCAACCAATGCCTCAGCTACAACACTGCCCAATCTTGATATAAGTAATTGCCAAGTTGGACTTTTCCTGGTAACGACTCGGAGCTCGGAGTGATCTCTGGATTAGGGTCCTGGGTCCATACGCAATACAGTCCCGGTGAAATCACCTGTAGAGGGCAGATCGGCAGCCCTCGCTCGCTTAGACTATCAGGACCTCAGTTTTGTTGTTGGTACTCTAGTAAACAGTTCTACATTCTGCCTCCTCCCATGCGCCCTGTCCGCCATTTTAGGATTAGGATCGAGGGAAGAAACGAAACCCTTGATGGAATGAAAAAAGATCCCCAGAGTGTTTTGCAATTGTACTTCAAGGAAAGAAAGCGCCCCAGCGGATGGATGAGTGGTGATATTAATATTCAGGAACCGGCGCAGACAGGCGGCGTATCCTCATCGGCACCTCCTCCAAAACATCTGGGCAGCTCCTGGGAAGTTCCTCTCTGGTCGAGTACGGTACCGCACGGCACCGCACGGCACCTCTCCGCCCGCTGGTCCAATCACTGGCCCATTTCTGCACTCAGCCTGCACTCCACAGGAACTCAGTCCGGGAAGACTTCCTTTCTCATCCACACTGACCACGGACGGCACCCTGACCATCAACCCCGGAAATCATTGAACCACAGTACTTTAATTGCTGCACTCTGCACTGTCGCCCGCAGGCTGCAGAGGCACAGGCACAGGCACAGTCCAGGATACTCCGTACAGTACAGTATTCAGTACAGTAACTATCCCTCCCTAATCGCTCTCCCTCGTCCGTTTCCGTCCCCATCATTCACTCAATCCACCGCCGGCAACGCTAGGCTAGCTCCTATCCTGGCTCCCTGGCTCCTAGCTATCTCCTCGTCTCTTTCTGGCACTTTTACTCGAGCCTTGTCACTTTAGGTCTTTCGGCAAAATTACCCTTACGCTACTTCTTCTGCTTGCTTCTCGACTTCACTGTCGCAAATTGTTTTGACAACACCATCACCGTCGCTCCTTCCTCCAATATTTTCTTTACACTTACACGTACACACTTACCTCCACCTACACCTGCACTCCCCTCGGCTTACCAGCGCGCCGTTCCCGCGATTAGAGATCCGAGATCTGATTCAACTGCCGCCGATAATAACCTTAAACCTGCCCAAACTTCAAGGCCTTCTCACGCACGAGTACTTGTCAGTCCACCTGCACTTCCACCTGTGTCTCCTTCGATTTCGCCCTCTTCCGGCGTTGTGATACCTCGAGCTGAACCTCGCCTGCAGGTTCCCTTCACTCGTTTCACTGCATAATCACTCGAACCCTAAGCCTGGGTATATTGCAGCAATTATAATCAACGACAGACACGATAACACGTTTCCCACGTTTAAGTACTCCGAGGTGGAACGAATAGGAGAAAATAACTTGGTCCAATATCCACCGAGGCATTTGTGTCGAGAGCTGCGAAACGAAAGAACCTTCAAGACCGAAACTGCGTTGCGTAGCAGGAAAAAACCGGTTGTGCAATACAAGTACTACCAAAACACCATCTACGTTGATCTAACCCCCCACGACAACCCAATCGTTTACGCTGCGGGATGATTCGTTAATCAATCCTCGTCGCTTGTTCGAATTACACAACATAAGAACTCGAGCTCGTCTATACCCAACAAGTTGATTTCCAAGAGTCTCGGCCAGGACCCGAACCCATTGGTTGCTGCCGAATCATCCAACGTCCTGCCGGCACAAGGATAGTCAGGCGGCTACGTATTTCTTTTCCGCGACCGCGGGGTTTTAGATTTTGGTTGTCCTCATAATTTTGCGAATACGTCCACCATCACCCGAAGCTTGCATATTGTCAAAGTAGATCAGCCACGATCAAGGGCGATCTGGTATTGCTGTTCGCAGGGAAGTCGGTGTTTCGAGCCCCCTCCACGTGAGTTATAGGTATTGCTTAATTTCACATCAATTCCGTTTCCCTGGTTTCGCCGCGCATCAAACACTGTATGGTTGATATTCATTCACTCCCTCTACTTGGCTGGTGTTGATCAACAAACTGATCTGGGAATCAAGTGCACTGACTGTACGTTAGCTTCAAACGATAAGCTCTGGCATATCGGCTTGCATAATATCACGTTTCAGGCTTCCCAGTACAACGGAAACTCTGACTCTTTACCTACTGGCCTGATAAGTCGGACGAAAGCTCAAATTACTGCTCGAGGCTTCCTCTTGGACCCATCGTTTCTCCCCCCCGGCTCATTTTAAGCTCAAAGCATTGAAGAAGGCTCGGTTTCATGGACTGGGGAACCCCCACACCCCAATAGAGAGCTAACCAGACTGCTCAAGTATTTCGTACAACCAACTTTGGGCGATCTCAACCACGAAGTTTTCGCAATTTACCACATACACGAGGTTTATCATGGCGTCAATTCCACGGCCATCGAGGCCAACGTTCGGGCCTCCAACCACTGCGTTGCCGGCTTTGCCTACGAAAAAGACCCGCAAAAGCACCGGTAACATTCCAACACCCTCCGAAATTAGCCCTGGCCCAATACCAAGTCTCCCACGAAGCGCATTACGAACGCCTTCGACGTCCACACTTCACTCTCCAACAATGTCTGGCAGTACGTCCCTACCCAAGACGAGGTTGACACCAGGTGTGAATGGCGCTGGAAAGACAATTCGCAAAACAATCAGTATTAATGCCTTTCCACAACCTCCACGGGGAGGGGTCAGAACAGCCAGTCTGCCCCCGAGTCCCTTGGCCGGTGGTTTAGCAGCACCATCTGCGGGCTCGAGTGGAAGAGGATCTTCTGACAACAATTCGACAACACCAGTAACACCTAGTAAACTTCGAGGCCAACGACCAAGAATTGCAACCACTCCAAATTCGCAAGGTTTCGTCGGCAGCACCACGCCAAGTCTCCTTAATGGCAGTGGGGATAATCGATCGATATCGAGCGGGCCGGGGGCTCGAGGTTCAGATGGCCTCTTAAGTCTTCCATCTCCGCCTCATAGCCGAAGCTCTTCGGCGCAGGGTTCATATTCGACTTCGGCTACAACTTTCGAGGGAGAGCATGGAGAAGGCGTACGAGGGCGGGACGCATCTGTGGATCTTGGCAGTGAAAATCGTCGAGCATCGAAACCACCAGAGGGAAAGGGCAACGTAATTGTTAGCGTGAGGGTTCGTCCGGATGCTGGCTCTACGGGAAACTCGGATAAGGCAGGCGGAGATTGGATGATTGATGGGAGACAGTCGCTTGTGTCATACCGAGGGAAGGAAGCTGGGGATTATTATTATGGTAAATCCGTTCCGGCCTTGCTACCTATCAGATGCTAACTTTCTTGTCAGACAACGTTTTTTCAACTCAAGATAATAACGCAAAGGTCTACGATTCATCAGCGAAGCGATTGGTTCGAAGGGTAATGGAAGGATATCATGGAACAGTTTTTGCATATGGAATGACGGGCACAGGAAAGACCTTCTCCATGCAGGGTACAGCCAGTTCGCCTGGTGTTATTCCTTTAGCCATAACCGATATTTTTTCATACATTCGAGAGACGCCATCCCGCGAATTCCTTCTCCGAGTCAGTTACTTGGAAATCTACAACGAAAAAATACACGACCTTCTGAGTGCTACACCTGTAGGTGGTGTTGGACCTGGCGCCGGACAGCAGGAAGAGATCAAGCTTCGGCAAGATAGCAAACGGGGTGTCTATGCCAGCCCACTCACAGAGGAGATTGTCCAGAGTCCAACTCAACTTTTGAGGGTAATTGCGAGAGGTGACCAAGCCAGGAGGACATCAAGTACCCAATTCAACGCTAGAAGTTCTCGAAGTCACGCAGTTGTTCAGATTGTGGTTGAAAGTCGAGAACGCGTTCCCGGGAATGGAAATATGACTGATAAGCGGTCTGGAATAGTCCCCGGTGGTGTTCGAGTTTCCACTCTTAGTTTGATCGATTTGGCTGGTTCTGAGAGAGCTGCAGAGACGAAAGAGCGAAGGACTGAAGGATCGCACATAAACAAGAGTTTGTTGACTCTTGGGACTGTCATTGCTCGACTTTCAGGGGACAAAGATAAAGACGGAAAACCAACTGACAAAGACGGAAAGCATCTCCCCTACAGAGATAGCAAGCTCACTAGATTGCTCCAGGGAGCTCTATCTGGAGACTCGCTCGTTAGCATTTTGTGCACAATCCAAACTGGGGTATCAGGAACTGCTGCTACAGCAAACACCCATACTAGTGAAACACTCAACACATTGAAATTTGCAGCAAGAGCGAAGAACAATATCGTCAGCCATGCCAAGAAGGCCGATGATGCATTGGGTCCAGGTGGAGATGGGGCAAGAGGTCTGCTTGAGAGATACCGGATGGAAATTCTAGACCTTCGCAGTCAACTTGAGGGACAAACCAAGCATAAGCCGGACGACGACGAAGTGAAGCGAGAAAAGGAAGCCGAGTTGCGCCACGAGGAACAGATGCTAGAGATGCAATTGGCTCGAACGGCACTGAAAGACAGGATCGAGCATCTTAACCGTCTCATTCTGAGTTCGAAATCAACCGGAGTAAACGCAAGTGGTTCATACTCTTCATTGAGCAACCATCCTAGACTCTCAAAGGTACCATCAAGCGGTCATCTTTCATCTATGTCGATGCGGTCATCAAGGGCACCTTCAATGAAAGGCCGAAGGTC
Organism: Hymenoscyphus albidus; assembly: GCA_911693285.1. NCBI lineage: Eukaryota > Fungi > Ascomycota > Leotiomycetes > Helotiales > Helotiaceae > Hymenoscyphus > Hymenoscyphus albidus. The sequence continues at coordinate 49,855 of CAJVRM010000744.1, forward strand.
GCTAGACCGATCATCGTCGATTAACTCAACTTCTACCATTGGCCAACTTCCAATTAACAATCGATTATCCGGTGATCATCATTCTCTGGGGGATGAAGATTCAATTGGTGACAATGGTGATGGCACAGCCAGTCTAGCAGCGCAAAACCGTGCTCTCCAAGCAGATCTGGCTGACAAAAATCGATATTGCCAAACCCTCGAAAAGCGTCTACTTCAAGCCAGGCGCACAAGCCACTCTAGATCATCAATCAACTTCTCAATACCCGGGAAGTCAAGCGTGATGGTTGGCGAAGACCATGGTGTTGCTGCTCTTTTGAAAGAAAAGGATGCCGAGATTGCCAATCTGCGCTCCCAACTAGACGATAAGGATCGAATGTTAACGGCACTTCGTAGTGCAGCACGATCGAGGGATACAGCTGATAGAGATCCTCGTTCGTCCGGCTTCGCTGCACTAGCACTGCTTGACGAGGGACCATTGAGTCCTGTATCCGCCAGAACTTCGCAACTCGTGGAGGCCAATGCCCCGGCTGTTGTGAATCACAAAGTCCGAAAGGATAGCAAATCGGTCGATGAGATGAGCAAGATGCTCGATGACATGATCCAGGATCGTGTAGAGAGCGGGCAACTCGTCAAGGGCGTCAGAGGCAGCATTCGTCTTCCTAGTGAGCAACGGAAGAAGGAGATGGCCATCGCTGATCCAATGCCTGGTTCTATTAGCAAGAACTTACCACCAACACCAATCGAAGCACCTACTCCGGTACCTGAAGTAATATAATTACACACGAAAAACCACAAAACAAGAGGGGAGTGTATGATAAATGGGGAATGTGTATAATGAAGTCACACCCGGATAGAAGACACTTGTTGATCGAGGCGTAGCGTTCTGGGAATATTCTTTTTCTCACTGTCCTTTTCTTGGTGCTTTTTCTTTTGTTTATACCCCACGCATCGAGCTCTTTTTTTGCATTTTCCTCCTCCGTCTCACGACGGAAACCCCGAAACCTTGAGAGAGACTCCAAAATTCAAAACATTTGTACCCCTTTTGTCATCCTGATGCTTGCTCTCTTTGGGTTAATAAATCAGGATGGAGGCGGGTTTTTTTCTTCTTCTTTTTTTCTTTTCGTCTGTATACTACAACCATATTGGAGAATTCCTTTGGCTTTGGGCGTTTGTGTTGTCTTGTTCGTTGTCTGCCTTCGCTCGTTGCTGTTCAATATCTCTTTTTTGTCTTTTTTCTTTAGTTGGAGGGCTTATTTGGATTGTTGGGGGGGGCTTGGTTTGGTTGGCTTGGCTGGATGCTTGCTGGGCTTGCCTGTTACTTTGTTAATAGATACCAGATGAGAAGCTTATTTGGGCGAGAATGGATTATTGGGAGGGGGTTGTATAGAGCGAGAGCGAGCAGAGAGATGCAAAATGCACAAATGAAGATGCAATTATGAAATATGTTCACGTACTTGAATCTGGATTTGATTGTTCTGTCTGTGAGAGACGGATGGGATCAGATAGCGAGAGAAGTGAATGAATAGGCCAAGTCTGGATTCAACCAACAACGGACAGGCGATTTTGAGTGCAGCTAAGGTCCAGGTGAATAAGAGAAAGTAGACTCAAGAATGCGACACTCCGAGTCCTTATGCATTCCCATCTCTCCAACCTCGCCAACCCCAACCCCAATTTCAATTCCAAAAAAAACCCCCCCGACGACCCAAAAGAATGGTATTGTGGAAATGATCCACCCTCTACGTATATTACACATCACATTTTCTTTATTTTATCTTCCGCTGGCTGGCTGCTGCACAAGGCTGGATTGGATGGGAAGAGATGGGAAAGGAAACGAATGAAAGGGGCTCGGGCTCGGGGTTAGAAGAATGCGTGAAGGAGGCTCAGTAATGGAATCCAATACATCAGGTTAATCAGGGGATGGTAGATTTTGGTTGGTTGGTTGGTGTTGAGGGGATGGATGGGATGGCTGGTATGCATGAATTAGGATGCAGCTGAGCTGTGGGTGTTGTACGGTGGATTTATTTGCTGATATCAGGCTTTTTCTGTGGCTTGAGGTGATGAGGAGGGGATGGGTTAAGATGGTTGGGACTGAGGTTTGGGTGATTGTTATTTCTTTCTTTTTTCATTTATTTTTATTTATTTACTTTTTCCGATTGTCGTTTGTTTTATGGGGCGGCGGCTTAGCTTGGCTGGTACTGTTCACGGTGGTTTTAGATGGAAATCGGATATCAGATTTCGAGATATGACGAAGACGGGGTTCTCCAGGTTGTGGACTTGGCGTTTGTTTTATTGGGAATTGGAGTAAGGGGTGTGCACTGGATGTGATGTGATGTGGATTCTGGAAGCGGGGGGGATCTGATGGAGATCTTGCGTGATTTTCTTCTGGGGGAGGGGCCACGTTTCTTATTGTGTTTGCTTTTTTTGGAGGGGTTGTTTGGGGTATGTAAGATTTATGTATGTGGTGCTCGCTCGGGTGATGGAAATTGTGGCATTTTTGCATTTGGAAAGAATAGTGGGTAAATTGTTGGGAGTTTTATTGAGGGTTTAAGGAGGAGATATGGTGTGGTAGCTTATGTTGACAGAGGAGCCCTGTTGGGAACATACTGCTACTGTTAATGGTATATTTAGATATCTCTGATGAAAACGAATTCACGGAAAAGTAAGCCAGCACCGTCTACTGAGGCGTCACGTAGTAGAGCAGAACCGAGAATTTTGCTGCCTCCGTTAGTCTTTTGTATGCATTCGTTACATGGACGCGGCTGTTATAACTATATAAATAGCGTGCTAAGCAAATATGTATTGGTAGTAATACGATGCAAGCTAGAAAATCATTTTTGGCTTGAAAGTTTCTGGTTTGCTTGTTTAGATTATCTTGTAGGTAAAGTGTACATAAGTTGTTTCGTAAACGAAAGAACTACCACCTAATTTAGTAGTTTCTTCGCTTCTCAACGAGGCCTAAAAGGCTATTTCAACTACTGTGCCATAACAAAACTGGAGCGACGTTTGGGCTGTTTTTGATTCTAGACCACTGAAACTGCATCTTCCATGATTCAGCTACGCACACAAGGCGTAATTAGGTTCAGTATAGCAGATGAGTCGTGATGACGGATAAAAGGGTCGAGCGAATGGGTTGGACATGAGACGGAAAAAAGGTATCGCAATAGATAAGCAGACTCATGTCATGCTGCGAATCTGTCACTGGTATAATTCATACTTCGTTCCAGGCATGTTAACTGTAACTTTTTCAGGTAGCTTCAGTAGTACAATAGAGTACAAGGTTAAAACCCCTCGTAAAAGCTACAATTATATGCTTTGGACGAACAGACGAACCCATATGTGGCGTGGTAATAACCTTCCAAGAACCACGAAACTCTCGAGAGGGGAGCGCTATGCAACAACTTCCCCCAAAAGATCGGTGTGGGGATTTTGTCATATTTCCATAAATGTAGGCATGACTACACAACGGGCATTTCCTTTATTCGAAACTGTTGGATGTAACCACTGACTTGTAGTGGTCTTACAAATGGTGTAAAATTGAACAGATTGCGAAGGGTGTAGGACAATGTATGATGGATGATTGCAAATGCAAAGTCCCTGTCACTACAGTATGCGAACTACAATATCAGTGACGATCTGATACTCGAGGACGAGGCTCTGCCGCGAGTCAAAAATGTGCCACAGCACGCGCTTGCATAGCATTAGAGTGTCGGATTGTGCGAAAGTCTCATGGCAACTGCCGGATAGTAGTCTGCAGATGCTTCAGCGATCCAACTTGATGAACCAGACTAGCTTCCCGGCAGGAGGACAATTTTTTTTTTGCCCGGGAAATGTTGGATGGCGTCTTGAGACCTCTCAGGTTCTAGGAAACGAATAGTAGATATTCTTAGATCAGTGATGGACAGCACTTGCAACAACTCACCCCGCCACTACGCCAACCACATCCCAACAAGAGGATGCACGCATGCAGCAGATCAAGATGCGACACAACCCAACAGCGCCATGAGCGGGAGTAGCCGATGAAGGAGTACTGGCGATAGTCCTGAAGACGATCTGTAGACTTGGTCGGGTCAATTTGTTTGAAAAGTTTGGCTCGTTTCTCAAATCCCGATAGACAACACACACCTCTTAACGAGACAAAGTTCCACCTGTGTAATCTTTCTGGAAGCTGAGGCGGTGAAGTAAGGTTGTTCAAGCGAACTGGTGAACCGTGAAAGTCATCATTGTACGACGGGTGGTGATTCTACCTGGTTCTACCTGGTTAGGAGGACTCGCTCCGCCGTGTGTTCATGTGGATTGAAAGTCGTGACCTGTGCCACGATGTGGACTTGCACGACTGTCTTAAAATACAGTTCGAGGTCCGCAACTTTGCATGACGTGATGTGATGTGAGATGGGCTGAGAATGTGGTTGTGGTTGTGGTTGATGGGCAGGAAGGGGCGGAGAAATGGAGAAACCTGCTGAATCTTACTCTCAGCATACATCCGAACGGGATGAGGTGAGCTTCGCTTCCAAATCGGCAGATGCGGAACATCGTTTGTGACAAAACCCGAGTATGAGCATGCTGCAATAATTCATCGTAATGATGAATAAGATGAAGGCACATTAGAAATAATAGTAATAAATTATAAATGGTCTTCGGATTTCTACAATGTAAGACATGTGATAGTGTGCCAATGGCATCGGTTATTGATTGGTTGGCTTCTTTCTAAAGGGGGTCTTCAAGTAGTTGTTTCAGAGTAAACAGGGGCCACGTCTTTCAAGCATCAAACGAAATACTCGATGGAAAAGTGCCTCGTCATGATCGCCCTCGCCCTCCCCTCCTCTCACAGCCCCAGCATGCTGCTTCTACCTTACCGAGGTCGCTCGACACGAAGGATCTTCTTTGAGGGGTAGTTAAGTCTATAATTAAATCTATCCTCAAGGAGAGCCAGATGTTGTTGAGTTCAGCGGCCCAGTATCCTTAAGTTCGGGAGGAACAAAGCGAGGAACACACTTATTCCTTATGACCGATCTTCCTGATAAAGATCCTGATATTGATACTTTCTGTCCATGCCATGCCTGCCATGCACTTCAAGGCGGAACGTCTCCTGTTGGACTAACGGGCAGTTGCAACGACCAGCCATGTTCCAGTCGCAATCGAAGCGGGCTTTTCCTTTGATCAACGGCGCATCCAAACTCTCTATCCGTGACCAAACAGAAGCTTATTTACCGTTTGTCCGAAGTTGGATGTGGACGGTGTGCTTGGTAAACGTTTTGTTGTCGTAAACCGGGGATTTCGGGTACACTGTTGACGGTACCCGTACGGAGCATACGAAGTAGACGAGAGGTTTGCGTGAAGGTCTAGAAAAACGGACATTTCCAGCATACGGAGTGATCTGTCAGATCCAGTACTCCCTCCGTCGGATCATGGCTTTTCATACGTAGAACCCGGCTCTCGAGTCTCCCAGCTGGTGAGCCACTCCCTGGCTGCCAAAAGTGGTTACTCCGTATCCAAAAGCCTAAAGGCTCCTCAGAGTTCAGCCTCCAGGCAGTGGCAGGCTGTCTCTGTCTTCTCCACTGGCAGCCCAGGGCTTGGGTAGGCTTGTTGGTCCGAGATCTCCATGCGAAGGCAATCCCGTCAGCCAATCACTGCCTCCCGACCCGATGGGGCATCAGCGATGCTGCGGGCCACTCCTGTTTGAAATCCTTCACTTCTTCCGCTAGCTCTCGCTCTTTCTTTTCTACCATGACATGACCTCTGTTTCTCTTCTACTTTTTGCCTTGACCCTTTATACTTCTCACTTCACCCTTCACACTTCACACTACTTCCTGCTCCCAACCTGCATCGCTCTGCTCGCTTGCTTTTTTGCGTTGGTTGGTTGTAAGTGAGAAGTGACCAATTCAACTTGAAACTTCGCCTTTTTCTTCTTTCCCGCACGTAGAGCGTGCTGTCGTCATTTTATCCTTTCACGACTCAATCGCTCGTCCAATTTCCTCCGCCCTGGTACCTTGGCCGCCCATTCACCTGATTTGCACCACGAGGGATCCAGGAGTAAAATAAATTTAACTTCGTACTTCTCCTCCTGAACTCTCGCCTTCTCCTTTCCAAACAGAAGGTCACCTGCATCCTGATTCCGGAACGGGCTTGCGCGTTCTCTATTAAATCCCAGGTTATTTTTCAGTCCACCTTCCTCCCACTGCGGTATCAGGAGCGCTATATTCAGTTCTCCACACGGAGCTCTTGATAGCCCTGTTCAAGGCTTTTAATCTACCCGGGAGGTCCTCGAGATATTACGCGGAAGTTTTCTTGAACACATTCCACCAAAGTCCTCCTCATCTACTTTCTTGTCAAAACTATAATTCAACTCCGATTTGCCATATTTCAGGTCAGACAACCCCTCATCAGCACATGATTGAGGATCGGATGACATCCTCTGGGCCCTGATTCCTTTTTGTGCAAGAGCCAACTGCACAGTTACAAAGACGTCGGCTAGAGCTTGCTCCTATCGTTTACTACATTTCACTTTACTTCGGTCTGGCTGTGCCAAACCTTACAATGGCGCCCACTCATCTTGATATTGACCTGGCCAAGACATACACACACGCAGATATGCTGCTTTCCGCAAGAAAATCACCTCGACTGAACTTGCGCCGGACAGCTTCCTCCAATAACAATATGGAAAAAGCCCCATTATCTTCAACCTCCTCCCGCTTCAACTTCAATCACCTCATCGCCTCTCCACCCCCATCACCAAGTCTTCCTGCGTTGGTGCCCCGCCATGGTAAACCTCTACCTGCCCGGACTCCACGAACGTATTTGAGGGCTGCTCTATGGCTGTCAGGAGTACTTGTGATCTTGTACTTTGCTAGTGGGGTAGTCCACAAAGATCGTCACTTGAAGGCGGTAGGATGGGCTGCCAACAGTGGGGAACAATATGAGATGGTTGAGGAGACAGAGTTGCCCGACTTCCCAACTCCTGTCGTGGTTACAGACAAACGTGGACGAGCAAAATGGACTGTTTCAATTCCTCCCGATAGCGAATTCCCATTGGAGCCCAGGGTGTACGCGGATATATGTATGCAGAACATGGAGGTTGCTACACATGTTGCGGACTTGCATAGTCATATATACAAGGAGCATGCCGCTCATTATGGGTACTACCATGTTGACCCGAATTTTATGGATGTGGCCGAGGCGGAAGAACATGGACTGTTACCTGGACTGAAAGCAAAAACGAACATGAATGATGCACCTCTGGTGGGGGAAAATAACCATGATGGACTCATCGAATCTGATGTATGCAAAAAGACCTTGACATTCGTCCTAGAGACACGAGACGCTGGATTGGGCAACACACTACTCATGTTGTGGACTGCATATGGCTTGGCGAAAAAGGAAGGAAGAGAATTTTTTGTCGATGACTCTAGATGGTAAGTTTGCAATTCGTTTTCATGTTGCTTTACTGAAGATTATCAGGGCATACGGCAAGTATACCAAATTCTTCATGCAACCCCCAATTCCACAATGCAGGCCACCTCCACGTCATGAGATGCTCCCATGTCCCCGCCACGCTCGACATCTTCTCGTGTCTGGAGCTACAGCCTCTTACGTCTTTGGTGGCGCTTTCAATGATCAGTTTGAGGATGCAAAGAAGATGGAAGTAAATCGATTGCAACCAATTTTTCAGCTCGCTCGGCAAGGTTACGAGTCACTTTTCCACCTTGGAAATGAAGACGAGCCATACCTCATGAACCGCGTTGCTGACATTCGGGCAAAGACAGTTGTTGGAACTGGTGAGAATCTCAATGGTATTGTAATCGGCGTGCATGTCCGTCATGGAGATCGTAGACCTTTCGAATTTCAATATAAAGATAGCTACGTCCCATTAGACCGCTACAGCGACAGGGCCCACGACTTGATCCACGCCACTTTCAATAATTCTGATTACGACGTGGCTCAAAATACAGATGCTGAAGCTCAAAGTTTGATACTCGTGGCATCCGACGACCCAGATGTCTATACCTCCGAAGAATTTTCTTCCGCCATGCCAGCGCAGGAAGTGATCCGACTTGCGGCCAAGGAACACATCAAGACTGGCGACCAACCCGCTGGCAAAACAGGAATGAGGAACTTCATCGACTCTCCTGTCGGCTGGGAGGGCGGCTTCTTCGCTCCTATGTTCTGGAGTCTGGGAAAGCCAAACAGTGTCCCGGCCACCGCCGCCGAGACGCCGGACATCAAGCTTCCCCCAACATCTGAAGCTCTCAGGTTAAGAGAGTTGGTGGGAAGAGCTTACCTACTGGATCTTGCAGTTTTGGGACAATCGACCGATGCAATTGTATGTACGGTCAGCTCGATGGGATGTCGGCTGCTAGCGGTCATGATGGGCTGGGAGAAGTCTATTGAGAGGAAGGGCTTCGTGAACATCGATGGAGACTTCCAATGGAGAGGGATTCCCTGGTAGAGCATGACTGGATTTTGGTACAGAGTGCCAATTCATTCTCTACGCATTTTCAGAGGGGTCAGACGAGATTCTTTGCACATAGTTTTTTCCCTTTATTGTTGGTCATCACATTCATTTATTTATACACACTTTTGCGAGAGCCGGATCCATTTTCTTTGCGAGTTTTGTCAAATCTTGTTGGGCGCTTTACATGCATCATATGCGCGGATATACTTACTTCATGGGATGGTGTTTTGGGTTGGGAGCATATTTAGCGTCCGTGTTTTCTCTGTCGAGCTCCTGGGAAAGATTAGGAAATTGAAATTGGTTTGAGACCAGAGAAGAAGAAAAGGCGATCACTGGTGGGCGATGCTTGTATATATAGATGAGGTGGGATTGGTGTCAGAGACTGAGAAAATTGAGGCAGTGAAGATACTTCGATAAGCTCAAATCTGTAGCTTTTGGAAGGATCAATATTAAAACATGTTCGGAAATCGAGTGTACGTGTTCTAGTATTTGAGTGATGGCTCTGAGAAAAGGACGAGGTTTCCAAATTGTGATCAGCACGGTCTAGTGGTGGAGTGGACTAGTAGTTGGATGGATACCAGTACCCACGAGTACCACCTACCTACGCGAGATCTCTTCTCTCGTCCCATATTTTGGCAACAAGGATTTCTTGGAAAGCAGAGAGTCTAGCGAGTCTAGGTAGGTAGGCATAGGTAAGGTGTTTCATTTCACATTCCACCCCGATGAACACCTGACTAAATATTCACAGGACCGATCATTGTGATCAAAAATAACTTTGAAGCCTTCCATTGGAATCGACTTTACCTTCTCTGCGCATACCTACCTACCTATACCTACCTAGCTATGAAGCCTCGAACTTGGTGTTTGCTGAGATACAGATGAATTCCAACTCCAATTCATATACCTAGGTAGGTAGGTACCTGTAGGTACGGTCGACTCACGCCCAGCGCGAGCGACAAGTCGCTCTTTCTCTCTTAGCACTCTCGTCGCATCCCTGGTGGAATTGGAAGTCGTCTGGATTTGGATCGGACTCGGAATTCAGGCCATGGTGCCTGCAGTGCCCACCTGCAAGTGGTTTGGATTGTGTCGACCGGGGGTCGAGCTCGCTCCTTCCTGAGTCCTTGACTGCAGGTGAGGTTGGCTTCCAGGTTGGCCTCATCAGTAAACTCGACCACTGCCCAGGTGGGCACCTGCACTGCTTAAGTTGTCGATCTCCCTCACGTTCCTGGTTGCTTGCACTCATCTGGATTCTGGCGAGACCTAAATTCCGCTTAGGAAGGGAAGGCGCGACTTCTTCTGCCCTCTGAGTAGGTATAACCCCCCCCCCCCGCCT
>CAJVRM010000744.1:59711-72001 GCA_911693285.1 Hymenoscyphus albidus
CCCCCCCCCCCCTCGCCTTCCCCCCATATATACCTTCACGTTCTTGGAATCGAATCACGGGGGGTGGGCACCACCCAACTTTCGCTTGAGCGCAGCTGGGCAGCGGCTTCTGTCATGCGGTCTGGGGAGGCTTTATTACTGCCGGTGTATTGTGGGTTTCTTCCACAATTTCTTTCTCCCAGGTTTTAATAATGTACCGCTTTCTATCCACGACTTGGCTTGGTGTTTTTGCTCAGAGAAGTATTGGATTCGAGAGGGGCTCGGGTAACAAGCAAGTCTACAATTTCCAACACTTGAGGGTATAAGACGAGTCTTCTTGTCGCTCAAGGGATATTGGACGAGCTCCCGTAGTCTTGCAGACCTTTCTCTCAAATTCCAACAGAGGAAAGGAGTGCGTGGAATGGAAGTGCTAGTATGCATGCATCCCCAGCCTCATTTTCAATTAGAAATATAAGTACATGGTTTTGACACTTACTTCTTACATGCAATGGGCATTGTGCGTAGAAGAGAAGGGATTTGATGTTTTCGCTCAAAAAGTCTGCGAAGTAATTCTCTAACACCGCCTCCACTAATCTAGCCCAAGACACATACTGCCACATATGTTGTAGTCTCGATCCAAGAAATGGTGCTCTAGGCAGTTTGAAGAGTTGGTTTTGCTGTCGATATTTTACCTCTTGCCGAATCGCTAACTTTCGTTCGAATCTTAAGGGGTGGGTGTGAGCGTTGTTTGGGTATGGTATTATTAAACACTTGGGACGCAGTTACTTTCGCTCCTTGATAGTCATTGTTGTATGCCGTCTAGTAAGCCCACTGTGCCAGTCTATCCCAGTCAGTCCCGATCTGCCAATAAGACTCCCTTGGACCCGTGCTTGTGCAAGGTCGGAATAAGAGGTCACCAGCAAATATCAAGTGTTTATGAGTACTCGAATTCAGTGTTGTTGTCTCGGGAAACTGCGGATTACGGACTAGAGCATGGAGGTGGGAGAAGAGGATAAGAATTGCGGACTTGGAAGTGAGTAAGAGACTTGATTAGCTATAAAATGCATGTTTCTTTGGGACATGATTCTTGATTGGTCTTCGTGCAAGAAAGTTTCTGGTCTTCACTTATTAAAGACCTTCGTTCTGGATTGTTAATAAGCATATCTAGGGATACTGATTTAAGTGAGCCCACGTTGGGTGATCAGGATTCAATACAACCAAATTCAAAGTTCTTATTAGACTTAGTAGATACGGTTTTATCTTCACCCGTGGGCTGATTTTGATATCTACCAGTCTACTTAGAGATGGGACTTAAAGATGGGATTTCTTCTACAAATTCTATACAACCTCGCTTAGGGCAAAGATACTTCAGCAGGTACCTACATAAAGTGCTCATGGTAGCAGATCCTAGTAATGGATATAGAGATTGAACGGCACGAAGAAGGAGAAGAAGATGAAGAAGTTGCCCATTCGCAATGGCTGTAAATACTGGCCTTGAACTCATCTTTGTTCGTTGTCCAAATTGGAGCTTGAGATTTCAAGTCAACGTGTTCCATGGGGTACCTACTTCCCACTTTTTTCTTTTCAATAAAGTACTGTCGAAACCCCTTCTGCTGTCGAAACCCCTTCTGCTGTCGATATTTATTACATACGGGCTGGTCTTAGTTGAAACGCGGAAACTGTTCCCTGCTCAAGTTGCTCTACCTCGTATTCCTTTCTCGCGGATTTGGGTACTTCTAAACAATTCAGTCCCAGAAAGTAATATCTTGCTTCCTCCATGTCTTGGGACCATTCTTACACTTGTGCACACACTGCCGGGACGGATTCCTTCACCTTCAGCTTATAAATATCCTTCAACCTCGGTCTCATAGCGTGGTCAACGTTCTCTTGATCTTCCTTTACGAAAGTTGCTGAGGATAACTTCTGATTCATAGTTAGGTTCTCCTCTAAAGATACGCATATATTATCACGCCTAAAAGTAAGAAAGAGGTCAACATAATTGTTCTAATCCATTTTATAAAATCTCAACCTCGCTACCCCTTTCCAACATTCAAAATACTCCTAAAAACAGCTACCTACCAAGAAAGCCAAAAAAAGAAGCTGCCAAAACCGCTAAAGCCTCTAAGAAAACTAAAGACAAGAAGAGAAATCTGCTAAAGACAAATATAGAAATTCAAAGTCTAATAACATCCATCTAGTCTTAGGATCTTACCTGGTAGTAATACTGGTAAGTAAGATTTGTTGTCGAAAATAATTCTACTGTTGAAATATTTTCGCACTTGTAAAGAGTAGAGCTTTTACGAGGGGTTACGTATTTTTGAGGGCAAGGTAAAAGAACTTTCTGTAAAATGAAGCATGAATGATTACTTACGTTGCGGGTATGGGGATAGAAGAACTTTCTGGCTCGAAGAGCGCATGCGACGGCTTCGTTTTCGTTGGGAACACTAATCCTGCCGTACGAAACTATTGCTTGAAAGTCTGTTTAAATAGTCTATTATGATCGATAGAAGGTACGAATAGTCGTATAGGGAGCTACACGATTAAGACTTCCTATTGTTATTATTCTAACGCGATTGCTTCTATTCTAGCTAGTTACGAATCAAGACATCCTCTGGTATTATCTCAGATCCCTGGACAGTATTGAACTCTGTTATTCTATTCTGTTCTTCACGTTACCAAATAGACAGCAGTGCTTCTACACTGAGTAACCAAGACCAGAATTAACATTCGCCAAGTCACCAGAGATGGCTCTAATGTACTGTCTACTACCTCGAAGCCTAACCAAGAATGCGACACACCTTCTTGATATAGTAGGGTCATGGCACTTTGCGACGTCACTGGGGACTCGACCGCCGATGTGTCTTTCAAACTGACTGCCGGCTTCCCCACAATCCCCTTCATAGTCTGTGTCTCGCGAGGGATATTCGGGGCGCGTAGAGCTCTACATACAAAGCGTCGCATTCAAATTTGGGGCGTGCCAAACACAAGAACACACCTTAATTAATACGGCAAACGACAAAAATGCCACCTAATTAATTTTTTGGCGACAAAAATACCACTTGTATACCACTCATTTTTTGAATATAGGTTCCATATATAAATTTGATGAATATAGAACTAGTGGCATATTTGTCGGAAAATGGTAGTATTTTTTTTGTAGTAGTATTTATATTTGCTTTCTAGAGCTTATTTGCTAGCGTTATTCCTTGATTTTAAGTAGCCTCTACTTAAGTATATATTCCTTTGTATATTAACAACCTTAAAGCGTATATAATATACTACCTAAAGAGAACGCTCCGCGCCGTCGCCCACCTTCTGGTACAGGCCACGAAGTTGAAGATATAAAAGTTAGTCGATAAGGCTTAACAGCAAGAAGACTAGAGTAATAGTATTAAGGTTAATTCGATTACGTACGAGGATATTACTTAGGAGCAAGTAATTAAGGCAAATAGATAACAAATCGAGCAGATAAAGCGAATTAAATGCTAATAGTAGCGATAGCGTAGTAGGAAGACGTAATAACTATTACCCTTTTATAACAGAACTACCACTTATAATATAGACATTACTTTACTAACAACTTTACTAGTAAACTAGTAACGTAGTACATAGGTGGTATTTTTGTCGTTATTAATTAATTAGGTGGCATTTTTGTCGTTTACCGTAATTAATAGAACATAGACCGCGAAGGGATGCGCAACTCTACACAAGCACCATAGATCTACCTCTCGTCTACGCGCAGACATATACCCCCCAAAAATTCAACTTCGCCAAACCTAACAACAACAACAAACCACAAAAAAGCAAGCCAACAAACATACATACACACAGATACACAGCACAACCCCACAGCCCAAAACAGCAAAACAGCAAAACTTAAGCCAGCTTACCCCGGTGTAGGTAAGCTTGTTACTAGCCTAAGAAACGCCCTCACTTCCGAACAGAAGTTTATTGGGGGCTTTTTCCAGAACTGAGGACTGTCATATTATCGCACATCTCAGAGATACTATGTCTCCTACCCGTTGAGGGATAGGGCTGTCTTTTAAGTTTTGCTTTTTTGGTAGAGAACTTCATTTGGTATGTGGAGCTGTGAGTGTTAGCTAGTGAATCAGAGAGATTGAGAGAGAGAGAGAACTTACCTGTAGCTTTGGGAAGCTCCAGCGGACCATTTAGGACTCTTTTTACTTTAATTTTAATTTTTGTTGGCTGGAAGTAGAATGCGAGCAGATGCGAGTGTGCGCGTTAACCATTAGGTTATGTGGTTGTTTGTTTGTCGAGTGCCTTGATTGGCGACGGTCAATTGGGCTATAGCGGGATACATAGGCCAGCGAGTGCTTTTTGGACTTTCTTAATTGTGTGCGCCGAGGTTTTGGCAGCTGGCGAGCCATTCAGGTGCGAGTGTGTTGGTTAGTGAAGGTTGGGAAATGAGGATATTCGCTAAGTGAGGGAGCGACGACGAGCTTTTTTTCCGACAAGCTGCACGATCGAAAATGCCACCAACGCATTGCGAGCTCAAATCTTGATGCGGAAACTTTGAGAGACGTGGCGTCACGAAGTCAAAAGTATTTCTCGCCGTCGCTGGTGTAGAATATCTCCGGAAAGAGGTTCATCGTCCAATCCACCCACCTATAGAAACCAAATTCCAAATGTCAGCCCACCCCCCTCTCTCCCATAAGCAAAGGCTAACACCCATTACCCAGTAGTTCGTAAAACTGCAACCATCACCTATTCCCTAAGACGCCAACGCGCTGAAAGATCAGAAAACACCAACTACACCCCCAAAACAGCCATACCCTCCAGCGCAAATCCAGACTGTATATGCAAGCCTCGCCATTCTCCTTCGCAAGCTCACAAACACCATCTCCAGCGACAATCTCCCTCCCTTCTCAGCAGTAGACTACCTAGAAACGCAACAATAATTTGAATACAGTCACCTCCAAACCAGGATCATGAAGAAAAAAAGCTTGGGAATGCACATTGGAAAAAGCAAACGCAGCAACACAATAACAGGGGAACGTGAATACCTGTAGTCAAGTAAAAAGTTTAGGGCAGAAGGCTTGTATTCTCCAATCCAGGAGCGAAACACGCAAGCAAGACGTGTATCGCGCTAGCAGTCATTTGGTAGTTGTCCATGGAATCAAAGTAAAGCATAGGGAACTGATGCCTGACTACGATACTTGAGTCTGTTGAGTTTTTACTTGGCAAAAGGGTAGGTGGGATGAGTGAGAAGGCAACACGTATCAAGCTAAATTGAAGACAGGCGATGTTGATAAAGAAGCGCTATCTATTGGGGTGTCCAATGTTGTTATGACGAAAGAGGGACGGGAATGTGTATGATGCTCTGGACATGTTTGGGTCGTGGTTTAGATAATACTTAAGACCACTGATCTTGTGGAGATGTCTCTTCATACAGTATCATTACACGAGCCACTGACCATCTCAAAATCATTTGGGTTTCTGATCTCCATATCAAATATCAAAATCGAGGATATGTAGTAGTATCGCAACATTCATACCTCATAGTGATTCTGTATTTCATGTTCAAACGAACGTGCTGCTGTAGCAACATCAAACCTGTGAGCTGAAAAGGGATGATCAGCTACACTATTCCATTTGCCTTGCTCTTTTTCTTGGGAAATACCACAATGCCCAACATAAATATTATCGTTGTGCCATGCAGAGAGCATCCCACACAGTTCGAAGATTCCAACTCGAGTGCAAAGAAAGAAATATGAACAATGAGTATAACCATCGGGCAGCAATTGGGCATCAAGGATCTTGTCCTATATCGCGCTTCAAACCCAACATTGTGACAAAATAAAATGTCCGACCAGTCGCATCAACAGATCTTTCCACAACGCAGAGAATCGCATCGATCAGAAAATTCCTTCTTACATCGTGACCACTGGACAGGATGGCTTGATCGCCCTGAGAATGGGAAACACAACGAGAATGGAAATGTGAAAGATGCACGCTTCTGCAGCGGTATCTAGGAACCAAGATCTGTGTGGCCATGAGAAAATCGAGCCCGGACTGATCACAACAGCTTTAACAGAATCTCATCTCGCATAGATGATACTGCAGCAACACAATTCTTTCTGCAGACTTGGGAAAGCATGCAGGCACTTGTCCTCATCTCGTGGTCACTGGACATCGATGTCGAGAGCTCGTTTCAACTGCCGCGTTCCCCTTCCTCCGCACCCTGCTAAGAGGATGTCGTATTGCAAAAGAAGAAGATCCCGCCGAAGTGGAGCGTGCGACTGGAGTATAATTGATTGCTAGATACTGCAAGCTTTCTTAACATGCAACAGCCATACTAGCCTCGCAGCCATGACTGGAATAGCGATACCGGCCTGGAATACGAAAAGCAAGCAACAACCAGAGCAAATTTAGCACTCCACAAAAGAAAGTTCCCATGGCACGGAGCACAGCTCCGCGAGGATTGGACCAGTGACGGACATATCCCCATCGTCTCTCGCAGTAACTTGGCCCAAGTGGTGCCGATTCCGAGAGAAGGCTCAATGGCAGAAGCACGATGGAGACACAGTGGAACCGTCCCCAAGATCGTTGGGGGGGCACGTTTCCACTTCCGGGAGTATATCTGCAATGCACGGGTAGTGTAACGTGGAGTCGTTGAGACGGCAAGGGTATTATAATTTCAGCATTCGTGAAATACATCCAGGATGAAATTCCAATGAATCAATTTGTTTTTCTGGCCGGCCGCCCTGCAGTGCCATGTGTGATACACATGGTACAAAAGCAACTTTTCAGCGTGGATTATGACTTGGTACGCCATGTTCCAGGGAGTATCTGTATCTGTACAGATACGTACAGTACAGTCGAGTGAGGTTGAAATGGAGACCACGAAGCGATGCTCTAGGCTCTAGCCTTTGGACCCTAGTCCGTCTCGTCCATGAAGAGAGATCTGCCCTTCACGCGATTGGTCCATCTTGCGATACGACGCCCGACGCCCAGAAAAGAATCGGTGCACCAGGGTGGGGGCACTAGCGTCGATGCATGGAAATCCACCGGTCAGACACCAGCCGCAAAGATCGGCTCGGTAACGACATGGTCACATACTACAGTAGATATCTGCCATATCCAAATCCGATAGATGGACATGACTAGACGGCGGTAGATCATCGTCACTTTCACCCTTCTCCCATCCCCCTATCCAGATTCCAGTATCCCATCCCGCTGCCGCGGGCGCGTGAAAAGGGCCCGAAGGATGTGAAGCGTCCTCAATCGTCTACCCCGCGCAGTTCAAGGGCACTCCACGTATACTCCAAATATACTTTCAGTATAAGCATGCTGAGCTGCCAGGTACGGAATTCCCAACCTATCTAAGCCGTGCTTAAAGACACCAAAGCAGGTTAAGCAACTGCCGCCACCAACGGGACGAGTAATGTCGTTGCAGACCATGGACGTCAAGTGTCTCTTTGGGTATTCTCCATCATCTTCATCCCTGTAGATATCGTGGTCCTGGACTCGGTGTCTTCTTTACCAGTAAGCACTCAGCACATGGCCACCACGCCGTTGGTGGCGGGCAAGGCGAGCCTGTTCGGCGAGAGTTAAGCGATGCTGCACACGCTCGGCCGGACTGGACCATGGCTGGTATCTTCTCATATATTCGAGTTGGTGGCTGCTGTGTGTAGCGCATGAATGTACGAGTACCTAGGTACACAGCACCGTACATTTCTCGATGGAGGGGCCGAGTCGTCTACATTCTCCGGCACGTGGAAGTATATGCAGATCGGGCGCAGATACGGAGAGGTAGCCCGATCTGCATATACCTAGGTCCAGATAGGTAGATGCTGATGCAGACGCAAACGCAAATGCGGTGGCAGATGAGGTTGAGAGCACTCGGTACACGTAGGTAGGGGCAGGGGGGGCTAAGGGGTGTACCAGTCGGGTTGTATGGGTGTAGGGGTATAGGGAGGAAGGAGCTATTGCTCCCAGGATAGCAGTACCAGTAGCAGCAGTGGCAGCAGTACCAGTAGCAGCAGTGGCAGCAGTAGCAGCAGGCGCATTCTGCAAGGCGCATTGCATGTATGTAGGTAGGTACTGGTAGGTACTGGTAGGTACTGGTAGGTACTGGTAGGTATGTATGGATGTATGGATGTATGCACGTATACTCGTACATCGTTGACAGAAACCACCACCTCACAACAAAAGCACTGGACAATGCTTCTTGTTTCTGTAGGCCAGGTCATGGTGAGAGGCAAGAACGCCCACCCCTCCCGTTCCCGTCACTCCCCGCCGCCTACCTCCAGCTACTCAACCATGTCTCATTGGCCAATTCGTACTTTACTGGTACCTAAGGCTATGCATAGCTCCTGCTACCCTTCCTCCCCTTCCTATTCCCGCCGTCATAGGCGAGGCAAGAGCTAAGTACCTAGGTAGGCTCGGCAGGGCAACTGTAACTGCAACTGCATACAAGTATGCTCCTACCTATGGCCATGACCTTAGCCGTACCTCGATACCCAGAACCATAGCCATACGACACCCATGGTGGAGCTTTCCATTTTTGCTTTTGTATCTGTCTCATCTCCTCAAAGTTACTTCTCCCGTGTGCTGGGTAGTGGCAGTATTTGCATCCTCAGATCGCAAACGAAGAGAGAACTGGAAGTCTATTCCTGACGACATCCTCATCCAGTCCCAGGTATTCTGACCTGACCTGACCTGACCTGTCCTGCAGCTCACTATTATTTCCTTATCTGTACCTCTCCTCCTCCACCCAGTTCCAAGCTTTCAGGCTGTTTTCTGGACGATTGCCTACTAACCCCGTCCTAATATTTCTTTCTTGGTGAATGCCTTCAATCCCACTCGCCTTGAGACTCACTCCACCAGCTGGCAACTCTGCCTCAGTCTCCGCCCACAAATCAAATTCACCCATCTCCTACAGGCGAATCCTTACCGCCTAACTAGCCAATTTCGTCATTGTTGTCCAGCCATAACTTCTCAGCATTTGGCAATTCGCGATTTGCTTCCTCCCACCTTGACATCCATCAAGCTTAACGTCAATTCCACCCACACAACGCCAGAGTTAGGGAAGCGCAGTACGAGCTGCACCCTGCACCAGTGGATTTCCCTAGGAGTCTTCTAGGACACCAATCTATCAACACTACACTGAGCTTGCCTTGGAATGCTCATTGTCAGCTTAGTTTGGAGAGTCCCACGCAAATCGCAAAACCTCACCCTGAGATTTTCAGTACAACGCTTTCTGGCTACAAAAATGGCACCCAAGAATGTCCTTATCTATCTCCTTAGGAGAGACCTTCGTCTTTCTGACAATCCCATTTTTCATTCGCTGAGCAAGAACAAGGATCATGGGTTCACTCACGTTCTCCCCTTGTACGTCTTTGCCGCCCAGCAATTGGAAGTCAAGGGCTTCATTCCTGACGATGAGAATCTCAAGAGTCCTTACCCAGAGGCACGAAGTTCAGTAGGAGGCTTTTGGCGAACTGGTCCTCATCGTGCCAAGTTTCTATCAGAAACGGTGTCTGATCTCAAGGAAACTTTGGAGGGTGTTGGGAGTGGTCTCTGCATCAGGGTTGGCATGCTTAGTGAAGTGGTTGAGGAATTGATTACTGGATTCCAGAAGAATGAGGGCACCAAGGTTGGAGCTGTGTGGTTGACTTCAGAGGAGGGCGTTGAGGAGAAGCGAGATGAGAGAGCCACCAGAAAGGTTTGCGAAGAGCGTGACATCGAGTTCAAGGTTTGGCTTGACGAGAAGTATCTAAAGGATGAGTATGCTTCCTATGTCAAGCATGTCTCAACACCATACTAATTGATCATCCCAGTCGAGATCTACCCTTCTCTAATCCCCAGGACGCTCCCGATGTCTTCACTGCGTACCGAATGACAGTCGAACCGCTTCGTTACGCACTACGCGATGTCCTTCCCACTTCAGCTAAGGGCACTTTACCAGATTTTCCCGCCGATGCTGAGATTCCTGCGCAACATTCGCCATTCCGCATCCCCGATACTGCTGAAGGACTTATGGACGCTCTCATGAAACCTCTTGCGGCCCCATTGATTCCAACTCCCCCAGAATGTCCCAAGGAATACCCGAACTCGCATCCGTTGAGCGGTGGCGAAACCCATGCTTTGGCCCGCCTTGAACATTTGATCACTACTGGAGCAATCAACACCTACAAAGAGACCCGCAACGGTTTGATGGGAACTGAGTTTTCTACAAAGTTGTCTGCATACTTGGTACTCGGAAGCATCACCTCTCGTCAAATCCACGCTTCTCTTGTGGAGTTTGAAGATGGGACGGCAAAAGATGGGAAGTGGAAGGACGTAGAAGGCTATGGAAAGGGTGAGAATGCAGGAACCAAGAGCATTCGATTTGAATTGTTGTGGCGAGACTATATGCGGCTTTGCAACGTCAAGTTTGGTTATAAACTCTTCCGAATCGGTGGTTTCCGAGACAGTGCCGATCGTTGGGTTTCCCCTCAGAAGCCAGGCAATGGCCAGACCAAAGAATACATCAAGGAGATGGTGGAAAGATTTTTGAGCGGAACCACAGGCATGGGTTTGATTGATGCGTCGCAACGAGAGTTGTATTATACTGGATACACATCAAACCGTGCACGTCAAAACGCTGCATCATTCCTGGCTAAGCATCTGTGGGTTGACTGGCGAATTGGAGCTGAATGGTACGAGAGTATGTTGGTTGATTATGATGTATCAAGCAATTGGGGCAACTGGCAATACCTTTCTGGAGTAGGCAATGATCCTAGAGGTGAGGCCAGAATTTTCAATCCTGTGAAGCAGGCTTTTGATTATGATCCAAATGCCACATATGTCAAGACTTGGGTGCCAGAGTTGAGAGGTTTGACTGATCCGGGTGAGATATTTCAGCCCTGGACTGTTCGCGACGAAAAGAAGAAAGCTGAATTGGGTCTGACTGGATTGCCTTCGGTTGAGAAGCCCCTGAAGAAGATCGAATTTACCGTTGGAAAGCGAGGAAGACATCTTGGACGTATCAATCGTGGCGGTCACAGCCGTGGCGGTAGAGTTCCAGACGGTGCAGCACCAGGAAACGACGGCAACCAAAGATCAACTGAAACCGGTGGCGGTCGAGGTGGTGGACAGTCTCGTGGAGGCTACGGCGGTAGAGGCTATGGTGGACGAGGCTTTGGTGGAGGTTCCCGTGGTCATTATCGAGGATTTGGTCGCGGTCGTGGAGAAGTACGAGACCTTCGAACCGGAAACATGGACAAGGACAGAGCTGCGGGTGACAGTTCTGCACCAGACGGAGTCGTCGAATAAACGCTCTATATCGAGTAGATCGCCCAGCTGCCACGAACAATGACTTGATATGGGACCGGATGTGTACATTGCTTGGAGTTTGCTAGAATTTCGAATCTAGAAGTGCGTTGAGGGCGGAGAACTTTGGCATTGAAAGATATCATTTCTAATGGGGATCTTGGCGGGGTATCTTTGGGCTTGTTGCTAGCTATTGCTTCAACGCATGCTACTTGCGCTGGCTTTACTTCTTAACAAAGTTGAAGTTCAGATAATTGTAATATTGTAGGGGAGTTGTAGGTAGCTAGCTATTTGAACGATTATGCGTCTTATACAGGTTATCAAGATATTCTCACTCCATTGATGTTTCTCAATGCACACCGTGATTGCTTTTCGTGATTTCTTTTTAGGAACCTTGTTTGTCTAGAGAGAGAAGAGGAAGAAAAAACTACAAGTCTGTATCGCATCACTTGTTACGATCTTACATTTCATCATAAGCTTAAGCAGAAGTGCAAGCGTTTTGCGATTCTTGAAATGCGTAGGTAGAGGTTATAGAATGGAACATGGAATAGAAAGATGAAATGTTCCTACTTATATCAATTCCAATACAACCATCAATTCCATTATTTTTTCTCATGACAACTTCTACCCAAGTACAGAAGCTGTGAGCGCCTACAACTCGGATTCCCCACATCCTACGGCCCGCACACCGGCCTCGGACCAACCTCGGCCCCGAACCTTGCGATTTTCCAGCTCCTCCCCCATCACCATCACCATCTCGCATCTCCAACATCCCCAAACCACCAATCCAACCACCACAATGCTCTCCACAGCGCGCTGCAAAGCGTCAGGACTCGTCCTTTCGTCATCCTCGTCCGCGCCCTCTGCGACGATCCCTACGTTCCTGCTTCCGGCGCTGGTCTCCAGACCGTTTTCTACGACTAGAGAAAGGGCTTCGCAGATTGGGAAGGCGCCGCTGTCTATCCCGCCTGGAGTGAAGTTTGAGGTTTTTGCGTCGGGGATGGGTGGGAGTGGGGAGAAAATGAAAATGGGCA
>CAJVRM010000744.1:72062-142789 GCA_911693285.1 Hymenoscyphus albidus
TGGGGAGAAAATGAAAATGGGCAAGGTGGTGAGGGGGAGGGGGGAGAGGGGGAGTGTTTTTGTGGAGGGGCCTTTGGGTGGGTTATTCTCTTTTTTTATCGTTGTGGTTTGATTTAGGGATTGGGTTTTTGGGTGGGTTTGGAGGAGGATGGGGAGGCTGTTGCTTGGGGATTGGGGCTTGGAGATTTGGCGAGGAGGAAGTTGGGTTTGTGGCGAGGTTGAAATGGAGGGAGGGAGGGAAATGGAGAAGAGAAGAGGGTTATGGGGAAATCAATTGGGAAATCCTGCTAATTCGTTCCATATAGGTAGTATGACAATGACCATCCCGCCATTCGTAAAAGTCGAGCACGACACAGTATCAAGAAAAGCCTACGTAACAGTCGAAGACAAAGAAATCAAAAAGCAACGCGAGATGTGGGGTAAGTCTTTACTCCCCTCCCATTTCCCCTTCACAACCAAGTACTAACACCCAATTCATATAGGCACAACACGCGCCTACCTCCAAAACCACATCCTAGGCGTCTCAGAAGGGCACACCGCAATCCTCCGCCTCGTCGGCGTCGGCTACCGAGCAACGGTCGAAAACACCGCCACGACCGTCTCGCCCGCCGTTCCCGGCCAGCAATTCGTCGTCCTGAAGGTGGGCTACTCGCATCCGATCGAGCTGCCGGTTCCCGCGGGCGTCAAGGCCAGCACGCCGCAGCCGACGAGAATCCTCCTCGAGGGCGTGGAGAAGGAGGTCCTGCTGCAGTTTGCGGCTAAGATTAGAATGTGGAGGAAGCCGGAGCCGTATAAGGGGAAGGGGATCTTTGTTAATGGGGAGACGATCAAGTTGAAGGCGAAGAAGATTAAGTAGGTGAGATGGGAATTAAGGGGGGGGGGAGGGTTGTATTATATTGGTGTGTGGTTTGTATGGAAAGGTTGGGGCCTTTGGGTGGAAATGTGTATACTGTAAAGGATGGCTTTAAGAGGGAATTAGCACTTTTCCTCATAAATGCTTTGGAATTTGGGAAATGTATTTTGCTATCTTCGAATTGGACTGTTTGCAGAGAAGAGTACTGTAGCTGTAACTCACGGCTCGCTTACTGTACTCCTTTTCATGAATCACCTAAAACCCCTGTATCAAGTCTAGTCTTCCCAGAAATCAAGGACTTCCGTTATGAAATTCATTTCTCTAACAAAAATGGAAGAGCTATTTTAGGTGAAAAACAGGTACAGATTGCCGAGATTTTCATGAGCTACTCATTCACAGTAATTATCAATGTTGTACTCGAGTAAATGAGTTGAGATGAGTAGTGGCACCTACCTACTTAAGTCAACTCAGAGTACTTATTAGACCTACTTAATTTAACTCGGCAAGTACTCGAGTGACTTTCAGGACTTCTTGAGTAGCGCGGAGTATGTCGGACCGAGCCTCGGATGGGGGGTCCGACTACTCGGCCTTAGTTTTACTCCCTTCCCCTCCCACCCCTTAAGCTAGGATAGGAAATAAAGTTGTATATATATTCGAGTAACAAGTGTTTCTAACTAGTAGTAATTTAGTAGTGTTGTCTTACGGAGAAGAAATGGAATCTGAAAGAGAACCTTTTATAGTTTAAGATGGAGATATAATACTAAAAGACGTTAGATCTACTTAAGGTCACTTTATAGTAAACTACTCTAAGTAGTACTCGAGTCATTGAGTAGTTCTTTACAACGCTGGTAATTATGGGAAGATGGCATTTATGTGAGATTTGAAATATTCAATTACATTCTAGTCATTTGGATCCTCTAAAATAAACAACAACAAAGTAAAGAAGACTACTTTTTGGAAAGAACCTCCTTGACAACATCAAGAACCGAACCGTGGACTGCAGCAGGAGCAGCTACCACGCCTTTATTCTCAGCAAGGGTTCGGCCCTGACCGAAATCGAGTCTTCTTCCGAGGGTATCTGTCACTTGTCCACCCGCCTCTCTGACGATGAGATCTCCAGCTGCGTGATCCCAGATCTTCTCCTGGTAGGTTGCGCAGGTTGGTAATCTGAGATAGATGTCTCCTGCACCTCGAGCAACGGAACCGTACTTGGCCTGGGAATCCATTCTCACGCTTGGCTTGGTGATACCGAGTTTGGCAGCAATTGCAGCTTGGTCTCCGTGGGAGGAATGGCCTGCTTCGACACTCTCACAGAAGATGGTTTCCTTGAGGTCAGTAACTGGTTTCATGCTGATAGGTTTGCTTGAAGCGACGGCGCCATCGGTTAATGGACGACTGATGGCTCCTTGTCCGAGAATTGCAGAGAACAAAACGCCCTTTCCTTCGGAATCTGTCTGATCAACTCCCGAATCAGCAGTAAGTGGTGCTGCATCATCGACAGGAAGATTTGGACATCCCAGAACTCCGACCTTGACATCTCCATCTACCATCAATGCCAAGCAGACAGCATATTGACCACCTCTCAAGAAACCCTTGGTTCCATCAATAGGATCCAGAGCCCAGATTCTTCCCTTGTTTCCTCCCTTACTGTTCCCAGCATCGATGGCTTCCAACATGGCGTCAACACTCTCAATTGGACCGCCCAGAACCTTCTCGGCAGTCTCATTGGTCAACTTGACATCCTTGACTAAAGACCAGATGGTGTCACGGAGTTTGGTGTCTTCTCTCAGGGTGCTTGCTTCCTCCTCACCGACGACTCCGTCATCGGGAAAGTTCTTCTTGATGGCTTGGATGATGAGGGCTTGGGCGCCAAAATCTCCAATGGTCACGGGGGAACTATCGTCTTTGGAGATGGTGCCTTTTGCCTTTTCATTGAAGACTTTTTTGGTGAGAATGGCGGCTCGCTGAACTGCGAGCTCGGCGACCTCAAGTTCTTTGCTGTAGGTTGACATTTTGATTGTGGTTGTGTGTGTGGTTGTGGTGGTGGAGAGGGAGAATTTGGAGGAGGGGAAGGGGTAGTTAAGGTGATGAGAGAGAAGAGAGAGACGAGGCCAGAACTTGGAAGTTAGGGCAGCCAGCGTCAAGATGATAAAAGAAACAATAAAGATGAGCCGTTTCTTGCCCTGATCTGGGAACTGTGTTGACGCAATTCTGCGTTGATAATCTGTATGACCACTTTGGGAATGGGCTGGGCCGAGATCTTCTTGATGTGTAATAGGGCTGAAGGTTGGCGAAGGTTGGATGTTTGTGGAAGGAGGATACTTTGCTTTATCTGGATCTGGAAGTGTACCTTCACGCCGTACGCGGGGCATCTGTAGACAACTTCCAAGGCTCCTCTTGATCCTGGTTGATTGTCGGATTTACTTGTGTAGATTTTATAAGTCATCACTCGCCTGGCTAAGTGGATTTAGAGTTGAAAGGCTCCGCGGCCGAGATTTTGATGTTATTATGTCATCACAGACTCCCCACAGCTGGAGCCTTGCAATTGCGGGCACCCGCGAGGCGAGGCAGAGACCAGGGATGGCACAGACTGGCAACCGGCATCTAGCTTCGAAGACAACCAGTATTTGCAGCAACGGAAACAACGACTGGCAGCCTCGCCATCGACTTCTGATAAAATAACTCCTGTCCAAAAGTGCTGCTCTACCATTTTGTTCACCATGAATGCTACCAAGAGAAAATTCAATACCTTACTTAATGGTATAGGCAACAAATCAACCACTTCCCTTGCATCCACAAAGGATGTAAACAATGATTTGACATCTCCCAACAGCCCCGATTCACAATCCAAGAAGCGAAGGACTAGCAGTTCACATTCAGATGCCTTGTCCAAAGCCTTGCCCTCGACAATCACCCCCGTCAAACCACATGGAAAATCTCTAGTCGCCAAACTTTCCTCAGGAACCGCCATGTCGCATAGGAAATCTCTCTCCTCTACGACAGCTGCCTTGGATACATCCACTCCCAAGTATGCGCCCTGGGATCGGGGAGAGTTTCTCAAGCGCCTCAAGTCGTTTTCGAGTCTCGCAAATTGGACACCCAAGCCGGCAAGAGTCAACGAGGTGGAATGGGCGAAACGGGGATGGATCTGCCAAAAGTCTGAGCGAGTGCGATGTTGCCTCTGCCATGTGGAAATACTTGTGGGGTTGAACAAGAAGGAGGTGGATGGGAAGGAGGAGCCAGTATACGTGGCGCAGAATATAGGTAGGTTCTACGGCGGTGTCCTGTCTTGAGTGGTTCACTGACATGGTCTAGAAGACGCCCTTGTGGATAAATACGTCGAACTAATAATTACTTCGCATGATGAGGATTGCCTGTGGAGACAGAGGGGATGTGATGGTCAGTAGTGTGCCTGTATGCCACCTTTTACAGCAGTCCCTGACCATTATTTGCAGCTTCGATATTCAAACTACCTCTTACTCATGCGCCAACTGCCCTCGAGACGCTCCGCGAACGATACAATCAAATAAGCAGCAGAAAAGATAGTCTACCATATATGTTCAATATGAAATCTCCTCCAGAATTGGACCTAGATCTTGTTTTGAGCTATCTTCCCAGCAACTTCTTTGGTGATTCGGGGGCTGGAGTAAATCGAGTAGCGTTCACGATGGCACTATTCGGTTGGGAAGGACACGCGCACGAAAGATTAGGTGACCAACCTGGTTCGGTTTCTTGTCACGCATGTTTCCGAGTCCTTGGATTATGGTTATTTAAAAGCAAAGAAGTTAACGCAGCTGGCGAGGAAACAGTTGGAGCAGTGGTAAACAATCTCGATCCAATTACAGAACATAGAGACTACTGTCCTTGGCGGAACTCGGCATCACAGAACGGACTTAGGGCTTTGAAAACTGGCAGTACAGCTTTACCCGGATGGGAAACGCTTATGCGAGTACTGAAGAATGATTACTATCTTCGAACGGGCAAGGAGAGGATTAGCACACCAAAGAAAGGAACCGCAGCACCGGTCACTACGGATGCTACAGGTGTTGATGCTGAAGGTAACTTGGGCGAGGCCGAGGATTCCAAGAGCAGAGATGAAAAAGATAAGGAGAGGTGGGCGAGGCTACGACGAGTGAAAAGTTTGTTTGATACCAAAGCGGGAAAGAGGAAATCGATGTCAGAAAAGGGGAAGTAATCACATGGTTCTTACCTTGCAAATATGACCTTGGGAATACAGACCCCAGGAAAGGAAAGGATCGTTTGGTGTGTAATCTGGGGTTTTTTGTACGATTTGTATGGGTTGGAGGGAATATGACATAGTAGTCTAGATTAATGGAAGGTGGAAGTCTGGAGCGGATGACAAAAGAAAGTTATGGATCCACCTACCGTTAATAAATGAGCATTTAGCGAACCTTCCTATTCAGGGAAACATGGCTTCGCTGGGCTAAACATGTCGTCATAAAATCGTACACATTCAATATTGATGTCTAATGTCCCAGTTTGTAATTTTGTTGACCGCATTCCGCATGGTTAACCATTGTATTGGAGTACTGTAGAAGAAGAGGATTCCTATTTAGGCTATTTCTGGTATCTGCGTATTCTCAGGACATCTTAATAGTTGTCAGCCCGTAACCCGTTGATAGAAAAGGCTTGGAAGGATCGGACATCATCCCGCCCTCACAATAATATTGTGTTTTCCAGGAATGTTTCACAAGGTCTTTTATGAGATGGACGCAATGCTTCTTGGCTCTTGTTTCGAGGAAGATCACTTGTTTGGTACTTAGACAGTTTCATTTTGAGACGAAAATCCATCAAGACACATTAAAGACATTGTTTTTGATTTTGGAACTTGCTGTCTCAGAATTATACAGCAAATGAAAGACAGATAATTGATTCCCCGTATCGGATTTCTGCTGGATCACAAATACCATGGGTACACAGGCAGGTTGGGGGCTTTCGAACCCCGCGTTCAACCCCCACACTGGAAATGAAAGGAAAATATCGATAGTTAGGTAGGCAGATTTGCATAGAGAAATCAGAAAAATAGAAGAAAAATCGGAGCGTGTACAAAAGTTATTTGTTAGCTATGAAGTCGTGTATACAGAGTTTTGTTAGATGCGTTGAGCATGGGCTAGCTAATTGCGGTTGTGCTATTTTAGTTGCCACAAGGAGTCCCCCGCGTTGACCTTAAGTGGTCGTCGCCTAGCCGACGCGTCAGACGGCAAAAAGGCGATGTTTTGGCAGAATATCATCAGCTCCAATAGAATTATTCTACTGACGACAAAGTGAAGGATTGTTTGAGAAATTGACCCCATGAAGTACTTGCCCCATCTTCCTCAAAAATCTATTGGTTGCTGGCTAACACGTTGACCAATAGAGGCTCTTCCGGTTTCGCCCCTCACAACAATCTGGGCTCAACAGAGGCTCCGTCCTTCAGATCGAGTTCACCAAACAAGAACAAAAGTAAACAACCATACTTGAACCGACCCAGCACAACGTGGGAGTCGCCCAACCTCCCGTCTCTGCCACGAGAGACCCTCACTCCCGTGAAACCTTTCCGAATACAATCCCTCAGCGACATTGGAGACTCCAGTTCGCTATTTAGTACACCGGACGAGAAATCTTTCCAGTTTACCAAAGGCACATCTTGGGCTGATTCCGATTCTCCTGTTCCTTTTGTTTTTGGGGCCTACGACGATAGCCCGGAATCAAGTACGAACCACAAGATGGTGAACGAACGAAACCCCGCAAATGGGCATCTCCAACCCCACGCACCAAACCAGCAAGCCCGGCAGATGGCAGATAATACATACAAGGCTCCTGCGTCGAGTGCTCATCAGTTTGGGCAACCAAGTATTCCAAATTCGCCTCTCCATAAACCTCATGCGAGTCAATCAAGCATGTTTATTCAACCAAAATCTAGACCAGAACTCCACCGGGACAGCGACAAGCCAGGTATGATCAGAATCAAGTCATAAATAATAATGCTAATAGTTGTTTGACAGCACATCCACATTTCCAAGCCATCAAAGATGCTACCAAAGATGTCGTAAGAAACGCAATGCACCACGCTCATATCCCTCGGGCACCAGGTGCATATAACGCTCCAGTGGCTGCTCCCCCTCCTTCCGCTACAATGTATACCACGACCCAAGCCGCCCCAAAGCCGAGCTTTAGTTCTTTTGGAGGCACATCTGGTTTCTCATCTGCTAATTATGGCAATAACTATGTTGATCTAACCTTGAGCAACCATCGAGCTACAGAAGATGACTACGACCCATTTTCATTCGTGGATCCTGCCAAGGCACAAGCCGACCTCAAGGCCCTTTTTGAAGGAGTTATGGAGGATGACGATGGTAAGCCAAGAACCAGATTACGAAAGAAGAAGAAGGCTGCTGAAGTCGACAGCCTAACGGCAAAAATTAAGGGCCTTGATGTCGAGGACGAAGAAGAAAAGTTCGAAGTGGAAGAGGAGGAAGATGACGGGACGGTAGAGGGCATCAAAGTCAAATTGCTACCTCATCAGACAGAGGGTCTAGACTGGTTAATTGCAAGAGAACTCGGAAGAAGCAAGAAGAAGGGAAAGGCACCCAAGGGTGGTATTCTCGCCGATGATATGGGTCTCGGAAAGACTTTACAGTCCATTGCGCTTATTATCAGTAACCCCAAACCAACGGACGCTGCTGGATTGGCAGAACGTAAAATAAATTCTGTTGTCGATAAGTGCACACTTGTCGTCGCTCCACTGGCACTTATTCGTCAATGGGAGGCTGAGATCAAGGACAAAGTTGAATCCTCGCACTCACTCCGGGTCATCGTTCATCACGGGCCTCAGCGTACCAAGAAATTCTCGGATTTGAAAAAGTACGATGTTGTCATTACAACCTATCAAATTCTAGTGTCTGAGTTTAATAATTCTTCCGACCAAGATGATGGTCTAAAAACCGGCTGTTTTGGCTTACATTGGTATCGGGTCATTCTTGATGAAGCTCATACCATCAAGAATCGCAATGCCAAAGCAACCCAAGCATGCTACGCCCTACGTAGTGAGTATCGGTGGTGCTTGACCGGTACTCCATTGCAAAACAATTTGGATGAGCTTCAAAGTTTGATCAAGTTCTTGCGAATCCCACCTTACGATGATCTTCGAGAGTTTAAGGATCAAATTGACAAACCCATGAAGAACGGCAGAGGCGATCTTGCATTGAAGCGTCTTCGTGCAATTCTCGTTACCTTCATGTTACGTCGTACCAAATCCATCTTAATGAAGGACGGTGCTTTGAACCCTGGTGGTAAACCATCTGCTCCTGGGGCGGCCAGCACTACCGGATTCAAGGTTACTGAGCGCAAGATCGTGAAGATCGCTGCAGAATTCTCGCCAGAAGAAAGAAGATTCTACGAGCGTCTTGAAGCTCGTACTGATGCCAGTATTGAGCAAATGATGAGTGGCGAGAAGGTCAATTATGCAAGTGCATTGGTCATGTTGTTGCGTCTCAGACAGGCGTGCAATCATCCTAAGCTCGTTGGAGGCAATCTTGCAAAGGATAGTGACGCACTCACAACCGAATCTGCTGCACAAAAGTCCAAGTCGGCCAGCAAAGAAATTGACGAGATGGCCGATATGTTTGGCAACATGGGAATGGAATCCAAGAAATGCGAGGTCTGCCAAATCGAACTCGGAAAGCAAGCCCTCCAAGATGGAGCCATCCGATGTTTAGACTGTGAAGAGGATCTTGAAGCTGTCACGAAGCCCAAATCCCGAAAAGACAAGAAGGAGAAGAAGAAGAAGCACCACCGCAAAGAAAGATCAGAATCCCAGACTGTTTCCCGGAAGCCACGAAATCGAAATATCGTAATCGATAGTGACGATGAAGAAGATGAAGAAGAGGCTAATGGTAAATGGCTTGTTCCTGAGGACCAACATGGATCGCTCAAACTTGGAAAGGCCGGTGGAACTGCCGATGAGAATGCAGAAGGTGGTGGTGAGTGGCTTGATTCAGACGACGATGACAGCTTTCCGGACCTCAAGCAGTTAGGAAAGGGGAAGCCAAAGGCCAAGGTCGAAGATTCCGAGACTGAATCGGGATCTGGATCGGAAGAAGATGAGGAATCAGACCAAACATCAGAGACAGATTCCGATGAAGAAGTTGAAGACGAATTTGGAACAGACGAAGAAGCCGAGCTCGCCACTATTGTTACATCGACAAAGATTACTCACCTTATTAAAATTCTCGGCAAAGAGATTACTGAACACAAATTCATCGTTTTCTCACAATTTACGTCTATGTTGGATGTGATTGAGCCGTTCTTACGCCAGAAGGGATTCAAATTCACGAGATATGATGGAAAGATGAAAAACGACCTCCGTGAGGCCAGTCTCGAGAGGCTTCGAAATGACAAGAGTTGTAGAATCTTGCTTTGCAGTCTCAAGTGTGGATCCTTGGGGTTGAATTTGACAGCAGCGACTCGAGTAGTCATCCTTGAGCCTTTCTGGAACCCCGTAAGTTTTGATGCCTCAATTAGGTACATCACGGCTAACATGTTTTCAGTTTGTAGAAGAGCAAGCTATCGATCGAGTTCACAGATTGACTCAAAAAACCGATGTCATTGTTTACAAGATCACGGTCGAAGACTCGGTTGAAGAGCGTATTCTCGATCTCCAAGAGAAGAAGCGAGAACTCGCCAAGCAGACCATCGAAGGTGGTGGTAAGGGGGGTGTTGGCAAGCTTGGTATGAAGGAGATTCTGTCTCTCTTCAAACGAGACGCTGAACACTCGCATCCTGTTTCTCATCACCCTGATCTCTCCCAAAAGCCCCGAATACTGAAGGAGATGGGTCCTACATCAAGCACGGATGTTTCGCGTGAGCGCAAGCCAACTCCACCGATGCGATCAGGTACTGCAAAAGAAGATACTGTTTATGGTAGAAGGTGGTAGAGGAGTGGTTGGTCTGTGTATAGATTAATGACCTGGATATTGTAGGCGTTTGGGAAATGATGTGGAGTGTTTATAGACGCTGGCGTTATTGAAAAGGAAAGAATGCATTACTCGTAGAGTTGGCATGGGAAGGCACCTGATGTAACCTGCAGAGTGCAGAGGCAGAATAGCACGTGAGTATCTAAAAGATACCCCACGCCGAGAAAAGGGTTGGCGGGGGCTTGACACATACATGTGAGAGACTTCAAAGTAACATGAAATGAGATGCACGCCAGATGCACTGTGTACGGAGTCAATTTACATGACATTGGTATTTGACGGGCCGTTCAGACGAAAAGTTTCGGTCTAAGCGCCCGAGGGTGAGCGCGTAGCGGTAGTCTTGCTGCACTGTGAGCACAGGAGGTAAGAATACCAAGTCGCACGAAGAGGGCTGTTGCGCGCTGCTGCGGGGCGTGGCAGAGGGGCTTAGAGTCAGGTCGCCCATGCCCGTGAGAGGACGAGATTACACAGCCTCCCGCCCGCTTCGGCATCCCCAGCCCACCGGGGTTTTCGATATCATCCTTATGTAGAAGATCTCGCCTGCCAATTTCTGTTTTTCTCTCCATGAACCTATCTGATGAACATCTGACTACCTACCTATTATATACCACCCCATCTACTCTTTCTCGAAAAACTTGGTAAGTGCGGTGAAGGAGAGGAGAGGAGACCCTCGGCTAACTGACTCAATAGCACTTGACGTCATCGTCTGATCTGGTTTTGCATATTACTGGGTGTCCCCTTCGAGCGCTCTCAGACGACTTGTGTTTACGAAGGATCTGACTACCGGTACGAGTACTCCTTCTATTCTTTGGGTTAAAGAAGAGAGAAAAAAGCAAGAAAGAATTTGTTCGTCCGATCAATTCAACTACCCTCGATCGATATACGAGGAATTGAACACAAAACTTTCCAACGAGCGTCATCGATACTGAAGCACTCTACACCAAACCAAACCAAAACCACAACCACACCCCACCAAAAATGCCCTTCCCACCAGCCCCTCGAGCCGTCCTGGCAAAACGCTCCCTCCTCCGCTCCGTCTCCTTCTTCCCCTCCACCTCATCCTCATCCAAACCCGCCTACAAAGCCTCACCCTCACCCTCATCCTCACGGACCTTCCCCAGCGCCTCCTCCTCCGTCCGCACCCTCACCACCAGCACACCACTCTCCTTCCCACGCAAAGGCAATGAAGATAGAGAAAGCATGAACACCGACTCGGATGAGTACACGAAGAGCGGGACGGACGATCTGAGTGCGAAGCAGGAAGAGGCGGCGTTTGACCCCAAGGCGACGAAGCCCGAGACGGAGCGGAAGATTGCGGGGGAGTCGAAGGGGGATAAGAAGGATGAGGGTAAGGGGAATCCGTTGGATGTTAGTCCTGCGAATAGGGAGGTTAGTCAGCAGAGGGGGGAGCAGGAGTGAGGATGCTTTGTGTGGGAGATAGGGGAGAGGGAGGTTTTTTTTAAAAATATTATTGGGGTCTTTTTTTGGCGTTTTGGGGGGATTTGATGGGGTTCTGGAGTTTGTTGGGACGTTATATATCCAGGGACGGGCGGGATCGTCTTACTCGTCTTTTTTTCTTTCTTTTGTTGTTGATGTACGATTACAGATAACTGGAGAGATGCAGAAAGTCTGAGATGCAGAACAGTGGGGTGGAATTTGTACATAGGAGAGACTATGGGCATTCACAACATTGAAGCCAGGAAAATTGAAGGAAAAGCAAAAATAATCAAAAAATTTCAAACATCATTGTCTTGCTGGGGATTTGTGATTACTGTAGTGATCGCGAGGTGCTTACATTGATTCTCATCTCCAAGAGGAAATCGTCGTCGCATGGCTGGATCGTATGTGTCGCCTAACGCTCTTCGTGCTTTCAAGAACAGATGCCTACCATCTGTGTGGACATATAACTGGACATCTCATCCTTATTCCCCACCCCCTACCCCCTTTTCCATAATATTCGTGGTCAATCAAACTCACTTTAAAGGTAAATTTACATGCAGATGATTCATGAAGGTTATTTGCCATGCGGTCCGGATATCTGAGGTTGCCTAGTAAATAAGCATCGTTGAGAATTTACCTTAATACTCCGTACCTTTTGCCTGTCATTCCTATTTAAGCGACGGTGTTCTCCGGCTTTTAGGGTTCTAGACTTCACTTCTAGACTATAAATTTACTTGGAGGTGGCGCTCTCCTGTTTACGGTTTAGGGCGCCATTGACTCGTTGGTTGGGGTAGTCGGAGGAGCAGAATGATGGGATAATAGATATGTACGAATAGCTGGATTCTAGACTAGGTAGCTCAGTGACACGCAATATGACACTCTGCCTATACTACACACATTTTCTGGTGTAGGTTCTAGCACTACGCTGGTGATTTGGATTAATGGCGGTGACAAGTTGATAAGTTGGGCTTCGCGAATCTGGGAGTGTTAGGCCTTTTTAGTCCGATAGCTTTTTTTTTTTAGCTCTCCACGACCTTGGTCTCTCAAACAGCGGTAAGAGAGGTTAAGAAAAGGGTCTATTTTAGTTTCCTACAAGGTCTAACTATTTAGCGTATATTTTAGGTAGATAAGCTATTAGTTTACCTATATAGTGTGAGAGGCCAGACCTCGAATAGCTCAAAGGTGTCGTTTCGAATATTCAATTAAGAAGTGCGTGAAGACTACATACATGCAATCTCTTCCTCTATATATAGAGAGAGGAAGAGTTTCTGGAGTCTTCCAAGAAACTGTTTGACAAATACGTGACGTCAAAAGAATAGAGTAGAAAAGTGTAGAAAAGGAGAAACCAATTTAGCAGTGGAGCAATGGCCAATGCTGAGCGGGGACTTTGGTCAGTGCTTAGCGAGGGCATGGCCCGAGCCTCCATCATGGGTTCCAACCCTCACATATAGCTTATATAATATTTGCTACTAGTTCTAGTAGGAATATATCTCTACTACTAGTATAATAGTAAGTAAAACTAGAAGTTCCTTCGTTCATCTAATCTTCCGCATTTTAAACGCTAGGTTACCGATCGGCCTCCGCTAGAAAGTCCCGCTACTACGTCTCGCTTAATTTAACTACTAAATATAATACCTTTCTCGCCTCTACTTAATTTAACTCTACTAGCCTAGGAGTAGTAGAATATATAAAATATTAGTTCTCGGGAGTCGATGGTTTATATACCCTAGAGATATATAAACGGGGTTAAAAGTAGCTAAAAAGTCGATATTACATCTGTATGATTCTAAATGGCCCCCACTCTATACTTCTTTATCTACGAGCCGATTCGCCCTCCCTCTGCCGTAAAGCGACAGGCAGAGGGAGGGCGGATAGGAATTACTACCTATTAATAAGATTTAGGTACTTACCTAGAAGGGTGGGGGAGAAAGGGGGTATATGGGGTGTAGGGGGTATGGTTGTAAGAGGTAGGGGCTTGTAAGTATGGAGATAGGTTGGGACTCATAAGTAGGGACCTGGTGGGACAGACAGGTAGGGAGAGACAGGCATCGAGAGAGGTGGGAGACAGGTAGGGAATTACAGAGGCCGAAGGGTAGGTAGGAGTGCAGTAATATATACCTAGTATTCTCTATTACGTATACTTGGCTTAAAACGCTGGTAAAAGTATATCTTAGGTAAGATTACTCGGTCTGGTAACGTTGTCAATAAACCATTAATCCCCTGGGCACTGTAGAGTCCCTACCTCCTTCATTTGGCAATCTGCAAACCAACAACCTTCCACGCCTACCGCGGCAGTTTCCTCTTCAGCGCCCTCCACCATTCAAATACTATATCCGAATCGCGTCCCATATTACGGAAAGGCGGCTTGATATTAGAAAGCGGATCTCCCCCGATTGCGTTTTTATATATAGCACCCAAGTTCCCATATGTAGGTCGAATAGCTTGGTCTCTATTCCAACCTGTAAAAACAGCTTGGTTTGAATTAGTATACTTATCAGGGAGGATTTGGTCTGTAGTAGAACAGTGAGTGTTAGGCTTACCAAAGGCGAAATTACTGTAGGTATCGGCATTATGTATCTATAGAAAATGTCCAAGTTAGTTTCTTAGTAGCGAGTTTCGAGGCGAATTGAAAGATACTAACAGCATATAATGGACCGTCTGTTAGTTGAGGTAATGGAAGGCAGTATTTCGGGTCATATGCCCCCATTTCCTTCAACATGGTATCCGAGGGTTCTCTGAAAGCTGTTTTCAGAAAATTCTGTAACAGGATGTTAGTTTATATATTCTTTTTTTGAAAAAAAAGATTTATAACAGGGTGGATGCTAAGTATACTATATCCTGAGCGTTACCACGAGTGGCACCATAAGGTCGTGTATCTACAATACTACTAAAATCAAACATATCTACTATATATTAGCATACCCCCCTAGGATTTACCACTGATTAAAACTTACCCATAGTATGTCCTCCCGGCATAACAGGGGCAAAACG
The DNA here is from genome assembly GCA_911693285.1 of Hymenoscyphus albidus. NCBI lineage: Eukaryota > Fungi > Ascomycota > Leotiomycetes > Helotiales > Helotiaceae > Hymenoscyphus > Hymenoscyphus albidus. The sequence goes on from CAJVRM010000744.1 coordinate 86,322, forward strand.
TTTGCTATCTCCAACAAGATGAGCCAATTCGTGAAAAAGAATACCCTGTCTAGAATAATTGATCTTATCAAGATATTTCATATCTGCACCCCCAACAACTAAACCTACTTCTAAGAAAGAGGGAGTAGTCTTCCAAGCATTGTAAAGTCTTATAGTAGGGATTTCTAATTCAGTCAAATACAGCGCGGTTGTTATTTCGCGGCTCCCCATATTGAGTTGCTCTCCCAATGTTGCGCGGGCATTTATCTCCGAGCGCTTTCTGTCTCTGTTTGTTACTTCTATTCTGAGTTTCATGCCACCCTGAATGTTTTCTTTGATTTTCGCAATTCGATTGTAGATATCTTGTTATATTTTGTGGTTAGTAAAAAGGAGAATAGAGATGGTAGGAACGCACCTATGACATTAAAGTAAAACGCTGGGTCACCGAACCATTGGAGGAAGATAGCATCCTCCGGATTAATTTTGTCTACTATCAATTGCGACATTTCCGCGATTTGGTCGATATAGCGATCTATATCGTCGTCGGTAATAGGAGCTGGGGGATCGGTTCCCCAAACCGGTAAGCCGGTGATCTCGATTTCCGCTCTTTTGTTAAGAGGGGACCTAGGTGATTGTCGGGAGGATATGTTCTGTGCGGTGGATAAGCAGAGGAGGAGGCAAACAGGTAATATCGTTGGAAACATCTCTAGAAGTGTAGGAGTCTAAATGGCGGATAAGAAAAAAGATGACTATTGACCCGTGAGATAAGGAGGGAAGAAATAGCTTAAAAGCTAAAAATAATTTCTGCTTTAGCTCTAAGATCACCCATCATCTAAGAGTTTGTTGCATTTTCGCTTAACCGGTAGTACCGCCAAGGATTTATTAATTACGGTTCATTTGGCCCATCTGATTTGGAATAATTATCTAGGGTCTACCATACGTGTTAGGGTTTGGTACTTAATACGAGTAATACGAACGTCAGTTCCATTTACCATTTATTCTATCTATAAGTTTATATCTGTATAAAAATCATGAAATCTATTATTCAGAAACGTTAGGAGATGAAAAAGTCTCAGTAGCTATTGTAGCCATAGCTAGCGTATTTTCCTCGTCTCTATACTATAAACATTTTGACACTACAACACATTTAAGTATCCTTGGTAAATCCCCAAAATTAAGGAGTTGTGCGAGGCCATAAGGCATTTCAAGTAAATCCAGGGGTTTTCTGTCGAATGAAGTAATATGCCTAAAAATATAATATTAGCTGCTAGCTATATTAATAAGCATTTCCTCTCCTTACAGTAAGCCTCTCGGATTGTATCTAGAGCGACTGATGTTTTTTGAATAGTACGCTCAAAATCATTCGATCGCCATAGGACCTGTCGTTTTTATGTTAAGCATTTTTACCCTGACAACTACAAGTCATTCTCGTAGAGACAAGGATAGACTGTAGTGCAATTTTAGAACTGAAGGTAATAGTAGTTGCGAAGCAAATGGCCCAGGCATAGTAACCTACTCCGTAAGTACTAACAATGATTACTTATAAACTGTATATTTACTTATCCTTGTCTTTAGCTCAATCCTAAATACGAACACCTGGGATACGTCATTGAACGACCTACCACCGTTATCTCCTCGAACCTTAAGGTAGCAAGCAATTGTACAGCAACCAAAGGAAAAGTGAAAGAACGAGGGATGATTCTTTGTGTCCTTGGGTAGGGGCTTGTTGGAGTGGCTAGTCGGGATATATTACATGATATTGGTCTAGCAGTTGGACTAGTTGGTATCCAGGACTTAGCGAGATGCTGAGCACTCTCTAATACACTCCTGATTCCACTCCCTTTGCGGACCACCCTACATTTTCTGTTGTTGTTTTGTTGCGTGGTCGAATCATGAAATACCGTAATAATCGGTATATAAAACACTATATCATAATCAAAAAGTCTGTCAAATCGGCGATCGTAACCTTGTCTTATATAAAAGTAATATCTAATCTACTAAAAAAGCGGGTCTCCGCTACTAACCACCCCCTGTTAATAATACTAAGGATATATCTAACAGTAACCACAAGGAAGAGTTTAATTCTAATTTAGATATAGAGGACCTATAGGATATAAATATAGATATAAATTAGTCAGAATTTTAGTTAATTTTGTACTTAAATAAGGGGTATAATAAGGGATAATTTAGTACGTTGCTATTAGTTAGACTTATAAGATATGATTCGTGGCCTAGGTTAGAACCCTATCTTATATCGCAGGATATCGTATACAAAAATGTTACCTTATATACCAATTAATACGGTAACTTTATTTTAGAAATCTTTGATAGAAATAGCAGATCTTGCAATCACATATAGCTTGGGTTGCTACCCTAGCTTGCCATCTATATCTAATGGGTCTGGCATGTAGGCCCCTTTGCATTTTCCTATATTAGATAGATTTCATCTCCCCCATTTCCCGCGATGCGATCACAGTGACAAAAATGTATCGTGCATTTAGGCGGAATGACGAAGGGGAGTCGGTCGCTTTGTATGGGTTTTTGCCCACGAATGAATTGGGGTCCCGCTTGCCCTAAATTTGTTCTCTTCCGATGGGTGTCGAATGATCGAGACACACAGGCGAGAAAGAATTTGGAACTGGAAGAACTCGAGGTTGGGAACTTGGGGGACAAGCCAGGAAAGTGACGTTCCACTCGATAGTGTTCAAATCTAGGTAGTATTTGCTATCCCACTTACGTATGCAAGTAATACCTGTGGCACCACTCCCAACTTTACAGTAGCGATAAGATATACCAATTCAGGGGTACTTCTTGCTGGTGAGATATCAGCAAGGCAAAGGGCGATCTGCAATCTATCGGGCAACCTCTAGCTATCATGATACTATTCCTAACTTTCCGATATCTACCTATCTTCTAATTGTTAACTGGGCGCATATGTCATGGGGTTTTGCTCTCTCTGAAGTCTTCTCAATTCCATCGTTGGTTCAATGCGCATCCTGAATAATTTTGGCGACCATGGCGACAGTAATCAGACGTGTTAAAGAAGCCGCAGCTCTCAGAGGCAATGAAGAAAAACACGAACAAACAGATGCATGGAGCAACCGAGATCTCATACCACTTCCTCCCATACGTCGAACGTGGGGAGCGTTCCACTACTTTGGCTTTTGGACGTTATCCTCGTTAAACATTGCAACATGGCAAACTCCAAATACATTCCTTAGTAGGACTTCTCCCCGACAGAGGCCATTTGGTGCCTTCGGACTGACTGGAAATCACAGCTCAAGGACTCTCGGTCGGCCAATCGATGCTCGTGATCATAATCGCTAGACTTGTGATTACCATTTTCTCTACTTTTGTTGCTTGTTGTGGGTTGACCTGGCATATCGGTCTTACAATTCAAAACCGTTATACTTGGGGCTTGAGAGCAAGCTACATTCCCCTTCTTCAGAGAATCCTTTTGAATTTCATTTGGAATGCAGTACAATGTTGGTCTTTCTTCCAGTATTCGACCAGCAATTGCTAACAATTTGCAGGTTGGAACGGAGGAAAACTTGCAACGTTCGAGACTCATATCTTCCAAACGTAAGACGAAACACTGACTGATTTGATAGAGTCTGTATCACGGCAATTTGGCCCTCGTTCGCAAAAATTCCTAATACGCTGAGTGCAATCACACCGACCACAACCTACGAAATGGTTGGCTTCATCATATGCTGGGTTATCTCTATCCCATTCCTGTTCATCAGACCAGAGCACTTCAAACGTCCCTTTCGATTCATATCAATTTACTGTGGTCTAGGAATGCTGTGCATGAGTAAATCCCCTATACTGTCCTCCTTCCAACCAGCTAACCACCTTAAAAGTGATATGGTCGCTCTCCGTGGCAAAGGGGGTTGGCCCCATTTTTTCGAAAGGAACCAGCATTCCCAGCACGTCAAAGTGGAATTCGTCCTGGATAATAATGGCAGCCATAAATCAAGGTATCGGGCAAAATGCTGCAGGAATGACCAATGGAAGTGATTTTTCCCGTTACGCTAAGAACAAAAGGGATTATATCATTGGTACGACTTCTTGCTTCCTAGTTGTGGGGACTTTGGTTTGTTTCGTTGGCCTTGTTACTACTGCTGCTTGTCAAAAGATTTATGGTGGGATATACTGGAATCGTAAGTATTGCCTTGTTGAGTATACATCTAATCCTCATACAAGACTGATTATTGTCTTGCAGCTCCCGATTTACTCATGTTGATGATGGAATCCGGACAAGGTTCCTCGGCCGCTCGAGCTGGTGTTTTCTTCCTTGCTTTTGGGTTTATGTTGACATCCATGTTTGAAAATATATGCGTAAAGTCCTCCCATTCCCCTGAATCTCTTACACAAATCTAAAATTGAAGGCAGGGAAATGCAGTTGCAGGAGGCATCGACCTTTCAGGTCTCTTTCCTAGATACATCGACATCCGTCGCGGCTCAATAATTACCTTCTTCGCAGCATGGGTATTATTTCTTCTCCCTCCTTCGCACAACCAAAACTGACACTCACCAGATTGTCCAGCCATGGCAACTAATCAATCGAGCCTCAACGTTCATAACAGTCCTGAGTTCCTTCTCCGTCTTCCTCGCCCCAATAATGGGAGTAATGTGCGCAGACTACTTCTTTATTCGCCACCAAAGAATCAAACTATCCCATCTATATCACCCTCAAGGCTCAGATTATTGGTATACAGCCGGAGTAAATTGGAGGGTCATACCTTCTTGGATCACTGGGTGGGCTCCTACAATTGGGGGTTTGGTATTAACTGTTCAGAAGGATACGACTGGTCCAAGGGTGCTTTGTGAGCTGTATTTTATGGCTTTCTTTCTTGGTGAGTATCGCTTCTTTCAAAGAAAGGGGTCATGGAAGTGCTAACTTCTGCCTTCAGGGTTATCAATTAGTGCGGGTCTGTTTTATGGGCTTACTACTGCTTTTCCTGTCAAGGCTGCTGGAGAATTCGATGACGTGGATATCTATGGAACTTTCACTTCTGAGGAAGCAATTAGACTTGATGTTGTACCGCTAGATGTCGTGGAAGGCATTGAAGATGAGAAGAGAATATCACCATTAGTGGAAGAGGTTAGAGCAGGAAGGAAAGATGCTGTGAAGAAGTGGCTGAAGGGTTGAGCATTAGACGGAATATGGACGTAGACTGTTTTAATCGGATCTGTAAGAAGTTGAGAACGAGTTCATGCTCGGGACCGGTCCTAAAGAACAGAGAATTCGATGCTTCGAAATAGATTGCAACCTGTCAGGGTTTACTGAAGTATGTAACAATTATCAAAAGACAGTAAGATACCTGGTCGTTACTCTGTACACACTATATAAAACGTCACTATACTAAACCTGTAGTACAAGTAAGCTAATAATAGTAATATACCTAGGCAAATAAAAAGTAACCAGTAACAATCATTCTAAACTCTTCACATAATTGTTTCAGTTGTACGACGCTTTTGGAATAATTTTATTCTAAGAGAGGTGTGTATAGAGTAACGACCACGTCTCTTATATGTTTTACAATCTCTCTAGCTTTGCCAACATAGCAATTATATCATCAGTTCCAATATCAGAACTTTGAAAGAAATCGAGATTCCCCTCGAGCCTCTGTCGGACAATCAGACTTGAATGATGTAGAAGCTACAACTTCTAACAAGATAGTTTCCAGGGACTAGGACTTCCTTTCACAACTGGTCCGAAGTCTCATAGATAGTAGATACTCAAGGTGTTACTAGAACACAAACCACAAAGTGGATCATCTAGAACTCCTGGATTTCATCTATCGACATTTGCCAAAAGTAACTCTTTACCACTTTTCCTTTGTGTGTTCTTTGAGAGCGAGAGAGATCACAATGCCAAACTTGAATACTTGAGATTTTCTAACTTGCATATTTTCGCTTTGAACTCACATGGTATAGATTGACCGGAGAGACGCCCTCACATTGCTTCTCCTCGGTATTTTTTGACATCTATCATGACGCGACGTTTTTGTGTAAATTCCTACCATTATAGGAGTAGCATAATCAAGGAAGAGAGACATGTCCCTACAAAGTATTTTCATGCTGTTAATTCCAAGGTCTCTTATTCCTGCTTCCAGCTTAGATACTAGTATGCATATGTTTTTTGGATTTTTTCTTTTACATACCTGACTAAGAAACCCAAGCTCGGCTCATGGGTGGCCGTCTCGTGAGATACACATATGCCTTGAATTCGTCTACTGCTTGGTTTTCCCAAGAAAGCAATCTATTTACTGAGAATTGAAACCAAACGTGCTATTTAACCTTTCCCACTCTCTAGAACTGACTCACATGAAAAAACTTATTTCCTGCCATCGAACTTTTCCTTGCTGTCGTTTTCTCCCTACTCGCTTGAAAATCTCTTCGGTTTAGATGTCACGACAAAAACTCCGATCAAAGGATACCTCACATGAGGTATCGGTGGAAGTTTACCGCTGTGATAGCTGAATAACCATTAGAAAAACAAGATTAATCATGTAGCTTCATACGGAGAGGAGGTCATGATCACGAGTTGTGGGGGGAGGTATTTACAGGTAAGGGAGTTTTATAAAGATGAAAGTGATGCTGGTGATATCTTTCTTCCATGACGACTATTCCTTCCAAACTATATTGGTGTCTCATATAATTTTGTAACCAAGCTCTCCATCAAATGAAAATAGTACATTTTCCTCTCTGGTCCTAGAGACGGACGAGGGCCAAAGAAGTTATAAAGAAATTGATGTTCACGTCAGATCTATACTCCGATCCTAGAGGTTAAAGACAATGTTTCTTACTCTAGATTACCTCAGTATACTAGAGTATTCATAAGCCTTCACGGAAGTAATGGAAGACCAAATCACCAGGCAAAAAGACTTCTTCCACATCCTTGTCCTAGCTCAGTCGTGGGGATTGAGGGACGATTGAACGTGATGTCATCTTCTATCACCACAAATGCAATGAGAAATCTTGTATGGTGTTTCTTGCTGTCGATTTATTGATCACTGTCGTTTGGCTAGCATCCGCGCCAAAGAGTATTTCACAGGAACGGAACGAAGTTTGTCGTTCAGTGTTTCTCCAGGTTTCCAAAACCCCAACGCGAGGCAGCAAAGTAGCAACAGAAGAACCGTTCCTTTACACCATCTGAGAAGAGTTCCATCAACGTACAAATGAATATGAACTTATGCATACCTATTTCCCCAAGACAAGGAGAACATAAATATACTCGTGTCCAGGAAAGTGGATGGTGTACTGACGCAAATAAAAAGGGTGTTGAATTAAATATGCATAAAGAAAAGAAATTAGGGTATCATTCCGGTCCATGTCCATCCATCCATCCGTCCCAAATCCCATATCCCATATCCAATCCATTATTAGAGCCGATATCCAATCGCCATATCAAAAAAATGCAGGAAAGTAAAGCAGAAACGCAGAAATAACAATGCAAGGGGGAGAATAGCAAGCGCTGATAAAACCCCCCAAAAGAGAAAAGAGAAGCAAAATTCAGACGCAAACAGATAAGGAAGAGCCCAAGAACGCTTTTCCATCCTTCCTATCCCAGTCCCAATCCCAAAGTCATAATATCGTAAAACGAGTCCTCGTCACTCCATCACTGGAAACTACTCCCTCCCCTTCCCCTTATCCTCCTTCACCCGATCCCTACTATCGCCCCTCTCCAAAATCCTCCTCACAGCTCCCTTCATAGGACCAAAGAGCCACTCATCACTATGTCTCCCACACTCCGTATGGACATTAATCTTCTCCCCGCTATACCGTCGACTCCCCTCACTTAATCTCTTGATTTTCTCACCATTCATACCGGAATTTCCTGTGCTTGCTCGCGTTGGGGTTGTGTTCATCCGTGTTGGGCTTTCGGTGACCCCATTACGGGTGAAGAATCGCAATGGGCTTGAGGGCGAGGAGGAGAGGGAGGAAGTCGCAGATTTTGGAGGCTCGGTTGCTCGGCGTTGGGTGCCGATTCCGCGGGGAGGTTGAGAGTGGGAGATGAGTGGGGAGTAGGTGGATGAGATGGGGGAGGGGGTGTAGGATGTGGGCGATAAGGGGAAATTTGAATAGTTGTTTGCGGGCGTTGACGATGAGGAGGAAGATTGGGATTGAGAGGTGGCTGTGATGGAGAGGGGAGCACCGCGGGGTTGAGTTGGAGGGTTCATTGTTGTGGTGTAACTTATAAGTGTTGGTGGATGTGCGGATGTGTATGTGAGCTCGAGGAGATATGGAATGAGTAGCTGACTTTGTAGTCTGATAATTCGAGAGATGTGAGTCAATAAGTAAACTTCGAAACTCCAAAATGCGTTTGAAGCGGAGAAGTGATATCTCACCTGACCGACCTCCTCTCGACCGCGACCGATTGCAAGACCTTCTCGACCCCAACTGTGATATTGCTTAGACGCTGAAACAACCGCGATGCGTAACTTCCACGAGTAGCAAGTAAAGGATAAACGAGGTTGCTGATTGTGGTAATTTCTTAGAAGAGCCCCCAAGTTTCAATTGAAATCATTATATGATAAAGAGAAGAGAAAGAGGAGGGCGGAAATTCTGCAGCGCTTAATGGGTCGTATCTGTGGGGGTGGATGGATGCCTGGCTACGGTAGCGTATCAGAGAGCAACGAGTGTGTGTTTTCCTTGAGTGATCTGTGCGACCCGGAAACTTAGAGTAGTTAGCGATCAGGTAGGGTGGGAAGAATTCCCCGTGCCTGTTTGTTGACAGATTGTAGTGTTCTTCCTGTAGGGCTGACTGCATATGGTTATGTTCATCCCGAAGAATGCAGACATGTGAGGGGTTCAAAGAAAGTTGCGATATGAGGAGCCAATGAGACCAGAAGAGGCAATGCAGTGCACTACTTTGGGGGCCATTCAGCTATTATTTTGATACGTTGTAACTACATGACGAGTCTGCAGTTCGTTGTAAGATAGCAAAACGGCTCTTTTAAGGATTAAATACGAAGCGATCAAAGCATCTGGAGCCGAGATCTTGATTCCAAATTGTACGAGACAAATTGTGAGTGGAAATGGCACTGAAATGCAGATTTATAGGGACCCCAACAGCATGAATGGGATTTGGAATCAAACAATATAGCTGGCATGAAAGCGCCGCCGTACTCAGAATCATTCGAAGCACACGCAGTAGTAAAGCAGCAATTGAAGTGCATTGGCAGTGATTACACGTGTAGCTGAAAATAGAAATTTTTGAATATCTTCGATGACTAAAATGCAGACATACAGTCGATGTCACCCTTTGTGCATCTCGGTGTGCCTGAAGAGGTAGGTACTTGGGAAAATCCCAGAATCCGGGATGGAAGAGGATTGAAAAGTCTGGAAAAGTATCATACCAAGATGTGATGAATTCCATACGCTGCAGTGATCACTGATAACATGCGGCAAGTAACAGAAAGAACTTACGATGATGACATATTTACTCGTACACGAGTGTATGGTGTCTTAGTAGGAGGAAAATAGGCAACTTGCAAGCTGGACAGCACGAAGCTCTTCACAGACATAGAGGAACACAACTTTCTCCAACGTCCAGTTGACGTTTAAAAGAGGAACCAGTATTCTGAACCCCAAATCCCAAAAATATATTATATATACTCCGCCAAGGCAAACTATTGCCCTTCAAGGGCGGGTACTCGGTACGTACCGCGTATGCCGATGCACGCCTTAGGTTCCGCACACCGTTTCGAGTCAAGCAGAAGACAATCATTGGAATTTTCTGGAGTTGGAGCGGTGAAAATAGAAGTATTTGACTTTAAAGACTCTTTACTTCTGAAGTACGAAGTGAGATCCGACCAGGCCAAACTTTTGCAGTCGGAAATTCTCGTCAAGTGACATTTCCAAAAAAAGGGTTGAGACAAGCTCAAACCAGATGTCCGGAAACATCCATATTGATGCCCAAAGTTCTCGGAAAAGAGAAAAGAGAAAAGAGAAAAAGTGAAAGAACAGAAAACACGGTCTCTGAAAACTCTGTCATGTATTCAGATGATGTATTCTTTCCCATGCTTCAATTGAAAAGGTAGGAAAAGCTCGGATGGTCTTTACGTAACCCCCTTCTCGTGATTTGGTACACGGTTAAAAAGTGTAAACTGACAGAATTTGCGGTGTTGATGTACGGTTATGAGTTAGAAATATTCAAGATTGGTTAAGGGGAGCTGGTGGCTGAGGAGGCCTGGGAATGAGCGCTTGTAGAAGCTGATTAATACTCGGTTTTCGAGTGGTTGTCGAAGAAAGTTAAGCAACAGATCTGTTTAACATAGCACGAAGTACCAGTAGTAGAGAGCAATCATACTTGTAGGCCCCACCGTTTCCGGTACTTCCAAGGTAGTACAAGTACGAGTATGGGCTAAAATAAGTATGATGGGGAGCTAGGTGCAAAGTCCACCCCACGTGACTATCCTCGTCCATGTTCTCCTTGATGCCCTTTTCTTCCGAACCCCACCCCTCGCTATCTGGGAAAAGTCTTTCCCGTCGAAGACTGTGGGGTGACAACCCCATATAAAATCCCACCAACAATGGAGAAAGATGACGACAATGTATTTCTATCAACTGAGCGGTTACATATCCCCGCAAGGAAATCCACATGGATTGTCATTTCCAAGCCTATCATTCATGGAAAGCGGAATTCGTTAAAGCCTCAATGCTCTCTGATACGAGATATTTTCTTAATAAAAAATGACGCGGGATGTTTTCGTATTGTGCTAGATGAGCAGAACCTTGAAAAGGCAGAAACAAATTGACGTTTCCACGATGCCTCAACTTAATTGTGCTTCTGGATAAGCGCCAATAATCAAGACGAAAATAGGGCTCTTTCTAGCATGTGAAGTGAGTCTAGGTCTCAACGATTCGTCCAGAGTGGACCCGAGATGCTGTTCCTGGCAAGGAGGGAAGGTTTTGGGCATTGGTTGAGGCCGCCCGTAGCGGGGCTCAGCCTGCAAGAGTGCGGGGGACGAGGGGAATCTCGGAAGAGTGGCTTCGATACCCGCCAGTCTGGAATCGATCTCCTCCCCAAGACTCCAAGACTTCAAGAACCACGACAGCAGGGCTCTTTCATCCCATCATGGCATGGCCCACCAGGCCCTCCCCACGACACGAGGCTGAACTGTGCGCTGTACTCGGCGCATGTATGATATAGGGGCCGTCTGTCACCAGTTCATTGCCTCATTTCTGGGCGAGGATGAGGGAGGAGCATGAAGTCACGGAATTGATATCGGGTTTGGGAACTGCTCGCGTGATGCAGCGTATGGCCATGATTATGGCGGCGGATGAGTGATTTGCAGCCGTCCGCTTTCAATGCCAGTTCCAGACACCCGGCCAGCGTGCGCTTCCCACGCTTTGCTCTCCCACCGTCTCTGGGCTGGCTCGCTGGGAGCAGCTAGCGGCAGCTGGTAGTCCTTCCAGAGTACCTTAATTGGCAGTGCAAGAGCTGCTTGTCTGGTACCACAGCCGCTGCAGTGGCAGTGACTGCGGCGGGATAATCTGCTGCATGAGGTGGATGGTGTTTCGTCGTGGCTTTTGGCTATGTGGAGAGCCGCTCTCCCATGTGATGAGGGGCCGTCGATGAACGACGACCGACCTACTCAAGGAAAGCCGTACTAACGCTGCTTGGAAATACCAGCTTTGTTTGGATCGCTACTGGTTACTGCTCGCTACTCAAGTACTTGCACAACTAATCCACTCGCTACGAGTGCTCGCTACCTCGCGACTAACGACTAGTTTATAGTCCACTAGTTGGTTGCGAGGCGACGTCGAGGGCCTCTTCTACCGCAGCCTCCCAGACTCGTACAATCCCATCACCGACAACCTCTGAACACTGCCATCCCCATCCCCATCCCATCTTCCCCTCTGCTTCTGGCCACTTCCGTTCATGCGGAGCATCGCATCATCGTGAGCGTTCGCAGCGCCCATCGTCAACCATGACTGTGACGGGATATCGAGGGTCGCAACGCTGTTGACGGGGTCTGAGTTCCGCATTGCTCCGATGGCACATCCTGTTCGCGCCGGTCCGTTTTCGAAAGGTTGGTCTGCTTTTCGCCAAAAAGAGGTTAATGTAGGGATATGGTGGCGCTAGCTAACGGGAACTAGACCCTCATTGGCTAGTCTGCCTTTACTCAAATACCTTCTTTTCCTCCGCATTCACTTCCTCGGCACCGTTTAATGCTAGACCACCTGCACTCGCATCCAGAACACCCAGACCACCTTCACATCGTGTCCGTCCTACTCCACCGACACCCTCCCATGCATCGAACTACAAGCAACCTGCCCGACTTAGTCCACATTGCCATAGTCACAGCCGAAACTTCAGCTCATCCGTGAACATGTCCAGCTCCTTAAATAACAGCTGGGACCCCATTGAGAGAACTTCCTCTCCATACTCCGATCCCCTTCAAATCGGCCCTAAATCCAAGATTCTTGCAACAAGAACTTCCAACTTCCATTCTACCTCACTCAGAAACATGGTTACCGTCAATACAGTCAACAAGACGGCTCTTCACCCAGGAGGTGTCGAGTGAGTAGTTCCCACGCCGTCGACCTCGTCGGCCCCATCTACTGGCTAGAACGGAGGTGCTAATTATTATAGGCCCGTCAAAGAGCGAGAACATACAGAACTTGAAGAGGAGCTCCACGAGAAGGCACACATCGACTATGATCGTGTAGCTATTGTAAGTGAACACTGGCAGAGTCCACTATCGTCATTGCCTCTTACAAAATGTCCTTGTCATTCACTAATATCCGCTCTTTTGCAGGTACCCAATCCTAGTGTTGCTGCTCTCTATGAAGATGCCTTGGTCTACGAAACCGGCTCGGCCATGACCTCGACCGGTGCCCTTACCGCATACTCGGGAGCGAAGACTGGTCGTTCACCGTTAGACAAACGTATCGTCAAGGAACCTAGTTCAGAAAATGATATCTGGTGGGGGTAAGTGAAATGACGAAACCCTTTTCCATCTTGTACAATTCACTAACACGTTTCCAGACCGGTCAACAAACCCATGTCACCCGATGTAAGTCAAAAATCCCATGTTCGGCTTGCCACGGCAATGTCTTTACGAGCGCAGCGCAGCAAAACGCATGCGGCCCCTGCCAGATTTCCCCACATTCCACCAATGCAATGCAATGCATACCGGAACACCGCAGCTTCCTCTTCTATACTCTGCCATATATTCTATGTCACTCAATTTCTCTCTCCATACCTTCTAACATTTTCCCTCTATCAATTGATCAAATATGGCCAACTTTCCAGCTGAAAACTTTGGTACCCCGCAATCTACCCGAGGGGTCTGCTTGCATGCGGCATTATGTCATAATGTCTCGGCATATTTCCACGTGCAAAGTTCAACGACAACATCAACACTGCAAATGATAAACTTGCTAATTGTTAATTCTTCAGGTCTGGAAAATCAATCGAGAACGTGCCATCGACTACCTAAACACCAGAAATCGTATTTACGTCGTTGACGGGTTCGCAGGATGGGATCCAAAATACCGCATCAAGGTGCGAGTTGTGTGTGCTCGTGCCTATCACGCTCTCTTCATGCGCAACATGCTCATCCGGCCAGACCGAGGTCAACTCGAGCATTTTCACCCAGATTACACCATCTACAATGCTGGATCTTTCCCTGCAAACAGATACACCGAAGGTATGACATCCGGAACTTCCGTTGCCCTCAACTTTGCCGACAAGGAGATGGTCATTTTGGGCACCGAGTATGCCGGAGAGATGAAGAAGGGTATTTTCACCGTTCTCTTTTACGAGATGCCCGTCAAACACAACGTCCTCACTCTCCACTCCTCAGCCAATGAGGGCAAGAATGGCGATGTAACTGTTTTCTTTGGTCTCTCCGGAACCGGCAAGACCACTCTTTCAGCTGATCCACAGCGTATGTTAATCGGTGACGATGAACACTGCTGGAGCGATACCGGCATTTTCAACATTGAGGGAGGCTGTTATGCCAAATGTGTTGGTCTTTCCGGCGAAAAGGAGCCAGATATCTTCAATGCCATCAAGTTTGGATCGGTTTTGGAGAACGTTGTCTTCAGTCCCGAGACTCGTCTTGTTGACTATGACGATACCACCCTCACCGAAAACACCAGATGTGCTTATCCCATCGAGTATATCGACAACGCCAAGATTCCTTGCATGTCAGAAAACCACCCAACGAACATCATTCTGCTTACCTGCGATGCTCGTGGTGTTCTTCCACCTATATCCAAGCTCAACTCGGCACAAACCATGTTCCATTTCATCTCGGGTTATACCTCAAAGATGGCTGGTACGGAAGATGGCGTCACAGAGCCACAGGCTACATTTTCCTCGTGTTTCGCGCAACCTTTCTTGGCGCTCCATCCTATGCGATATGCTCAGATGTTGGCTGAGAAGATTGAGCAACACCAAGCTAACGCATGGTTGTTGAACACTGGATGGGTTGGAGCCGGTGCCGCTACTGGTGGCAAGCGTTGTCCTTTGAAATATACACGTGCGATCCTCGACTCGATCCATGCCGGAGAGCTTGCAAAGGTCGAGTATGAAACCTACGAGACTTTCAATCTCGCAGTACCAAAAACTTGTACAGGGGTTCCATCGGAACTACTGAACCCAAGAAATGCCTGGACTGCTGGAGACGAGAGTTTCACAAACGAAGTAACAAAACTCGGAAAACTATTTGTCGAGAACTTCCACAAGTACTCTGACGAAGCCACCCCAGAAGTGATTGCAGCTGGACCAGCAGTCAAGGTTTGATTAATGAAGCGTTTCCTTTGTGGTATACCTTGGGTTGGGAGGAAGCAATGACAAATTGCATGGCGTTACTCGTACCATCTTGTAGCTAATTACTAGCTGTACATTAATCTTGAGCATACCGTATACTTTTATCAATGAAGCAAAAACATAAGACGTAATATCAGTTTTGTTTTGTGTGAATAAAAATGACATGAGAGTAGTAGCTGGTGATAAAGAAAGCTAGGTCCTCAACCAAGTGAATGAAAGAAGGTGTTGACATGTGAATGTAAACCTAGAGGTATATGATTCACTCAATTGCAGGAACCAAAACGTGGATCATTCCACCATGGTAATATATAAACCTAATCCCACCTCTGCCTAGGTATTCACCAAACTTTCCCTAGCGGGTATATCTATATCACCTGCGGTTCCTGCCAGATCGGAACCTTGTGATCTCGGGCCGGTGGGTAGCCGTGGGCTGTCCACCGCCAGCGCATCATCACTAGCTCTAGGTGCAGCGACGGGATGTCTTGAACCTCAGATCTGAAAAAGCAACACCACAGATTGCAATTGCGGCCGACACACACCTGCAAGCATGCCATCCGATTACTTCTCCCAAGGAGGAGCGAATCGCTCCACCACTTCCGCCAACATCAAACCCCATTCGCAAGGTGAGATTGAGACCAACCCCATCAGTCCTCCACTGCAGACCTCGAACAAGCCAAAGGCAGCGAAACACGTCGTCCACAGCAGTAATCGCATACACACTCGGGTACCGTCCAGTAAAGCGCTACACAAGCTGAACAAGGCGCCGGCGCATGGCAATGACGAGTCGCACACGGATTTGAAGAGCAAGAGGAACTCGTCGGCGACCAATTTACGAAAGAACGCAAGCCATGTCACTCTGAAGCGTAATCGATCTGCGGCCGAGGTCACCAAGAAATCCAAGTTGTTGCAGTCGAAGGAGAAGGAGAGAGAGAAGGAAAAGAAGGCGCCCGCGGCCGTCCATTTCGAGATTGGCGATCAGGACGACGGTGCATGGGAAGAAGCAAGCAGCTCGGCGTCCCCAGCCCTGTCGAGAGCGCCATCTCGCAGCGGCCCATCTTCCGCGAAGCTAAGCGCAAACAACTCTCACGCAAATTCTCCTCGTCCGAGTCGCCATCAATCGCCTGTCAGATCCGAAGCGAATTCAGCTGCAAATGGATCGCGTAACCATAACGCAGATGCGAAAATCATTACGGAACGATTGCTTCAAAGGACCCCCTCACATACGGCCACGACGGCAAAGATGTCGCTTGCAACTGCGCTGCCAGCTACTTCATCGCAATCCCCTGACTCGCCGAGTAAGATTACTCCCTCTACTTCAAATGGAACACCGCAAGTAGGCAGTAGTAATCCGGATATGGCACCACAATTTGTCACGGGTTCCGGAACATCCAGCGACAACTCCCCCTTTCTTCAACAGCATGCGATCCCGAAGGGCGAAGATGTGAAGCGGGCACAATCGATGGGAAACCTCAAACGACAAGATTCCTCCGCCCGTGAAACGGACGAGGATGAGGAGAGCGCGTTACTTCCTCGAAGCCGAAAGCCTTCTAACGGTTATGCATACAATCCTCCACAGCAATCACGCACACAACAGAAGTTGTGGCTCCAACGCGCAAGTTCCAATATCGAACCCGCACAAATGGCAGCTGGAGTAGGTATAAATGGTATGGGAGCCGTACATGCTGGATTTGGAGGCTCGTCTCTTGTAGGCGCTGGATACGACGGAAAGGACCCTCGAATTAAATTACAACTTGAGCGAACTGGTACAGAATATCTTGTTGTTAGACGTCACCAAGATCCCGTTGGTCTCTCATTGAACCGATTGAATCAACTTCCTGGCGCAGAGAAATATCGACGTATACCACAACAACCATCACACAATTCGCGAAGAAGCGAAGGTGGAAATGGTAGTGCCGGAAGATATGGATTGAGTCAGAGTATGAGGGATTTACGAAATGGTGGCGCTAGTAGGGGAACGACTGTTCATGGAAGCTTCGAGGCAGATGTAAGTTTGGATGGACTTAGTGGCGCTGATGAGGGCGATGATAGTGTGAGTGCTATTTTGAGAAGTATGTGGGACAAGAGCTTTGATATGAGTGCTAGTACCGATTGATTGAGCATCACTCTTTCATGTTTGGCTCTCACTCTTAGTCTTATGCTGGTCCTTTGGATCTTTACCATTGCTCGCGGTTTGCTGTCTTTGGCCTGGGTAGGAAAAGTCCTTTTGAATGGAACGGTATTTTCCTGTTAGGGAAAGGGATACCCAGATAGCTATTTTTGCTTTTCTACTGCTACTTCTGCTGCTTTTCTACATACCCTTCTTTGTGGATTCGTGCGGTCAGATTGCTTCTTGTTTTTACTGCCTTGTTTTTAGGGGGGTTAATTTTAGAGTTCTACTGTGCGGTCGGTATATGGCTTCAGCGTTTGGGAAGGTTGGTTGGCGTTGGCTTTGGCGTGCTTTATATTCAGATGAGCTGAACTTCTTGTGCTTAGAAAGGGGATGTGAATAGGGTGATGAGATGAAGTCTCTATCTAGTGGTTGAAGGGTCTACCTAGCGGCTATGTGTCTAAGTTGCTAGCTAGTATTAGATAAGTAGTTAGCAAATGGGTGGCATGGGATGGGATGGGTATATGAGAACATGAAAATAATGTATTTGTCATAAAATTGCTGGTCGCCATTTCACTAGGGGGATTTGTAGTTGTGACAATCTGATCTTTGAACAGGGAGGTGTCGGAAAACAAGGACAGTGATGAATGTCTCTGTGCATATTGGACGACTGTCTAATGACTCGTCACTCTTGTGCTTGTAGATTTTTCCACAGTACTTATTATACTAAGGCTGCAAGATTTTATAGATAGGATGAGTTTTATGAGGTGGAACGATGCGAGCATCTTGGAAGAAGTATCTCAATCTATTCCGAAAAGCGAGCCAGGTAGGTGTCACTACTGGACACCATCACCCTTTGCCTTGTAAGTATGTGGTTTAGGAAAGCTTAGATTGGGAGGTGTTGGGGAAAGGTGGATGGGCTGCTCGCTAAGATTGTGGTCCTCCGTTCTCATATATGTATATGCTCTATCTAGTAGTAGCCTTCTTGGCTACTGAACAGCAAGCTCATATCCATTTCTACAGTCGTAACGGCTTTTGAGGAGAACACGAATAACATTTAGAAAGTGAGGTTCTTACCAATTTTGTCAAAATTGATCCAAGGAGTTTACCTAGACATCTTCTAGAAGAAACAACCTCATTATCGTCGCTCGTGCCTTCCCTTCTAGATTAGACCATGTTCTCGCCACATTAGCGCAACGACAACAGTACAGGTCGCGGCGCGAAGAAGGAGTGAGTACTAAAAGGGAAGGAGTGAGTGTTCTTGCATCCAAGGACCCGTGGACGTCTTAATTTGACCCAGCCTCGAAATTGGATCTTCAATGACACATGTGCCACAGCATTGGAAGTCACGCTATGCAATGTGTGTCGAGATCTTTCGGACTTTGATGCAGAGGGAAAAAGGGAGAGCTTTTTTAATTAGCCGAAGTTCGCCTCCTTCCCAAAGCATAACTACATGAGCCACATCACTTCGGAGGTTCTTCCGCTCCCCTCTCGATGATACTGTAAGGAACTCGCTCAGGCATTACAATCGGAACCGCACGTAGCCGCTCGCCACAAGAACGAATAAGTGGGTGTAGAGAACTTTTTTTAATTTCCGATCAGAGCAGCACAATGACTAGGAAAAACTGGTACCGAAACAAACCCAAATGGAAAGAGTAATAGGCAAAGTTCAAAAGTCAGAAACCACCCACGCTCAGAAGTCTCTGGCTCCTCCATAAGCCAAATCTGGAAGTCCAGAGATTTTCTAGAAGATAAGGAATCTATGAACAATGTTTGTTTTAATCGTGCAGGGTTTTGGAGAATTATTATGGGGCCGTGGGTTTCTGGAATGAAATAGGGGGGGATGTAACGTGATGACAAAAAGGAAAATTGGAAGGAGAGGCTTGGTGATAGATCTGAATCCGCGTTTTTGGATTCGGATCTGAAGGGAAAGGGGTTTGGCAAAGTAATAAGCTTGTGTTGAGGGAATGGACCTGAGTCCTAAACCTCAGATCTACATGAGGCGACTCTCGATATTCTCACACACCTTCCTAGTATTGGAAAAGATTATGCAACTACAGTGTCTATAGGGGTTTCCCCCAAAATAGTGGACTCAAGTATAGATAGTATACTCTGAACTACTTCTAGGCTTTACTTACTGGAACTTTCATTCCTGAGTTTGGCTAACTTCGATTTTCCGATATATTCAGCGGTTAGCCACTGTTATAGCCACAACCAAATTATCAGGAGCTTTGCAGAAACTTGGCAAATTGGGGAACAACGTGCCTTCAAAGCAGCAGTGACATGTAAAAGGTTTAAGACCTGGTTATATCAATCTAAGCATTCTTTAGGGGTAGGTTCATTCTGCAACCTTAGCGGGACGCGGTAAGCGAGTATTGTGTAGTGTAGACTCCGCCCAGCTCACGGCATCCCATTTCAAGCTACGATATAACCTAGTCTTTTACCTGTTGTCGAACCAAGTCAGCTTTCTAACCGGTGCTTGCTGTTCATCTCTCAGCTTCCAAAACCAACGAACTCCTAAGAACTTCGAGAGATAACGGAGCCGAAAAGGAGTTTCCTGAATTGCCCCTGGCTGATACTCCTTGCGGGCAGAGTTTGAGAAATGAGAGGAAATGACTAATGTCATTTCTCCTCGGTCTGTTACTTCTGTTGTCACAAGTCAAGAGTCTGTTATATTCTTCTGTTCCTGTAGAACCAACATGAACTCGAAAACTCTGGAAGTTAGGACCTTGCCCTCTAAGAAGACCCAGTGAGTGGTAATGAGTCATGGGATACGCATTCACTGACTTACTGACAAAATCTAGATCTCCCCAGTGAAATCCGTCCAACCATTTGACCTACGAGCCCCAAGAGTAGACCTCACTTCTGATCATTCTATCAACTGAGCAGATATCATGACTTTCTGCTTCGGCTCTCAAGAATCTTTATTGAAAGATTTAGCTCTTTCCAACTTCGTTTGACCAGACTCTATGACTATCCTCTATCATCCTATCCTCCCATTTCAAGTCAGATTATACACCAGGCACGTGTCGACAAATGTGAAAGGGATAGACACATGAAGTAGAATAGCCAGTCAATCAGGAAATATAGGAAACTGGTGGTTGTCAATAGATTGAACATCATTGGCGAGTCTTCATAAACAGCGTTTACTTTCACAATATCATAGTGCATCAACTCCATCGAGGTAGTGGATATAGTCGTCAGATTCAATGTGAACGAAAGCACTGCTATCCTGGAATAAAGCTCCCGTTGGTTGTAAAGGAGAACTATTCTTGTTTATTGCACCTGCTAAGCTCACAGAGGTATCTTGAATATGCAAATCAGCTCTCGGCCAAAAACCAGACATATTGCTTCCTAAATGGATGTGATACTAGATGAATAGTGAGACAAATTATTAACATCTGCTGGAATGCCTCGGATGGGTTCCGAGCATAACCTAACAAACAAACCCATGGTAAGCTCCCGTCTTTGAAGACTCAGCAGAACTGGAAAGAACAAATATGAATTGGGGCTACATTGCGTTCTGAAGGACCACCAATTCGTTGTACCGCTGTACCGGGAATATATAAGTCGGTACCTAGTGCCTGGTTTACCGTCAAAGCCTGACCCTGGATTCGTTATTCAGTTAGCAAGAAGAGAAGAAGAAGTATTCAAGGTTTCTTTCTTGTGACCACATCACATACTTATGTCAACGCCTACCCAGCAAGATCCCAGGATCCATTTACACTTTCACCATAGACTAATTTACGATCCAAATAGAACCCCCCTCCCCTCCCCCGGCGGGATGTCTTCAAGCATTCTACTTGGTGTCACTGTACCCTCTCCTAGATCCCAATCAAGTAACAATTTACATCTACATTAATTCTTCATCAAAAACCCCTGCAAACCCACAAAGAATCGAGTCTCTCGAACATAACCCTGTCTACAAACGTAGACTCTTAAGTGTCCTCTACAACCCCCCGAGTATACAAATTCAACAGAAACAAAACCCAAAGAAGCAAGCCATAGATTCCACCTTATTACTCTCCACAAAAAGAACCCCCTCCCAAAAAGCAAAACAAAGAAAAGACCCTCTGGAATCTGGACTGACATAAACCCCTCTCGCTTAAGAATCTAGCAAAACAACATCTCCCAAAAACCCCACAATCCAGCAAGAAAATACACAAACAGAGAATTGGGTACAGATATAAGTTAATAGCCTAAAAGCCTTATATAGAAAGAAGCCTTCTTTCCAAACCAAAGGCTGTATGAGGATTAACAAATTCCTAATGTCAAGACTGGGTTGTCGGAGAGAAGTAGAGAGATAGTAGGGAGAAAGTAGTGAGAAAGTACAGTACCTGGTGGTAAGAGAGGCGAGCATTGCTCTATACACGCTATCAAAAGTTATTATGTCAAAACTCTGGCACAAGTAACTCAATTGTCCTATTTCACCTAGTATAATAAGAATTCAAAGGTGATAATTGTTCTAAACTATTCGGATAATTGATTTAGTTGTATAAGGTTTTTAGGATAATATTTTCATAACTCAGGTATATATAGAGTAATGCCCGCCTCTCTTACTGGTGTAGACTTTAGCATGTAAAAGTTGTATTGGCTTCAGGCCTGGTCGAGATTCCAAGTGTACAGTACAACAGAGATCACACATCCTACAAGTAGATTAGGCTATTGAACCAAGGAATCCGATGGTTCCGCGACATCCATTACAGTATAGACAAGGTGGACAAGCGAAGTACAGTAAGCACGATGGGAACAAGATATCCACACTACATTCATAGGTCAGTAGTCAATTACAGTATATCAAGATCAATTCAGTCATCTTCCTATTTCACATATCTACAGCGAAAAGATACTGATACTCTTTCACCCACGTTTCATCCACACCTCCCACCGCCCTCTAAGTCAAAGGTTCCACACTAACACGCAATTCTCAGCCAACCTGCCGGGCAAGCCTTTCTACATGGATAACATTTGGAAAAACTCTCCACCAGAACGACCTCACTGGGTCGGAGCAGAACGAAAACAAAAAGGGAAAAAGAAAAGACGCCAGTATAAATGCACTCCAGAAAAATGCCCGCTTAGCACCCCCAAATGCACGCAGACCAGGCCGAAATGCGCCAGAAGAAGGCTTGGTATAGTTGCAAAGCAAAAAGAATTGTAAGCAAGAAAACAACAGGAAGCAAAACAGGTGGTTTTTAAATGGACTTGGACAACCAGAGGTCCTCCCAACGCCGGCATTATTATGTTAGGGTAATTACCCCTTGAGGTAAGCAATCAAATTGAGAAGCAGAGCGAGGGTATTATGGTGTTTGTTTTTGAGTGATTGTGAAGGGTTAGGTATTGCAGAATAGTCAAGACTAATAGTCATCTTGCTCTTCTTTCAGTGGTCTGGCCAACTTTGTCAAGAGTTGATCGAGTTCTGCCCAGTTTTCATCCTTTTCGGCGAACTTTCGGTGCTTGCGGGATGCGATGTGCTATAGGAAGTTAGAACCAAATTACATACATGGCAGGAAATTAGACATACCTCGTCAAAGTCATCGAACTTGTCCTGGCAATTCTCGCAATATCCTGGTTTTGGATCACGCTTGTCTGCTTTTCTCTGCTGTACGGCCTTGGCCTTGCGAGTCGCTTCTGTTTTTCTTGCATTCTCCTCATTCTCGGATGGTTTGTCCTCTTCGATGAGTGGTAATTTCTTCTTCCGTCTTGCTGCAAGGCCCGCTAGATCCTCTCTCACAGCGGCATTCAAATCAGTCATACGATGAGAGCTAGTCATTCCGTATGAAGCTGGACCGCCGCTGTTTTTCTCCAGAACCTTTCGTTGCAACCCGTGAACTTCCTTGCTCGTTCCAGCTTTAGCTCCAGGTTGGGCTGCAGTAGAAGATATCATTTGAGAGCGGATGGCGGAGGTGATGTTCGAGGCCTGTAATCCTGAAGCAACCGGCTCTCCCGCCAGCAGGCGTCCCGTTCCAGCACGGCTAACAAAAGCATTTCCACGTGAGGCCTCCGAGTCGTTACGTTGCTGTGAATAGGACGGCTTGGATGGAGCGAATATGTTGGCTTGTTTCGAGGATACAGTGGCAGTTTTGTTGTGACTATTGTCAGCTTCAGTCATGACTTGCTTATTGAAAGAGGTTGGTGGCTGCATCTTAGCATTTTGACCAGCACTCGCTGCCCTGGTAACTCTTGGTGCCATAGCCTTCTCCTTTTCCTTTTGCCTCTGGAGTCGAATCTGTTCCTTCTCTCTTTCGGCGTCTCGTCGACTCTCTGGTTCCTCAACGAATGGACACCTGCCACCAGTAACACTACGAAACTGTGGCCATTCCCCTAGTTCCTTGTGTGCAACCTTAGGATACTCGCGAACCATAATCGGTCGTTGCT
The DNA here is from genome assembly GCA_911693285.1 of Hymenoscyphus albidus. Taxonomy (NCBI): domain Eukaryota; kingdom Fungi; phylum Ascomycota; class Leotiomycetes; order Helotiales; family Helotiaceae; genus Hymenoscyphus; species Hymenoscyphus albidus. The sequence goes on from CAJVRM010000744.1 coordinate 109,580, forward strand.
TCTCGTCGATATCGTAAATGTATATGTAGGGTCCTTTGAAAATACACAGTTCCTTTGTCGCGACGGTGGGATCTCGATCAGACGGCCCGTTTATTTTTTCATTGCGAAGGACTTGTGCAAGGTCTGCAGTGCCTCGGGGAATTGTTCCAGCTGCGTTACTTCGCGTGTTGTGCCCATGGGGTATTTGAAGGCCTGTTTCCGTATCGAACATGGTAGTCATAATTCGTTGCAACTTTTCAAGCGCCCATATCTTCATGTTCAATTCCCTCGCCCGAACAAGAACATCTGAGCTACGGTTTTGCTGCCGCCTAACTTCTACATCGTGTACATGAGCTCCTAGCCGTCTGTTGAGTTGAGGATCGATTGAAAATTTTCCTTTTCCGGAAAAGGAGTCGGATTGTACGTTTGTGGATTCGGATGAACGATCGAGCAGCGATGGATTGATTGTTTGAGGCTGACTGTTCTGGGAATTAGACTCAGTGGTGGTTGAGGACGCCACTGCTACTTCTGCTGGAAGTTCAGGAGGAATGCTTCGGGTCGTCACAACGTGGGTGACCGCGTTGGAAAAGAACTTCTCTTCTCGCTGGATCAATTGTTAGTGAATCCTCCACATCTACCATGTACAAGAAGTACTTACTCCACCAAGCGCGATCACCTGCTTTGTGTATTTGGCTCGGCTGTCATCGGGTATGCTCTCAAAGTAGAACACAAATGTTGGGAATATTTTCCGGTAGTGCCTCTGCCATTGTCTGATTGTGTCAAGTTCCTGCCCCTTTTCCCTAGACTCTGCGTGCTGCGATTGTGTCTTGACTCTGGTGGCAGCACATTTGCGTTCAAATGCGGTCCTTTGTGGGACATTGTTTGGTTTTCGGAAGACTCGACCTTCTGCAGTATAATGGGTATTAGTGTTATTTTGACGCGGTGGTGTTTTCAATGCTTGTCGGTTCTCCAGCATCTGCTTCTTTGCAGGTGGTGGCTGGCCATAGGACTCCTCGCGTTGGATGGTGGCATAGGAGCGTTTTGGCTTGGATTGTGCGTCAGTGGGACGAAAGGGAGAATTGACGGCATTGGTATTGTTGTGGAGAGGAGCTCTCCTCGCCGACATGGTGGAAAGAAGCGTGTTTTTCGCAGGTGGAGGTGATATTAATACTGCTGCCATAAGAGAGTACTGTCCCAACACCAAACACTCTCCCAGCAAAAATGCCGTAGGAAGGAGTGGGGTGCACACGCGACTCTACACGTCGGACCAGCAGAATTGGGATTATAAAGGCATTTGAAAAGGATGATTGAAGCTGCGTCGGTCAATGGAGGAGCAGTCGCAAGTGCGAGAGAATCAAGGAGCGTGGTGGAAAGGATGCTGGGATGGGAGGGGAGTATTGGGTCGGTTGGAGGTTGGGATTGGCGGGCGTGTGGAGGGCGGCGATGTTTTTGTGTGTCGGTGGGTGGTCGGTCGTGAGGTTGGATCAACAAAAGCATTGGAGAGCTTTACTCAGCACACTGGAAGCTTGGCTTAGGCCGCCGTAGCCTGTCACGCTACCACCAACGACGCGCCTTGGACCGACCTGCTAGGTTACACGGCACTATCCACCCAAGTTGGCCTGATTAGGTTTAGATCATGCCAGAAAATAATCTGGCATGGCAACGGTCATCCACGCAGCCACCCTCACTCTGCACAGCATTGGGTTATGCTTGTTTTCCCGCCGATGTGCTAAAAAACCTTGTGGATATTGCGCCTTCCGCAAGTACCACGCACACGCCTGGGCGTCATGACGAACCTCTACAACTGAGCCTCATATATTCAAATTGGTGGTGCTGCTACAGCTCTCTGTTACTATCCCATCTCACAATGGCAGCAAAGCTACCTGGGAGGCCTGCTCTACGCCAATTGCTATCGTCCACACCACGTCTAACACCAAAAACACCAAGCAGACGAACCTACGGATCAAAGACGAACGCATCACAGCAAGCTGCACGTCACAATGTCTGCAGTGTGCAAACAGCCTTGAGACCAACCACCTCCACCCTTCCAAACGCTTGCTCTAGTAGGCGATCCTATGCTTCCATTTCTGCAGCAGAACTTCAATTCGGCCAGCCAGTCCACGAGACCCATCCCCATCTACTCCAGGCGGGAGAAAGTACGTTGCACACAACTTATACCAGGAAGCCTCTCTGATTCTCGTCATAGTCACACCTGGAATTACTGCGCAAGAATACGCGGACCGACGATCGAAGCTTGCCGCTAGCCTGCCGCACAATGGCGTAGCTATTCTTTCTTCGTCAGATATCAAATATCGCTCGGGAGCTGTGTTTTATGAGTTTCATCAGGATCCAGATTTTCTTTATCTAACTGGATTCAACGAGCCGGACGCTGTAGCAGTCATACAGAAGGTTGGATCCACGGCAGATTACGTTTTCCATTTATTTCTACGGCCGAAGGATGCTACAGCGGAACTATGGGATGGAGCTCGCTCCGGAGAACAAGCAGCTCTGGATGTCTTCAATGCTGATGAGGTGCCTTTTCTTTCAATATCTACTGTGGCATATACTGATTTACTTCTAGTCGGGTGATGTGAACAACCTGGGCTCTTTACTTCCCCCAATTATCAGTAGTGCTGGGGAAGTATTCACAGATGTAGCAAAAAGTACTGGATTCAGCCGTTTCTTCAAGAATCCAGGCACACCACCAAATGACTTTCAAAAAATGATTAAAAATAGCAAGATCAGACCACTAAGGCCTTTAATGAACGACTTAAGGGTCATCAAAAGCCCAGCAGAAATCGCCAATATGCGTATCGCCGGTAAGATATCCGGAAGGACTTTTACCAATGCCATGCGTCAGCACTTTACCAAGGAAAAAGATCTAGGTGCCTTCATGGACTATGATTTCAAAATCGGTGGCTGTGAAGCTTCTGCGTATGTTCCAGTAATTGCTGGAGGCAAAAACGCATTAGCCATTCATTATGTCCAGAATAATGCTACCCTAAAGGATGGTGATATTGTTCTTGTTGATGCTGGCGGTGAGTATGGAGGGTACATTGCCGACATCACAAGGACCTGGCCCATCAATGGCAAGTTCTCGGGTCCCCAGAAAGATCTCTATGAAGCAATCCTTCGAGTACAGAGAACTAGTGTGGCTCTATGCCGAGAAAGTTCCAATTTGTCATTGGATGGCATCCATAAGATTACCCACAACGGTCTCAAAGACGCGTTGAAGCAACTTGGATTCGATACCTCTGGAGATGCTATGAATGTTCTATTCCCTCATCATGTGGGCCATTACGTTGGATTGGATGTGCACGACTGCCCAGGATATGCCCGATCAGTTAACATCAAAACTGGTCATTGTATCACTATTGAGCCAGGAATATATATTCCAGAAGATGAAAGATGGCCGAAACATTTTCGTGGAATAGGCATCAGGATCGAGGATAGTGTATGTGTCCAGCCTGACACCGCCTTGGTTTTGACCACAGAGGCTGTGAAGGAAGTTGTTGATATAGAAGCATTGCGTAGTTAAATGTTACAATTTGTATTATAGATGTAGAATAGAACAAATTAGTGCGACATTGAAAAACACTTTAAGCATTTACCTTCACTTATCTGGTCGCATGTTGGGGAATTCACTACCCAGACGTTGCTACTGTACTGTAACCTTCCAGGTTGCACTGAAGCACACTCGAACCTCAAAACCACAGCCTCGTCTCTCGTCATTTCACACAACTTCCCTCACGCAACACAACCTCAAACATCGTACACCCTTTCACAAAAACAAAACGAACCTCAACTTAAAAATGGCTTCCCCGCTATCTAGTCCCTCTCCCCCAGATCCAACAAATGCCATTCCCGACACCGCGCAAGAACCCGACCTGCCACTAACCATGGCGTGCTCGATGATCCTCACACACCTACCCCGCGATGCAGCCAGCGCCCTGTCGAACGCAGGCGACTTCCCCAAACCCAAAGTCACCGTACAATTCCGTCCTATAGGGAGTGCGCCGATACTGCAGAAGCCCGTGGTGACGATTACGAGTACGCAGCGCTTTGAGACGGTGGTTTCGTGGCTGCGGAAGAAGCTGCGGGTGGGCGAGGGGGATAGCGTGTTTTTGTATGTGAACTCGAGTTTTGCGCCGGCGTTGGATGAGATTGTGGGGAATTTACATAGAGTGAGTTGGTTCTTCTATCTTCTCTGGATTTGGTGGGATGGGGGTTTGCGGGACGAGGCTGACGATTGTTGAACAGTGTTTTAAGGATTCCAAGGACCAGCTTGTTATAGCCTATTCCATGACACCTGCATTTGGATGAAGAAACGAAAACCACTTCCGATTTGAATTTGACTATGCATTATGCTCTCTATGTACGACGGGTGCCACCCTTTCTAAATGATATCCTGCGACGGGAATCTAAACAAACGCCTCCAAATATATGAAGCAAAAAACCCCCGGCCTCTACGATATCACCAAAAGGAAATTTCCAAAATTAGAATCAATTTCGATATGCGTCCAAAGTTTTCTCGAATTCCTCGAGCTCGGCCTTAGGTATGGGATAGGTGTGTTCGGGGGCAGGATAGGCACGACTTTTGGTCTCGTCTCTGTACGCTTCGATTGCTTTCATACTCTCACTCCATACATCTCCATATTTCTTGACAAATTTGGGAAGGAATCGGCCTGGCGGAAAGTTCCCAGTCATATCTACCTGGACTAGAACTTGTCCAGAGCAGCCGTTTCCAGCGCCAATGCCAATGGTGGGAATGGAGAGTTTCTTTGTGATGAGGGCTCCAACTTCGGCGGGAACTGCTTCTAGGACGGTCGCAAAACACCCTGCTTCTTGTACCGCAAGTGCATCTTCGAGAACTTTCATGGCAGTGGCAGAAGTTTTGCCTTGCACACGGAAACCTCCGAGGGCGTTTTGACGTTGGGGTGTTAGACCAATGTGACCCAGGACGGGTATTCCGGCACTTGTGATCTTTTTAATTGTTGGTGCCATTTCGATCCCGCCTTCGAGTTTAATTCCATGAACACGGCCATCTTTGACAAATTTGATGGCTGTTTCCAGTGCTTGTTCAGGGGATATCTCATATGATCCCATAGGCATATCGCCAATCTGAAAATGTTAGCGGGGTAATTTGGTGTATGGAGGGGTAATTTACAAGAAGGGAGGTTTTCGCAGCACGAGAGACAGAACGACAATGTAACAACATTTCCTCTAAGATGACTTCACTTGTGTCTTCCATTCCCATTGCTACCATAGCCAGACTATCCCCAACCAAAACTATTTCCATGCCGGCCGCATCAGCGACATGTCCACTGGGAAAATCATGGGCAGTCAGGACAGTAATTGGTTCTCCTTTTTTATACAACGCACGGAGGGTATTGAGAGTAACTTTCTTTCGAAGGTTTCCGCCCGCGGAACCCATGGGAGAATGGGAGCTATTTCTGACATGCCATTGCGATAGCAAGGGAGCGAAAGGAGTGCAAGAAGCCGGTCGTGTATATTGTTTAAAGAGCGCACGAGACCCTTTCACAATGGATATCGATCGCGACATGATGGGAGTTAGCGCGAGTGGGTTGGATTGATGAAATCACGATGATTCGGATGAATCTTGTAAGAAGGAAGCAGAGCAAACGCCATTGTTTGAGCTGACAATTGATTTTGTTAACAGTTGTCGTGATGACTTCCACGCTGTGGAATCCATACTGACTCCCAGATTTTTGAGGCATGGCGGGTCTTTCTCAAGTAGCGAAGCTTGTCCCGACATTGAGCCTTGGGCTAACTCTTACTGAGCGAAATGTCATGAGATGTCTTTGTCTATCAGTCCAGCCCGCCGGAGAGGCTTAGCTGAGAGCCTGAGATCTTCATATGACTCGTTCCAGAGTATGTGGCCTAGACCTAGTCTTCCAGTCGGTGGCTTATTATGCTCAATCGGTTGCAGTAAGCGAGCGGTTGATGATTATTGAGCCTCGGCTGTACCTTGTGACTCCTGATGAATACAGGAACTGTTTGCAATATAGCACATTCACTAGGTAATGTATGTACTCATAGCCACGCTGGATGGCAATTTTTAGCCGAGAATTTGTTTGCTTCGTTGGAAACTCATTCGCTCAATTGAGAAGAAACTAGATGTCGGAATAAGAAAACGTATGTAACTATAAATATCCAAGTAGCTATAAGTTCCTTGTGAATATTCTGATGTAAACTCTCAAACGAACCAAATCCAGCCTCAGAAGCACCTAGTCTAGCACCTATCCTGTTCTTTGTTGTGGCGTTGTATCGAGTTCCGGGTAACCTTGTTGGCTGTGAATGATAATTGGTATCCGTTTCGCTACGACAAACGCCGGAGCGATAAAGCCTCTTATCAAAACGGGCGTCATTCAGACACAACTCCACCTCAACTACAACATAACCTCCAACCCCGCCACTCTTTCAACTCTCCAGCGTTACCTCCCACCATTTCGAGAACTATCAACTTTCTGCATACTCTTCGATAAGCATACCAAACTTCCCCTTCGGACCACCGAAACCCCCTCCAAAAAGAACCGCAACGATGTCCAGCCCAAGACGCCGGATCGAGACTGATGTGAGTGAAAGAACACATGGAATCTGCGAGTGTAAGAGGCTGACTGGAGGCTCTCTCTTTGCAGGTCATGAAGTATGTTGTACCCCAAGTTTTCTGGCATAAGCATTTTGCTAATTAATCTAGGATGTATGCACTCTGGAAGTCCTTCAACTTCCCCCATGTACTTACCCCGCCACAGGCTCATGAGTGACTATGAAGTTACTTTGGTCAACGACAATAGTAGGTTTATACTCCCAAGCTACATTTCGACTCTCGCTAACAATTCTCTCCCTAGTGTATGAGTCTCCCTTTCCATAAACGACGACGACATGTTCATGATGAAATCACAGGCAGGAATTCTACGTTCGATTCAAGGGTCCCGAGGAGAGTATGTGGACTCTGGCAGAAAATATAAGGACATACAGACTGATACATGGACAGCTCCCTTTCAAGGCGGATGCTGGAAAGTCCACGTCGAACTCCCAGATCAATACCCATACAAATCGCCCAGCATCGGCTTCGTCAACCGCATTTTCCACCCCAACATTGATGAGTTGTATGGCTTTTCCCCAGCGTATGAAGGCCCTCTAATAGTATAAAATTCTAGGTCCGGATCTGTCTGTCTCGATGTCATTAATCAGACCTGGTCGGCTATGTTCGACATGATCAATATCTTCGAAGTCTTCCTTCCACAACTTCTTCGATACCCAAACCCTACGGATCCTTTGAACGGAGAGGCGGCGGCTTTGTTGATGCGAGAACCAAAGAGCTATGATGCTAAGGTCAAGGGTGGGTGATATGGTGTTCCAAATTACTGGAGTGGAAGTTAATGGGGTGATAGAGTACGTGGTCAAATACGCCAGTAAGGACGCAGCGGACGAGGCCGGAGCGGAATCGGACGACGACGACGATATGTCCTCAGTCGGGAGTTTCGGCGACGAGGATGACGAACCAGCCGGCACGATGGAGGAAGTATGATTGATACCTTTCGTTCTTCCCGATACCAACTCAACTCTTGTCATATAATCTAGTTTGAGGTATTCGGGCAACACCGTCAATAAGGGACTCTGGTTTTTTCTTCTACTTCACCCACGCATATTTCACCAGTGTTTGTGTTTGTTTATATGGCATTGTGTAGGGGTGAGGGGGAATGGATATGGGATATGGGGTTTATAGTTGGGGGAAAGGTTTCTTGCCCTTGTTGTTTCCTCTCTCCACTTCGCTTGTTTTCTCGCAAGGATATTTGCTGGCTGTTTTGTGCACCCCCTTTTTCTTCCTTTTTTTAATTGTTGTCCCGAGGTTTAGCGTGCATGGGCGTTGTTTTTCTCTCTCCGGCTTTTTAGATCACTGGTGCCTTTACCTTTGGTATTAGGATTAGGAATCAAAGCTTATTCAAATTCGTTTGAGGACTTTAGTGTGTGCGTGTGTGTGAAAAATGGAAGCTGGGGTAGTGCGGGGCTCATATGACTGGTGTTTTTGGGGTTGCTGTGGGATATAAGGCTCCTTATGTGGCTTCTCTCAAGGGGGCAGGAAGCGAACACTGTCATTCTGTCATCGCCTGTCTGTACATTCGTGGTTAGGGACTCTCACGCAGGTACTTTTGACACAGAGCACGAGTCTGAAATTTCATATGAGGCTTCCCAGTCGAAGGGAATATCGAGCCTTGGATTTCCTCTTGGGTATCTTCGAGAAATGTAAGGGGTTATTTTGAGAGGGTAGAGGTATTTCGACAGGAAGACAGAATTACCATCGGGTTTCTGGTATGCGGGTGGGGATGATTGGTTTGGTCTAGATAAATGATACTCGATATATTATTCAAGATATCAAGGCAGCTAATTAGTACATGGCGCGCCTAAATTCCGGGGGCAGTTCCCGTGTTCAGACCACCAGGGTGGATCTGGTGCTATTTTTTTTTAGTAAACTGATGGCTGGATAGACTGATGTTAAAGGTCAGCTATACAATATTGGGGTTGATTGGGTGAAAGCGTTGTTTCTGAAGTTGCTACTCTGCCGCGGTACTGTGATATGATTGCATACTTCTAGGATATTTGGGCTTAGCTATAATCTGGGAAGTTCGTCGGAGATGTGTGGAGGTGGTTCGAGTGTAATTGAGAAATTGGGTTGATGCGTTGAGTTCAGGTTGTTGGTTCTTTATATTCTTTTTTTTTGGCTTGACATTTCGTCTAGGCATCACTTGTTCGTGCTATTGTGATAGGTATATATCTGTAAACGACTATAGTAAACACCACTTAACTATTTAATCACGGCGGAAATGCTATCTAATAATTCTTTGGCGGATAGAGCTACCGCATACGTACGACTTTTTTGTTTTATGTTGAAGGGAATAAGTGGAGTTCCGAGAGTGCCATGATAACTGGAATGAGGGTTGTAAGCAGATGACTGTCCAGCCAACTGCTTTGAGTGGGAGCCAGGTTTAAATAGCCCTGGCATAAGCTCCCCTTTTTTTGGGTGCTTGCTGGGATACTGTTGAGAGGTTTCATTAGGTCGTGTTCCATGCGTCTGTTCTACGTAGTGGACATCACTCGTCAGACGACTCAGACCTACTGAAAACATTCTATATGTGATCTAAATACAAACTTAATGAACATTACAAGTTGTAACCATGTCGTAGTCGTATTCCTGTCAATCTTGTCCTCTATACTCCCTAGCCTGAAATCAAGGAAGCTTTTGGCTCTTATTCTACTGGCAGTCCTTCGAAGGGATAGATATAACACCTGAAGGACCAGGTGTCAAGACTCCGGAATACCCCCACTCGTACACGTACTAGTTCATAACCTCTTACTTGTACTTTCGCATCCTCCGATTGTAAAGTACTAAGTAAATAGACGTAGGAACTTACGCTATGCGCAAGGGGACGAGCAAGAAATACTTATCTCAACTGCTGCCAAAATATCAGAGAACTGGCTTGCCAGGCTTTAGGAAGTAGCAAGTAGTGGACTGACTTACTGTGTTCATTATTCCTTGATATATTGCCCTATGAAGTCCTATGAGCAAGTGGATCTTTCAACTGATAGAAATACTACTTCTTTAGCGACAGAACTATTGTCTATAAAGTGAACACTGTTTTAGTAGTAGGTTTGCTAGTGAACTACGTTCACCGTATATATATATATTGCCACCCTAAGCTGCTTCTTCTTGAATGCTTCAATCTCCAAAGTTCTGATGGGGATTTTTCCAGCGCAAAAGAGATCATACGAGGCTCCTTAGCTGTACTAATGGGATTCTTGGAGTTGTCGGGTTTGTGGTTGTTGATTGAGGGGCGTGAGGTCATTGATTTGAGGAGTTTGAGAATTGAGTTGTAGGGTAAGATATCTGGCAAGGAGGGCGGTAAAACATGAGTCCATTGTGATATGAAAGGGGGGCTGCAACTGTGGAATTCTAGCCTGGTGTCCTTTAGACACTTCTTTGGGGTCCGTATACCATGACATATTTAGCTAAGTCTATTATGATAGGTATTCGAGGAAACGCATAATGATCTTTGAATAGACAAAATACTGTTCTTCTCTCTAGAGACACACACTCTCTCTTTCTTGATGATTTGAATTCAGAATATTGGAGATTGTGTTGAAAGTTCAATGTCTTCTTTCCTCGGGAAGGCAATCTGCAATTAGGCTGTGACAGTTACCGGTAGCCACGGGGAGTTGAGCCACGTTCTCGCGCCAAGTGGATGACAGCCCAAGCCAGGTACTCGGTGATGGCTTAGTTGTAGCACAGAATCTCAGAAATTCCTCAGCTCTAATCCGTATATGCTCTGGGCTTCCTTCGAAGGGGCCAGACTATTTTCCTTTTGCGCACTACTGCGGGGAAATCTGCAGCCTTCTTCAGCAGCTGAGAACAGCCGCATGCAACATTTACTGGTATGGATGTGTTTTAGAAACAGCCTTGTAGAACGCGTCGTCATCAAATCTCAACAATGAACGGCATTCAACAAGTCTACAGCTTCGTCGACATTGTGTTTGATAGCCTAGTGCCAGCTTTTGCTGGGCAAAGATAAAAATGAAAAGTTACCGGTCAGAATCCATTCAGTCAAGTCTATAATGTATCTGGAAAGACGTATATTACTCGGTATCAACTACAAAGGATTCTTCTTCCTTCTTGCGAAGCAGGACTCTGTGACAACAACCCTTCGCTTAAATAAATAGCCCCCCAACTTGAAATCCATGTAAGCAGGCAACCGCGCTTGTCTTCCTCCTTGGCTGCTGACGACAATGATATGCACCTGCTTTAGAGAGGTTGCAGTGTACGCTCCCTAATTGGCCCTTCTGCCATGTTATATAGTAAGTTTGAAGCTTCAAAAACTGTCTCACCACGGTCTGTAGCACCATAAGCGGGCTTTGAAAACCGTTTTACAGTGGTAGAAATTTCCGAGACTTTTTCTTGCTTCTTCTTCGGTCACCGTTCACTTCTTTGAGACATTTTTATTTGGCAACTTTCGTTGTGATGTATGATTTGGCTTGCAGTTAGACTGGCTCTTCAGTTTGTTATCATGTTGGCAGAATTTAGGCAAAAAGTGATTGATTAACAATTTGTTGTTGTGAGTTCTCCTGGGAAACTAGAAATACTTCAAGTGAAGTTGGTTCATACCAAGTGAGGACTGTCTTTATCAATACCCCAACAGGAGCCAGACCAGCTGAAGACTGCATGTAAGAGGGCACCTAATTGGTGGTCCCCCAAGTTCTAGTAGCCAATCGCTTCTGCTGTCTATTTCTGACACCCACTAGATAATTCTTTCTTCCCACTCCACATTGTATGCGCCTCAATCGGAGGCTTACAGCCCCCGTTGCTCCATACAGGCAGCAAAAGCTAAGCACCGTGACCCTTGAATCGAGTAGTTCTATTAAAGTGGAGTCTCTGTGGACACTCTTTCTCCATCTATCGTTCTTTTGTGCAAATTCCATACTTTCGTTTTCAATTTCGTGGCTTTCAAGTGTCTCCTTTCATTTTGCCGCTTTGGGGCTTCGACAGCGACCTCTGTCACCGATGGTTCTTGGTCGTCATGTCAGCAAAAATCATTTTGTGGTTGGCTTTTGCTTTGATCCATAGAACTGTATCACAGGAGCCTGATCCAATATATACAACAACTGTGCACAACAATACAACGGCCTCAATAAAGATCTGGTGGAAATCAGACAATCCCGGGACAATTGGTTGGACCAGGAAGGGGAGTGGTGTATGTATGTCTGAGATTGCAATGGGTTCTCTTGCCAAATACAAGTTAACTCTGCCATAGATGGTAATTGGTATTGTCCAAAATCAAGCACTTACTTTGTTGTGGTAGAGAACAGCACTCTAACTCGAGGGCAATGTGCACGAACGGCATCTTTGGCATCTGTGACATCTCTAGATGCCAACCCGTGTATAGATACTTCGAGAACGAATTGGCCTACCCCTTGGTGAGTCGAGCGATTATGTAAACTTATCTTGTCCCAAGGCGAGTTGAGGTGGAGCCCTCCAAAGTCGTGCGCGACTTCTTCGCATTGCGCGGTCACATGCCAGAACTTTCAAAACTGTGCATTGTCGAAGACACATTTACTGATACGAAGTTATTATCAAAGTCCCAGCAATAAACGATGTTATTCTATCGACATCCAAGACAAAGAGGGTTTTGCCAGGGAATCGGTAATTTATTACGGGTGTGATTTCGATGGATCAGAAGCCGAGGCCTACCGCGACGAACCAGCCTCAGCAGCAGCCGAAAGTACAACCACTTCTTCACTCTCAACAACCACGTCACCACCCTTCTTAATACCAACTCCAGCCTCCTCAGCAATCCCACCGCCAACATCATTAGCGCCTTCACCACTTCCAGAAGCGACTAGTGTTCCACCCTCATCCAAACAACGAGCAAATATACTCACGCAGGGCGAGATTGCAGGTATCGTCGTTGGCTCTCTCACGGTCATTGTTGGTATCATCGCTTGGCTATGTCCTCATCCAGCAATGCTGAAGCGGGGTGTGAAATATTGGCTTGCTGGAAGATTTCAGAAGAAGAAACATGAGGATATCGATGAGTTGCCACTGAATCGGCTCAACCGACTCAACCGAACTAGGACATTTTGATATTAGCGGAAGGGAATCAGGGCATTGGCGTAATTATGTTACTCATTTCACGGGGCTTGGTCGGCGTTGATTGGCATAATTTGGTGTATAATTATCACTATAGACCACAGGAATATTTAAAGATTTTAAACACTTTCATGGCAATCATTTCCTGTATCTGTATCTTTTGTGGTAATACGAGAATCATCTTTACCATAACGACGCGTCGACGAGTAAAGAGGGCCCATTTTGAGAAATACTTCTACCATACATATACCCCTCATTTCTTCTATGCATATTCTCCATGTAAAAAATTGATGAAAATAAAACAAGTATCATTCCAACGTTTTAACATTTACTAATTCCATAACCAAAAAGAGCTATAATTCTAGCAAGCATCTTGCAATCTAAAATCTCGCTTCTCCTGAGATGTATTCCCACGGGACGCACTTCCTCATTACGGAATAACCAGCTAAAGAACCCCTTTTCCTAAGCGAGCACGAGTATAGCCAAGTGTCGAATTTGAATGAAAAGGACTACACTACAGATTTCCCGCTTTTGATCTTAAAGAGAGAACGTAAAATAATATAAACGGATAGCACTGCGGACATGCTTCGGACGGCAAGGAAACAGAACTATATGGGTTGAAGATCTAGTATTAATTATGAACCAGTATGATTGTAGATGCAGTAATACGTTCTTTTAGAGCTGGCTATCGGTTTATTACTTATAAAGATTCCATTCTGTATATGTAACACTAGTACATCGTCTTTCGCCTTTTTGGTAGTATTTATTGACGCAGGAGTAGAGCTTTAGGCTGCTCTAGGTATGGCTGGCTGGCGCTCGTATGCAACAGCGCAGTTCACAGCCTTTTGATTAATAGGTATTCTCGTACAAGAGGTATACGGCTCTTAGCTAGCAGCTTTCTATTATTTTATAGCCTAGTTGGTCTACAGTGACCTTCGTCTCTTCGAATACCAAGAAACGAACTACTACCTATGAGATCTGACGTTTTTTTACGTGGAATGTTGTTAGTGTAATAATTGGGTCATATAGATGGGGGTATCGTCATCTTACGTATATTTATATACACGTTGTTGGGTGTTTAGCTAAACAGTATCTGTCAAGTTATTTTACTTGAGGTGTTTCAGGAAAATGAATTTGCTGGTATTGGAGCAAGTATACCTCAAAGACACATGTGCCCAAGAGTTGAACTGATTTATTCATATACCCATGCCTCAGACCTAAACTAGTAATACTTTTCAATGCTCCACAAAGTCTACTCTAATCTAGATTCCTAAACACCCACTTCCTCTCATGTATTATACAAATCAACCCCAACCATCTCCTCTATTCCCTAACAGTCCAATGAAACACCCCAGAAGTAAGAACCAACAAACCCCCACACATCAAGAAAACCCCATTTCGATACTCCTCTCCCTCTTTAATCAAAGCCAAAGCCACAACGACAAAAACATTTGACGGAATCATCAAAATCCCATAGATCCTCGCTCTCACCCCATCCTCCACTACCCTGCTTTTCAAAGTCCCAATGGAGGGCCAGTACATACCCACACAAATCTCAAAGACACAGAATGCCCAGAAGGTAGCCTTTTCATCTTTCAACATGGTGGTTAAAAGCAATGACGAGGAAGCCGTGGCAAAGAGGAGACTGAGAAGGCGAGACGGAGAGAGCGAAGTATATGATGGGGAAGAGAGAAAGGAGAAAATGAGGGAACCGAGCATGGAGCAGGTCATGAAGGAGGCGAATATTAGACCGAGGGGTAGAGGGGTGTTGTGGGTGGAGGAATAAGTGTGGGCTGTGTGGAGAGCGGGGCTCCAGAAGAAGACGAAGAGGTACATGGAGCCTTCGAAGATGCAGGATGCCAGGCCGAGTGCGAGGATTCGTTTGTCTGTCAATATTGTGCGAAGATTGGGTGGGGGTGGGGGTTGGTTTCTGGAGTTATTGGAGGCAGACGGGTCTTGGGTGCGACTGTCGCCATAGTTTTCGGTCTGCGATGTATCAGTTCAGTGTGAGGGAATATTGATTTGACGCAGCATTTGGCTTGCATATTAGTTTAATTGGGGCCTTGATATTACAGAATGGACAAAAGTCTCTGTAATGAAATTGTAGAAATCAGAAAGAGAAGGAAAGAGTTGTGGTCATCCACCCAAACGTTGGAAGACTTCCTGAATCTTGAGCACGTGCAACCCCCCCTTTACAGTTTTCCCATAGCTTTGTCTTTGGAAAATGATGAGGACAGAAAGAAGATAAGAAAACTTACCCAGTATAACCCTATAACCCAGAAAGCAACCCCAAGAAGGCCAGCACTTGCCATGAAAGGTGCTCTCTTCGTACCGGTCATCTCGACAATCCATTCGCTAAATACTCCCGAGATAATAGCAACGATACTATTCAGAGTCTGCATAATTCCATACATGCTGCCCAAACTTATTCCTGCCTGGTCCACTCGCCTCTTATGATATTCGGTAACCATCCAGCTTTCAAATGCGCTGACCATCAAGCTAGTACTCAATCCACTGCAGACTCGACCAAAAAGTAGAATCGGGAGACTAGGAACCAGCGTTGAGAAACAGGCGGTCGAGTAGATGATGCAAAATATTAAGCATGCCGACTTGCGGCCATAGGCATCTGTAAATTGGCCAACAAAATAGCCAGAGATAGCTCCAGAGAGGAAACCCGCCATGAAGAGGAGACCGACGGCGCGTTCTCCGAGACCAAATTGATCTCTGTAAAGACTGTACACATACGGTCCTTGAAAGGTTTATGAGATTCAGTTTTGAACTTTCAATCTTTATACTAGCATACCTTGAAGCCAATCTGATGCCATTACCAGGCAATACACGGTCAAGAAAAGCCGTTGGAACTCTCTGGCCTCAACCTTTGCTCGAGGGGTAACCGAAGGCTGGTTGTCTCTCTTCTCATCCGGCTTCTCTTCTCGTTTGCGATATTGTTGCCATGTTAGGAGACCACAGCTGGATGTCAGGAATATAAATGCGGAATGGTAGAAATTCATGGTGGGCTTTAAGGTTCAAGCTGGAATCTCGGTGATACCAGTATACTTTGAACGTATATGCAAAAACAAGGGAAGAGGAACAAGATTGAAGGAGGGGATTGAGGATGGTCACAGGACATAAATAACACAAATGACATGAGATGACATGCTACGAAAGAAACAACAGGATCAAGCTTCAGCTATACTCGCACTAGCTAGGTAGCTGCTGTTGGCGTGCTTGAGCACTTGGTGAAACGAACTCAATAGAGATGAGACGCGGTCCGATCAGGGAGGCCTGTGAAGCTTTACTTTTTACCCGGCTTCTTGATATCAGCACGTGAGTAGGGCGGTGTGTGGTATGAGGGACGCGCTAGAGTCAATCAGTGCGGCAGAATCCGTACGCATTACCTTACCTCTGGATCTCTATGTGGTGAACATCTTCTGATGGCACAATCATGGATTGATAAGATGAACTGAATTGCATAGATGGATGGCGACTGGGAGGAAGTAAGTTTTGATCCTGGTCCAAAACTGAATACAGATCGTAGAATCCTCAACTTCCTGGTCTTTGGGCGGGGTAGCCTTATAAGAACCACTTCCCGTTGGAATGGCATTTCTACCATTTCTATACCATTTACTGATCTTTTCCCCCCTTCCAGGTCGGGCGTCTGCTACTCCCACCACCGGGGCAGAATGTCGTACCCACGCAAGTTTATTCCACCGCCTTCGACACGGCGCAAGAGCTCATCTGGGCTGGAAATGAGTTCGGTCGCGTCTCGAATTTCTACGGCACCGAGCTGACACGATACACATCCTTCAAGGCCGGCGATGGACCAGTGCGGCAGCTGTTAGTACATGATAAGGGAGTGATAGCTTTATGTACGCAGAGTGTGCACATGGCAACGAGAAGGGGTCCGCCACTATGGCATATAACGTATGATTGCACACCAGCAATTGAGTAACGGGAATGGGAACTGATTGACAGTAGTCATGATGAAATGAAAGATTTGCGGTGTATGACTTTTACCTCCAAAGGCACTTCCGCGATATTGGTGGCAGGGTTGCAGGATCAGATGTTCATCATTGATGTGGACAAGGGAACTATTACCAAACAGGTAGAAAAGCACATAGTCTTCCTGATTTGGAGATTTCAGCTAAAGTATTAGATCCCGACACCAGATCATTACACCATCTTGAAACGAAGCCGATATATATGCGCTGCGACCAAGGTGGGAGCGGTCAATATCCTCGATTCTACCACTTTCAAGCTGGTCAAAACATGGAATGCTCACTCGTCAGGTATAAATGATATGGATGCCCAGCATGATTTCATTGTCACTTGCGGCTATTCTTTTAGGCCGCAACAGCAATACATGCTCGACCCGCTGGTCAATGTATTTGACTTGAAAAATATGAATTCCATGTCCCCGATTCCCTTTCCTGCTGGCGCAGCATATGTTCGAATGCATCCCCGAATGTCTACCACAAGTATCGTTGTGTCCCAGATTGGTCAGATACACATTGTCGATTTGATGAACGTAAACACCAGCAATGTGAGACAGGCGAATGTATTGTCTTATTTGACTATGATGGAGATAGCGCCTTCAGGCGAAGCCATTTTATTAGCAGACCAGGAGTGTAATTTACATCTCTGGGGCTCGCCTTCTCGAGTGAGATTTGCTGAGCTCAGTAATCCAGTCGAGTTTGCTGATGCCGAAGAAACTCCCCAACCACTCGATTGGAAAGTCGATACGTAAGTTTTTCCCATGAAGATCCGTCCGTCAACTTTACTAATGGTTTCAAAGGCCTTTGAATAGCGTTGGTATGCCCTACTATCGCGAGCAATTACTGTCTGCCTGGCCAAGCCATATGATATTTGAAATTGGTGCCCCGCCACAGAAAATTGACCCACAAGTGGTGGCCACTTCAAAGATCACAGAATGGGGTGCATACAGTCGAAACACTCGTAGCGTGAAGAGAAACCAAGTGAAAAACACCAGAACTACCGAGAAAACATCCTCGAGCCTCCAAGCTCCTAAATTCTTAAGTGAAAAGGCTAGGGAGTCAGCCAGCGATCCAGTTGTAGAACGCAGAATAAGTGATGTGGCCGATGCCATTGGTGCTACCGAACTTTCGAGCATGAAGGCGGAGGTTCCTGTGATGTATCGGAATGTGGAGATCAAATATAGCAAGTTTGGAGTTGACGACTTCGATTTTGGGTTTGTGATCCTGCTTTCGTATCCCCAAGGTACTTGTTATTTAACATGTAATTCCAGATTTTACAATAAGACAACCTATTCGGGTCTTGAAATCCACATCTCCAATTCATACGCCAATCCGTTACTTCAAGTCATGCACTTCACGCCTCTCATGCGGAACTTAGCGTTGCAGCATACAGCAACCGCATGTATTAATGATTTATGCCTACTATGCGAAATGGGGTTTCTATTTGATATGCTCGAGAAAGCAGAGGGGTCAATTTGTCAGGCCACTAATTTGCTAAAGACATTTAGCAATCATCCTCAAGGTAAGGCATGCAAGTTTTTTCGTGGCCATGGCCTCACTAATACCGTTTCACAGCTGGACCTTTAGGTCTTCTCGAAGAAGATGCCCCTGGCACATCACTCACGACTATGCTGCAAGGATTGAATCGTTTCCTACTGGAAAGAATCACCCACGACTACCGAAGTGTCCCTCCATATGCTCCGGCCCTTGACCATGTAAGGATTTAAGTCGGAGAGAAGTTGTTTGATGCACTGCTGATGAAAACAGGTTCTAGCCACATCAGCAACTACTGCGATTCGTTGTATGAATTGCCGGAATGAACATACGCGACCTGGCACAACCTTTGTTAATGAATTACTCTATCCATTGCCTGTTTGTTCCCACGGTCTATACTCGAATATGAACTGACGTATCTAGAAAATTGCCGTTCGAAGTGCCCGAGCACCTAAAGTTTCGTTTTGCCAAATCTTGAAATCTAGTGTGGAGCGAGAAACAACGAGTCGTGGATGGTGCAGCCGGTGCCAAAGATACCAATCCCTAGCCACTAAAAGAACAATACACAGCGTTCCTGCTGTACTTATGCTAAACGCAGCCATAACAACGCCTGAAGCAAAACAACTTTGGGCAACACCTGGCTGGTTACCCGAAGAAATAGGGGTAATTGTGGATCAGGGGCAATTCTTCTGCTATCAAGGCGAGGATCTAAAACTTCATCTCCAACGGGGTATACACAATATCACGGTGTACTCTTTAATCGGCCTCGCAGCGGACATTGACAGCGGACAAAATCAAAAGTCCCATCTCGTCTCTCTCGTAAACGGTTTGTGATGCCTCTCTTCTAATGAATTCTTTTGCTCATATTTCACAGTGGCACATTCTAGGCCTGAGGCTCCAGGACAGAGTCAATGGCATCTCTTCAACGACTTTTTGGTCCGGCCAATCCAAGCAGAGGAGGCCCTGTCATTCAACACATCCTGGAAAGTTCCTTCTGTGATAGCATACCAAGTTAAAGTCGCCAATAATCGGATTGATAATTCTTGGAAGCAGAAATTGGATACATCGCTACTTTTTGTGGATCACAAGTAAGTTGGCAGATTTCTCGAAGGTGGGCTCTTATTAACAAAGCATTTCAGTAAAAATCCAGGCGAAAAGACGTACCGTAACTTGGTACCTCAGGAAACACCAGGAGAGGGAACAATTATTGCGCTGGATACAGAGTTTGTCGCAGTTCGACAACCAGAAATAGAAATGAATTCGGATGGAGAACGAGAAACGATTCGACCCATCGTCTATGCACTGGCACGAGTGTCCGTAATCCGGGGATCAGGTGAAGATGAGGGGCTACCTTTTATCGACGACTATATCGCCAGTAAAGAACCAATCGTCGACTACTTAACGTCATACTCCGGGATCGTCGACGGAGATCTCGATCCCAGACTATCAAAACATAACCTTGTATCTCTGAAAGTGGCCTACAAAAAGCTCTGGACACTTCTCAATCTGGGATGTAAGTTCTTGGGTCACGGTCTGAAGCAAGATTTCAGAGTAACCAATATCCACGTCCCCAAATCTCAAGTCATCGACACGATCGATTTCTTCTTCGTCAAAGCTCGTCTAAGAAAACTCTCGCTCGCTTTCCTAGCTTGGTACCTCTTGAAGGAAGACATCCAACTTGAAACCCACGATTCCATTGAAGATGCAAGAACAGCTCTGAAGCTCTACCGCAAATACCAGGAGTTTTCAGATGCTGGCGTCCTAGAGACCATTCTTGCGGATATCTATCGGACGGGTCGGGAGATGAATTACAAACCCCCAGCGGCGAAGAAAGATGGCCATCTGATTGAGAGAACGGAGACGCCACCTATTGCTCCTGATGGCCATGTATTGGGTATTGGGAGAGGAGCTGGGGGCAGTAGTGGTCCTACGACGCCGGTCAGGAGACCTGCTGGGTTGGCACCCGGGACGGGATCGAGTTTCGGGAGTGGCTGGACACCTGGGAAGGCTGGGTTGGGGGCTGCGTTTGGAGGGAGTCCCTTGAGGTAAGGTCGATTAGTGGTGGAGAGGCGGGAGGGGGGGGAAGGGAGCGAGAAGGTTGAGTAATGAGGACTGGATGCAGANGGAGTCCCTTGAGGTAAGGTCGATTAGTGGTGGAGAGGCGGGAGGGGGGGGAAGGGAGCGAGAAGGTTGAGTAATGAGGACTGGATGCAGAGGGATTTCCTTGCAGGGGAAGTAGACTAGTACACAATCAAATGACTTTTTCTTTTCTCTCTCTTCTTCTTTTGGTCATGCTTGGTTGATATGTGAGCCGTGCTTACGGGCGTGTCAATGAAGGGCGTACTGGTGGTCCTTCTTTAGTATCGCTATTGCAGAGTTTCAGGTAGAGTGGTTTGGCTTGGTTACATCTTCGGCAGTTGCTAGTCGTCCATCCAGATCCGGGGCAAAAAAACGGTTCTTCTTTCTTGTAATTTGTAAGTTGGGATGGCACACAGTACACTCTCGTGAAATGTTACAAGGAAGGAGATACAAAGAAAAGGCTTCCTTCCGTAGGACCGTCACTGCAGTAAGATACTATCTCTATTCCAGAAATCGTGATTTCTTCCGTGGCCGTACAGTATCTACGTGCTGTTTATAATCAGGACGAGTCATCCTGGTTTCTAACTACTCTCGGAGTGAGTTGCGAGGCTTGTGTCCCTTCCAGGTGGTGTGGTGCGAGCTGAATGGTGTCTGTGTGGGGGATAGGCCAGTGGGTGGGTAGGTGGTGTAAGGCTTTATTTATGGCTTGTGTGAAGGGAGAAGTGAGTTGATTTGATTTGATGTGCGAGTCTTGTAGTGTAGAGTAGTGAAGGATGATATTGTGGGTTTTTTGGTGTGGGTTTGGAGAGGGTTTAATGGTTGTTTTGGTTGTTTTGGTTGGTTGGTTGAGGTGGGTTTAAGGGGATGGTAGAATGGTGGCATGGGTACTCTAGAGGAAGGGAGGGGAATTGCTTTTAGGGACATATGGTGGTGGCAAGTAGATCTGTGATATGAGATTCGCTTGGGAGGGAAAGAATGGATAGTGGTTAGAGTGGCGCTTCTATTTTGTGCGCTGGCTCAGACTTCACTTTCGCTTCTGGGGGGAAAGTAGAGATTCTGATTTAGGAGCTATTCCTCGTAGGACTCGCTTAACGAGTTAACGGTTCGAATTCTAAATTACGTACTACAAATCCGAGTATCTTTGCAAAAGTAACAATATCAAACCGATATTTCCTAATAAGAAGACCTCGAGTATCCATCCACCAACCCTCCAACTCTCAACAGAATAACATCAAGCTCTAACTAAGTCTCCATCCTAACAACCAATCCACCCATCACATCACCCCCCATCATCCAAAGAGAAACCACAACATCATCCACAAAAAACAACATACTCTAACGCAATACTCCCTCAACGGCACCCATCCCCTCCAGCTTCCACCGCTTGTCCTTCCTCGTACACGTGGCACCCACCCTCCCTTCTCCCCGTCCTCACCCGCCTCACTTCCCACCAGTTCTCCACGCCTCCTGCGTACAGATATGATATGTATGCACTATAGAGGCGAGCACAGGGTTCAGCTAGCTACTGTGGGTGCATGGGGTGATTTGGTTGGTACTTCTATTTCTGTTCTTGTTTTGAACTCTTGGGCAGGCTGGAGGGATGGAGGTGCTACAGTATGGTGGAGAAAATTGAAGAAGGATGGATGATGGGGAGGTTTGTATGTGTAGTGAGTGATAGCTGGGGATATAGCAGGGAGTGGTAGTGCTTTTTGATGTGGTTTTGAGGGAGGGTGGAAGAGGGGGTGATTGATGGGTTGGTTAAGAGAAGAAGGTTTCGAGTTGTCTTATATTAACTCATACCGGTATATCTTTTTCTTCTTCAGCTCACATATCTTCCCTCCCCTTCCCACAAAAAAGAAGTTACTCTAGAACAAACACCTCATCCTCCATGATACTACTGTACAAATCGCCGTCGCTCTCTCCCCTCGATACTTCCCACTCCACACAACTATATCGACTACATGCTACAGTATACCAACCCATCCATTCCCACAACCCACCAGGACGTGTCCACCATGGCACAAAATCAAAATCAAAATTCTTTCCGGAATCTGAATCAGAATCCTACCATCCCGTCTATTACCTATTCCAATTCATCGCTCAATCCGCATAACATAGCACCAATCCCACACTCCCACGTTTCTATATCCATCCATCCAGATTCCAGACGTCGACCATGTGTTCACCCTGCCCATCCACGCGGCTGGTAAAGTACCTACCCTACCCTCGCTACCATCGCTACCATCGCTACCCTCATCTCAACGGTTGCGGGTGAACAGACACGGGATGTGTAAGTACTACAGTACTACGGTACAAGGTACAGGCACCACACCAGTGCGTCTATTTTAGGAGTTCTTGATATTTTGTGGAAGTGAGTAAGGTGACTCAGACATCCAGTACCCCAACGCAACCCAACCTAGGCCAGCTCGAAGTCCATACTTAGTCCAAATAAGATCTCACAAGCCTCAACCCAGACCCGAGAAACCGAGTCTAGATCTCCCCCCTCCTACAAAATCTCTTCAATTCTTGAGGTGTAAATTACCTACTCTAACTCTAGATCCGTAGAGTAACTTTAGCACGTTCGGAGATATTTTTTATATATATTAAAAGCTCGGCGGTGAGGGGGTTAAGGATGTTAATAATATAAAGTGAGGAAGTTTATGTTGGGTGTCGGAATACTTAATCAATACTTAATCAATACTTAATCAATACTTAGTATAAAGGTGGAGGTGAGAAAGGGGTCTCTGCTGTGAGATAGCCGAGTTGGGATGGAGGGTTTGGTTGATGTTGCTAATTTAATTTTTTTTTTTTTTTGGGTCTTGACGAGTTGGGGATAGAGTAGGGGAGTGAGATTCTGGATGGAGATGGATGTCAGCACCGACCGACCGACCGACCGGTCTCGGTACGGCGCGTGAAGAGGGGATGAAGGAGAGAAAATATGGTATGGCATGGCATGGGATCATTAAAAGAAGAAGGGATTCCTTCTAGAAGAAGGGATATGTTCCTTCTCGGTGATTTTTCGTTGGGTAGCTCCTGGATGGTGCGAATGACTTGATAGAGGGTATTCCTTCCGACTCTACTCTATGATGGATGGATGTTACTGGATTGGATGTAGCTGCAATATCTCGGCATCCTTGCATGTCATGTCATCCATGATCGTCGGGGTCGACACATGTTGGTCTTACAGTAAGGCGTGGCAAAAATGAGATTTGACGGGGAAGGATGAAGATGAATTAAACGCATTTCCTCCCTCTTTACGAAGTAATTCTGATAGATTTTTCTTCGTTTTCTTTTTCCCTTCTGTCTAACTGGTTTGGGGAATGGGATGTGAGACCTGTCCTTGGAGGTCGTCATGATCACTCGGAGCTTGGATCTTTAAGCATGGTAAAGGTGGAGTGGGTAGGTAATAGTTGGGGTGTGTTATATGTGTACGAGTACGTACCATTTTATATTGTTATACTGTAGGTATCTCACCCGCGAGCAGGATTGGCGGCACAGTAGTACGAGTACCACGTTGGAATCCTTCGGGTTGGAATGGGTTTGGTAGGTAGCGACCCCAATCCAATGAAGACTATTAGTGAGCAAGCTGCAAGGGAATTGACTCTCAGCCGTTCCGGGACTCGTTCAAGTCCCATATGCATGCGGCTTTGGGATATCTTATTTTCGTTCGAACGTCTTTCCCCCAGGCGTAACAAATGCAAAGTTTGAGTGTGGATCCTATATTTCCATGTGAAACTTATGACTTTTACTTCGAAGTAAGAGATGGGTGGAATCTGATGGGGAAAAGCAAAATAGACGGGAAAAGGTGTAAAAGATGAAACAGATAGTATTAAGATGAAACAGATAGTATTAAGATGAAACAGATAGTATTAAGATGAAACATATAGTATTAAGATGAAACAGATAGCATTGCTTTGCTTGTGTAAAGCGGCGTAAAGGATTTGAGCCTCATACCAAGAGGTACTGCACTAGTGGATTTCAATGGAGACAATAACCACCACTTAACCACTTAAATGATTACAAATGAACCAAGGTCCAAGAGGAGTTTTCAAATTGTTGGAACACTAAGGTTGTCGGTAGAGTTGGTTGCAGGTTGGGTTCCAATTGATAACATACAGACGGAGATAGCACTTGACTAGAGTGCCACGGATTGGTCCTCTCGTGATACAGGTGGTTGGACGGAAGGCGGGTAACCAGGAGATCATCCACTTTCCCACATAACGTGATTCATGCCTCCATATAAGGATATCTTAATACCTGTGTTATGATTCCAATACTTGTCTTGAGATGGTTGCTTTGAGCAGCTTTTTCCCGTGATGGGGTTCATTCGCTATCAAAGCCTCCAAGGCCCCTCTATGCTCTGGGGGAATGGGTATCTGATGTTTCCGATGCCCTCGCGTATTCGCCCATCGACCCTCTTCGAGTCTTCGCTTGTTTCTGTCTCCTCCTTTTCACGTACGGAGTATCTGAGGCCAGAGAATGAGATCCAAGGGACGGCTCGATTCCGTAGGATTCATGCATTTCTGCAAAGAGGTTGCATCCGATGCATCCAAAGCATCCCATCTCTCTGCTGACAGGCTCATCTTTGTTTTCTCTTTCCGTGACATGGCATGGCATGGACCATGGCGTCGCTCACGGCGGTTTCTCCTCATCATCGTCCCACTGGAAATATGTTCCGTGGATTCAGCAGCCGCTCCACCACTATTGGCAGTAAGCAACGTGAGGCAGCACAGCACCACATGCTTGCCATGCTTGCCATGCTTGCCATGCTTGCCATGCCTGCCATGCGCTGCCATCTACGATGCCACATGTCATCCCAGCTTCCGAGTCCACTAGCAGTCCACTAGCAGTCCACTATGTCTCTCGACCAGGGGAAGCAAGGGTCCAAGTCAACCGGGCCTCAAGTGGAGGCCCTCCGAGAGCTTATCCCAATGGAGGAGTACGGCCGATGCCACTTGTGCCGTGGTGCTCTTCCCCCAGATGCGACGCTAGCACGTTGCACTCCCTCCTCCCTCACTGTAATCACGGTAATCACATGACGCACTTACAGTGCTCGTAAGTCGTCTCAACGACACGTCTGGATATCTACTGGTTAGGTTGCTGTTTCCCATGGCCCAATGAGACTCTAGTGCGGAATCAGTAGATTCGGAGCCGCTGAGCCGTTGAGCGGGTGTTCTCTCTTCCTTACAGTAGGTCAACTTGAGATGAGACGACACACTTCGGTGCGAGAGCCAGAAACCGCATGTTTGGTGAGCACCCCTTCCCTGTATACCCGCCCAATCGGGAGTGACAGCAGCAATAGGGCCAGGCTAGCGTGGGCGACGAGAAGCTGGGCTGGTGAGCCTCGAGCCAGTGAAGAGCCTACAGAGCCCCCCTGGACCCTGAGACCCTAGAATGGTACTCGTAGAAGCGTAGAAGCGTAGAACCCTTGACCCCTAGAACCAGAAGCATCGAAGCAACCATTGAAACAGGTGTCAGCCAGTTTCCGCCCACTACTAACAATACTTCCGTATTGACCGTACTACTTCGAAGTAGTAGTGTATTGCCTACTCCTGCCACGAAGCGAAGAAACGCTAGAACGGAGAACCATTCGAATTCCCCTAGAACCGTTACCGTACTTGGTACTGACGACGGTGGAAACCAACCAACCGGAGCCGGAGCCTGAGACTGCCCAGATGAGCAGCGACTAGTAGCTTGCCGTTTTGGGCAGAGGCAGAGAGATAGCACGGCGTACAGAGAGCACAGCATCCTACTACCGCACCTACAGCATAGCCAGAGCACGTTCAGTAATACTTCCACTACCGATACGCCGTATACTGATACTACATATGCACTCGTGGTGAACAGTGCCCTCAAGCCCTAGTCCCATGGTGCCCTATCCATAATGCGCTAATACCCTCATTGAAGCCCTAATCCCTCCGTATGGTCTCCGTTGACCCCCGTATCGTCTCGTATCTTGCCGTGCTCGTCTGGTCGTGTCGTTTCGTCAAGTCAAGTCAAATTTCGCTAGAGGCAGCGACAAGACCACTCGAAGCTTATGCCTAAGCCCAATCCCCGGCCAGTACTCGTAGCAGCCCCAAGGCAAGCCCAACGGCAACCACGGGCAGCGCAGCACAGCACAACACAGCACTCCTACTGAGCACACACAGTCCCATCCCTAAACAATCCACGTTGTTTCGGAAAGATCTAGAAGGCAGCTCTTTCCACGCAGACACCATCAATCCTGCCTGTACCTGTGCCTGGTCTGTTCTAGTACTAGTGTGGCTATCACCGTAGTGCCACCCAAACTCTTCAGCATCGCAGAAATTGCTGGTGTTGTCATCGTCCCTTGTATCGCCGTCGCCGACGGGTACGAGTACAGTACAGTACAGTACAAGATCGCCCTTGTCCACTCCTCGCCCATCCCCATCCCCATCCACCACGTCGGATCAGCATAATCTATTCCTCCCACCCCCTCGCTTGCTTCGGCCCATCCACTTTCTTACGCGGCCATCGATTGTCCGTCCTCGTCTCAGGACCAACGCAAACCTGCAATCGGGAGGCAGTACAAGGCACATCACCACATCACCACATCACCCTCGAGCAACAATCCACCAAGTCGCTTGCACTGCACTGCACCGCACTCGATCCCCCCGAACACACCGCGTCCTGCATGCACATTGCTCTCCAGTCGAACATGCCTACGGGCAGAAACACAGGAGTCAAGAATCAATCCGACCGGTAGACTATTTGGTCACAGACAGTCGTCAGAATGGGAAACTCGCACGGAAAACAGGTGTGCTTCGATGAGCAGGGTAAGCCATGTCCTGGGGAAAGCCACTGGGATAGATCCTCTCAATTGGCATATCAACAGCACCATTATTACAATCCTACTGTTGCGAACCGCATGGAGTCTTGGCTAACTAGTGTTTGATCCGTACAGTGAATCTCAACCATTTCCGATTATTGCGCGTCGTAGGAAAGGGTGCCTTTGGAAAGGTCCGAATTGTGGAGCGCAAAGATACGGGGTTGACATTTGCATTGAAGTACATTCGAAAAGATGAGGGTCCGTCAGCACCGGAATCCGCTGCATACACGTTTACTGACATGACCGGTGCGCAGTGGTGCGATCCGAGAGCGTAAGGAATATATTACGAGAGCGGCGGATGTTGGAGCACTTGAACTACCAGTTTATATGCAATTTGCGCTACAGTTTTCAAGACATTGAGTACATGCGAGTAATTCTCGAGCTCCTCGACCGATAAGTGCTGATCCAATTTCCAGGTACTTGGTGGTGGATTTAATGAACGGAGGCGATCTGCGATTTCATATCTCCAGAAAGACGTTTACGGAGGAAGCGGTTAAGTTCTGGATTGCCGAGTTAGGCTGTGCCTTGAGATACATTCACAGTCAAGGAATAATACATCGCGATGTCAAGCCTGATAATGTATTACTGGATTCCGAGGGCCATATTCATTTGGCGGATTTTGTGAGTGGGATGACTTTTCCAATACTGAATAGATGCTGATATGAAATAGAATGTTGCTTCCGATTACACTCCTGGACGCCAGCTCACGAGTAAATCAGGAACTCTCGCATATCTTGCACCCGAAGTATACGGAGGGCAAGGCTATGGACCTGGTGCTGATTGGTGGTCCCTGGGTGTTTTGTTTTATGAATGTATTTACAACAAGGTATGTAATCTCATTTTGACCATAATCATACCAGCAACTAATTTGGTAGCGACCGTTTGATGGAAGCACACATTCCACCTTGGCAGCGCAAATATCTAAAGCCCAGCCCAATTTCCCTGTGACCAGTCCTCCGGTATCTATGGTTTGTTTACATGCCATTAGTTCGGCACTAGAGATAGATCCGGCTCAACGAATTGGATCGATGAGTTTCGAGAGCTTCACCGATAATCCTTTCTTTAGAGATATAGATTTTGAGGCGCTCGAGAGAAAGGAGGTCGAACCAGTCTTTATACCATCAGGAGAAAAGACCAATTTTGACGCGACCTATGATCTAGAGGAATTACTACTGGAAGAAGCACCCCTGGAAGCACGAGCTCGTCGCCAGAAACCAAGAGAGCAGCTCAGAGAGGATGCGACAGATAAGGAGATTAGGGAAGATGAACTTTACAGAATGATCGAAGCCCAGTTCACAGCATTCGACTATACGCAGGCAGCATTCGAGAAGTGTGTATAGAATTCTCCAACCATGTTTTTTTTAGCTAACCGATCAATAGATACGCAGAGGGACAAGAACAACTTCCCGCGACGAGTGATAGTCCTATCGAACCTGCACAATCGCCAAAGACAGGAGCGCCGTCCGAGGGAAGTGCTGCAGGTAGTGTAGCTGGACATAGCAGTAAAGGAAGTGTAGCCACCGCTACCCGTCCAGCTTCGAGACTGCGAAGAAAGGGTTCGAAGTCTCAACCATCCTCGACCTCAGGCTCGCCCCCAAATGCTCCAGCCCCTCTACCAAATGGCAAAGCATCAAAACTGGTCAGTACAAGGTCACACTCAAACTCCAAGCCTCCCGTTTCGCCATACCACCCATCTTACAACAGCAATCGAACCACACAACGACCTGGTGGTTCAAGAAAGGAGTCGATGGGAGGAGGCATGCAGGTTGTATTGGGTGAGACTGGAAGTTGGACTGAACTTGCCAAGAAAGATGCTACTCTTCCACTCGATGCAAAATTACACGAAGAGAGCAAACCTAGTGGCATGCTAGGTTTCTTGAGCCGAAAGAGAGGCCGCAGTCATAGCCCAAAACCACAGGAGCGGGGAATTCTGGGCAAGGAGGGGGCCAGAGTCGTTATCAACAGCGGGTCAACGGCCAAATAGATGGCTTTTTCGATTGTTCTTCTTGGCAACACTTTTCAACCATACCCCGGCGTTATACGAGATCCCAAATATGGATCATGAAGCTGGGAAAAGCATATTTCTTTCATTTTTTCCATCATCAACCTCAGCAGACGCTCTTCCCTCCACCAAATAATGGATATACGAGGTAGCTGGGATGTGGGATGTTTGTATTATGGTGGCATAGCATTGTACATTTTGGAAGCGGGAGTTTTATACGTTTTCCATATTCGAAACACCCCGATCTTTTCCGGGATTCGAGATTTCGTTACCCACTTTTTCGACCCTTACCTTACGACTATGTTACGCTCTCCTCCCGAAGTTTTCTCACTCTCCTATCACCAAGCATGTCGAACGTCATTAGCATATTTTTGGGAGGAAACAGTCAGTTAGTTTGGTTTTAGTGGACATAGATGGACGGGATGGATGTGATGTTTCTTTTGTCTTTTTTTTCCGTCTTTGTCCATTTTTTCAAGGGTCGGGGGTGTGATTTTTTTTCTTTTTGTTTTCTCTCTTCTAATCTGTGGATATTTCGAGGGTGACTAGCATCAAGGTCTTGAGGGGAAGGGGGGCTTGTGTGAAGGGGATTTGTGAGAGAAGGGAGGTATGATGGTTGATTCGCGAGATGGAGGAGGAATCTTTTTTGATTACGCTGGAAGGAAAGAGGGGTTTGAATGAGAAGGGGGTAGGATAGGATAAGGTAGGGTAGGCAGGTAGGCAGATGGTAAACACGGTGATGAAATACAGAAGACAGTTTACCTATTGTGTCATTTTTCTTTGTGTGTGTGTGTGTGTGTGTGTGCCTTTTTGTGATGGTGTTGGTTGTGGTGGTGTTAGGTAATGAGGGTATCAAGGGGCTATGCAATGGGGGTAATGGGAGTGAGAAATCTAGGTAAATAAATCAACAAGTATTGTCATCTTACCTAGCTTTCCTTGGAACTCTACCTCTCTATCGGTACCTTTCTCGCCACCTATTCTTTCATACCTCGGCGGCGAGCAAGATGAATGTTTATCGGAAAAGTCAAGGAGGTGGATTTGGAAGTAAGGTAAGTAAGTACTTGTATGAGTGTATGTAGGTATGTATGAGGAGGAGGGACAAGGAGGGAGGTCTTGATATTGTAGGAAGAGGAGAGGAAGCGTGGCATTTCTTTTGAATTTTTGAATTTTAGAGGAAGTAGAGGGAGAGGAGAGGAAGGAGAGTGGTGGTTTTTTAAGTTGGGAGATGAGAGGAGGAGGGAAGAAAGGATGGATGGATGGTTCTTATGTGTGTGGGAGAGGTAGTAAATAGGGGTAGTAAGGTAGTAGGTCACCACCACCCCTCTTGATCCTGTAATTTCCATGGAATTTTACTCATGTACGAGTATATAGACCCTTATGGAAAACTATATTTCCTTCTCTCTCCTCTCTCAAAAATATAAATTAAACTATCTACTACATTTAACATTATATCTACTAATAATAATAATAATACTTCGTACGCAGTGCCACGCAGTGCCACGGACTAACTTAATATAGCATGAAGTTATTTAGTTTAGTCTTCTCTTCGCTCTAGCCTTCTGTCAGAAGACGAGGGCACAATATAGAATGGATAAGTTGGAATACAGAGAGAAGCTAGCTAAGAGGCGAGCAGGGCTCTAATATAGGGCTATCTATCGGTATAGAAGTATTCTAGATAGAACTAGCGCCTTCTATAGAATATAGTAGTACTAGATAGTAGAGCCGAGAGTACTCGTATTATAACAATTACCGCTATAAAATCGAAAGATAATACTCTAGTATCCCGAATCCCTATAGATAAGACTCTTAATAATTACTTATCCGAGAATCGAAGTAAACAAGTATACTATAAAGTCTAAATCTAAATATAAATCTAGATCCTTACCGGTATCTATTTATTAATATTTATACTAAATCTAAAGTAATATACTTCTATTCTAATATAATATATCTAATCTAAATAAGTAATATATCGTAAGTAAGCGATAGGGGGGTAAGTGTAACGAATACTCAAACTGGCTAACTAAACTTGGCTGGGTGTTCGCTGGTTGGTATGCTATGATAAGAAGAAGATAGTAAATAGGGGTAGTAAGGTAGTAGGTCACCACCACCCCTCTTGATCCTGTAATTTCCATGGAATTTTACTCATGTACGAGTATATAGACCCTTATGGAAAACTATATTTCCTTCTCTCTCCTCTCTCAAAAATATAAATTAAACTATCTACTACATTTAACATTATATCTACTAATAATAATAATAATACTTCGTACGCAGTGCCACGCAGTGCCACGGACTAACTTAATATAGCATGAAGTTATTTAGTTTAGTCTTCTCTTCGCTCTAGCCTTCTGTCAGAAGACGAGGGCACAATATAGAATGGATAAGTTGGAATACAGAGAGAAGCTAGCTAAGAGGCGAGCAGGGCTCTAATATAGGGCTATCTATCGGTATAGAAGTATTCTAGATAGAACTAGCGCCTTCTATAGAATATAGTAGTACTAGATAGTAGAGCCGAGAGTACTCGTATTATAACAATTACCGCTATAAAATCGAAAGATAATACTCTAGTATCCCGAATCCCTATAGATAAGACTCTTAATAATTACTTATCCGAGAATCGAAGTAAACAAGTATACTATAAAGTCTAAATCTAAATATAAATCTAGATCCTTACCGGTATCTATTTATTAATATTTATACTAAATCTAAAGTAATATACTTCTATTCTAATATAATATATCTAATCTAAATAAGTAATATATCGTAAGTAAGCGATAGGGGGGTAAGTGTAACGAATACTCAAACTGGCTAACTAAACTTGGCTGGGTGTTCGCTGGTTGGTATGCTATGATAAGAAGAAGACTATCGGGTTGTTCACTTGGACGTGAACTCGTTACTTGTATCAAAGATGTCAAACTAATATGATAAGATTGATAACTAAGTTGAGCAGGAAGCTCCTATCTAATGGCAGACGTGCCAGTCTTATATAGAACCTTCGTGTTCCGCCGTCGCCTACATCGCCTGTCGATGCTGTCGACATATCGCCAGCATCGCCTGTCGATACTGGCGATGCAAATGGTCACGTGATTACAATGTAATGAAATCCCTGGATCGCTTAGCTAGTCTAAGCATCCCTATTTGCTATAAGAGATATGATAGTGCTCGACCTGTCAGGACGCCGCCTGGTCTTCACTTGTCACATGCTTACGTGATTCGTGACAGTAGTTAACTATATAATATAAGATATATTATATTTATTAGATTATAAGATAATAAATTATATATAAAAAGTCTATCTAAGAACGAATATAAACCTTATATTATTTAAGAAAAGTAATATCTTAATAAAAACTTTTACTTTAATCTTTTTATTTATTATTAATTTCGAGGAAAACAAGGTAAATATAACTAGAGAGAGAATACTAAAGACGTATTTAATAGTAGTAATAATAAGTATAAAGAGCGAAGATAGCTAGAATAGCCGACTATATATAAGATGAATACTAATATAATTTATAATAACTCTTTACTATTATATTCTCTTAGAATAAAATTATTCTAAAAGTATTATATAACTAAAATAGTTCTATAATTAGTTTAAAATAATTATTTCTACGTACTTTTAATTACCCTAGGTATAATACCTAGGTAATATAATAATTTTATTTATACTAGAAGTTTAATATAATAACTTTTATATAATATATATCAACAACAACCTTTTTTCGAGATCAAATTTTTTGTTCTAAATCACTTGCTCTCACTTGCTTGTACTAAACAAGCCGATTACCCTCCATGGAGACCCCTCTAAGGAGGCCTCCGGCCTTACTGTCGCCTCTGAAAAGAGGTCCGGATAGGGGAGGAGCACGCCCAATTCCCCCCCTCCCGAATATACAACAACACTTCGTCCTAGCAACTGCCAAAGCCCTTGAACGTAGTACTTTAGGCCAAACCTTCTTCGGAGGAACCGCAGAAGCTGTAGATTGCCACCTAAGCACTGTACTCGACAAAGCCCCCCCCGAGTTCTTTAGGCCAAACCTTCTTCGGAGGAACCGCAGAAGCTGTAGATTGCCACCTAAGCACTGTACTCGACAAAGCCCCCCCCAACCTACTGCCCTACCTTCGAGCCTTTTGTACTCAAGTAGCCAACATC
>CAJVRM010000745.1:0-22647 GCA_911693285.1 Hymenoscyphus albidus
ATCGCCACTAGAATATGGCACACACAACGCGCAACTGAGGATGAGAACGAAGATGAGGACGAGGAGGACGAGGACGAGGAAGACGAGAACGAGGAAGTGTAGCGTACAGAGCGTGAAACGAGGGGGCGTACTACAATATAACAACTTTTCTTTTGTCATAACCAGAAGCCTAGCTGCTTCCAACAACCCAAGAACTGTAATGACCATAACCCCCTTCTCAAACATGTATTTAGTACAGCTTTACTCATCTGTTGGAGGGAAACCCCCAGCCGTGCTACTATAGTCTCAGACTCACACAGCACGTTAAAAGGAATAATAATAATAATAATAATATTCCTGCTATTCACTGGCAAGATTGTCATAAAAAGCATTCTTTGAGTCGCTCGCCATTTCCAGAATTTCTTCATTTTCAAAAACATAAAAAAAGACTCCTCTTACCACAGAGAAGACTTTCACAATAGAAGCCATCTATATATTAAGAAAGGCCTATATCTATTATCAGGGATGACCACGATTACTGGACGTTCTTCGAGTATTCCCATCTCAAACCCATCTAAGCGAATCAGTTCCTCCCAACACAAATCCATTCACCAGCCCATCCAAATTCCATCCAAATAGCAGTGAAGGACCCCATCCTTCCACGATCCATACCACATTCACCCAGCCATGGCCCGACGTATACCATATACATAACGCATATAACAAACCTCCATTCCATCTAAAACCCACCCCATCGCGCATGTCAAGCCTAAACGGGAAGGTAAACAAAGTCCATGTTGAAGTAGAAGTGAATACCATTTTGCATACCTACGCGTGAGATCTAGAGTATTAGCTGTGGGTATAATAGGC
This sequence comes from Hymenoscyphus albidus, assembly GCA_911693285.1. Taxonomy (NCBI): domain Eukaryota; kingdom Fungi; phylum Ascomycota; class Leotiomycetes; order Helotiales; family Helotiaceae; genus Hymenoscyphus; species Hymenoscyphus albidus. Next base: position 850 of record CAJVRM010000745.1, read on the forward strand.
GCACATAGCTACAAATAACTAGCTGTAATCTTACAGACAAAACACCACCACCTCAAGACCACACAAATCAGGAGAACTTCTCGCACACGTCATCTCAGAATCCCACAACACAACCACAAACCCCCCAAAACGCCCCATCCGACATCCAACATCCAACATCCCTCAAACAACATGTCCTCCCGACCCTCACCCCCCACCTATCCCACCCCAACCCACCTAACAAAACTCCTCTCAATAACCTACTCCCCATCCTCATCTCCATCCCCCTTCAACCACTCAACTTATTTCCAAACCCCACATGCCCCTTCCTCAGTACCACCGCATCCATCTCCATACCAAATCCGGATAACGAATCATCCAGGCGAGTATGTAGATTGTATACCGATCTGCCGCGGGATGTGGGATCAATGGCATGTAATAAAACGTGAGAGAGATGAGAGGGGGGAGAAGCAGGAATTGCTTCCGAGAGGGTTGATTGAGGAGTTGGAGTGGTTGATTGATATACGTGGAGGAGCGGGGACGGGTGGGTGGTAAGTTCGACTCTTTTCCTTTCTTGAGGACCTTTTCTGGGGTTTCTTTGAGTATCTCGCTTATTCCCTCTTTTATTCCAACACCATCACCATCTTCATCCCAAAACCAAACAAAAAAAGCACACTCAAAGACACGCTCAAGTCAAATAAACTAACATTCAAACCCCTCAAAAACAGGACAATAGACTCCGCAACCAGATTCCAAAAGAAGAAAGAACTCCATCTCTACATCACAAAACCCATCACGGGTCCAATCGACAACTTAGCCGAAAGCAGGGGGTTTATCCCTCGGAATCCCCTGGGGTTCTCGGAGACGGAAGAACGGATAGCGTTGAGACCGGATAGGGAGTTGGGGAGGAGGAGGCAGGGGTGGTATCCTGATGGGGATTTATGTTTGAGGAGAGTGATTTAGGGAGGGGAGGGAGAGGGAGAGGGAGAGAAAGAGAGAGAAGAGAGAGAGAGAGAGAGCGAGAGAGTGCAAGAGAGACAAAGACCTTATAAGACAGAGGTTTTGTTAAATATAATATAACAAAACACAATTCTACTTCATAAAAGTGTTGCCTGCTCAAACTAGTACTGAGCAATCAATTCCATGAAACTCCATAGGACTGACATATTAACCACCTTGCAAACAAAGGTTCTAGATCTGCAACGCCTGGGAACAGAGTTAACACAAAAATACTCAACTACTCAATATGATTAGGTGATTCCGTTGAGTTGAGTTGAGTAGTGGATTTGACTATTCGAGTACTATTCAAGTAGTTACATAACGTGACTATAATATAAGAAACTTGTCCTCAAATAGCATATGCCGATACAGGGGCTCTCGGCTAAGTCGGAGAGCGTGGACCGCCCGCTTGGAGGCCGGCTAGCGAGGCCGGGCGCGCTACGGCACATCGGGCCGACACTACTCGAGTAACTCATAAGTTAATTAAGTACTTGGCGAGTTGAGTTGATTAGCGATTTTCACTACTCGAGTTGAGTTGACTAGGTGCCACTACTCAACTACTCAACTCAACTGATCGAATTTTCTACGCTGCGGACTATTTAAAACTATCATACCCATGAAAAGCCAAGACCCACGTTTCATATCCTCAATCATAACCTAAAGACCACCTCTCTTCGTTTGATTCCTCCGAGATCAACGATAACGAGTACGAGTACAAGTACACTTAATAAATAGAAGTGATTGACAATTCCCTAGAATTTCTTTCCTTATTTCTTGATATACACCCTCTACTCTGCTCCTCTTATAAAGATCGAGAAAAAAAGGCACAAGAATAAAACAAGACAAGACAAGACAAGTACGTAAGATAATAAGATCATTCATTCTCTCATTCTCATTCGCTTCACGTGCCTTTCCACATCCCTCTTCCCCTCCCCTTTCATTCCATTTCATATTCCTTCTACAACCAAATACAATATCATCTTGGTCCCCTCCACCCTTCCCCATTCCTTGCCCAAGATATTCCAAGGAATCCCTTCACTCACTATTTACCCATTCCTCTCACCCTCCAACATCATTTCCTCCCAACCGCCATCTTAAAACCGATGACTCCTTCGCTGCTGAGTTCTATACGCCGTGAACCCAACATAAGCCCCGCCAACCACAAAAATAAACATGATAATCTTGAAGAGAAACCAGCTCCAGTTTCCACTAGATTCCTGCTTATTCTTCTTCCAGCCGTCCTTCTTGTCGCGTCCCTTATTGGGTCCCATCTTGCCTGGTCCCTCGGGGGTATTCGCCTCCCTCGATTTCGTATCATAAAGATTCTTGGTGTGCACGGAAATGATGTCGTGGTTATCACTCAGCTCTCCTGTCTCGGCGCTGAATCCAAGGTAGGAGACTGAGGGGATCATGGGCGGCTCGTCGGTTGCGAAACATAGTTCCCATTGGTCCTCCGTCTTATACTGGATCTCCAATTTCAAGCTCTTGTCTTGGAAGTAGGTGAGTTTTGCTTTGGTGGGGATATTCGCATTTCTAATTCCACGTGCGGAGCAGCCCATGAACTCATTGTCCTTTCCGTCGTTGGCCTTGTCATAGACCTTGATTCCATCTCCTACCATGGCCATCACATATGGGAAGACGGTTCCAGGTCGGTTGTTCTTGTATGTATCAAAAAAGATTCCTAGACCTTCAAATTTGTCTACGGAGCCGAAGACGTCGCCTTGTATTCCACGTTGTTTGGTGAGCCACATTGCGAAGCCGTCGCCGTGGAGACTGTTGGTCCCGTGGATTTTGAATTCGATTTCAATCTGCGACAAATAAATCAGATTTTGCCTTTCTCCAAACTCCAACAACGTCTGAGAGAAACTGAAAACATACCTCCCAATTTGTAGCCGTAAGTGGCACGCGCGAGAATATCCATCCTGCCTGTGAAGGTCGATCAGAACTAAGTCTGATATATCTGCAAACCGAAAATCAGCACCCATGTCATCTACCGTTGAGAGAATCCAACATACTGATCCGCGCGAATAATTGTGTTCCCCCCAAAATCAAACCACCGACTCTGCATATCAGAATCTAAATAAGGCTATTCGAGATCCCCAAAATTAGCTTTCATAGTCCCAAACCAGCGCGAGCGGACGAGTACGAACCGAATCCAAAGTATGTGTCCGCAGCTAGCAGTAGTTGTGTTAGCATATGCCTTCACGGCGCAGAAAAAAGGGTCCTACAGGTATGCTTCTTATTCCATCCGCATTCGTGGTAGTCTGATCATGCGGACCTCCCTTTGCCAGAGCTGCCAGCCCCAGGGCAGCCGACAGCGTCGAGGAGAACCACATATTTCCCTTCGTATGGTGTGTATGTTCGTATGTGTTTGCGTCCCTCTCAACCCAACACCAAGCTCTCTCCCGAGGTTCAAGGCTCGTCAAAATGATCGCTCGCTCGGTAGAAGACACGCCAAAGAAAACAATGCGCAGCGTCGTTCCAGAAGGGCAAATGAGGCGAAAACGAAAAAAAGAAGGGATTCGAGGAAATGGTGTAATTAAGGCTGAGCCAGTTGGGTGGTGGTCAATCAATTAATTGGTGAGGAGGAAAACCAGTGAACCATTCGCAGCGCAGCGCAGCACGTCAAAGTTATTCCATAGCTGGCCTTTCTACCGCACCAGGCAATTAATCCGGGGGTGTCAGGTCAGGGTGTCAGGTCAGGGTGTCAGGTCAGGGTGTCAGTCCCACAGCTGTTTGGTGCTGCAATCCCTGTAACATCTGTTGCAGGTACCCTCGTCCTCGCAGCAAAAGTCCCCTGCTGACTCAGCACCCGAACTTGTAGCGCGAGTTCAGCAATCCTTCAATCCTCAAACTCGCCAATTCATCAAAAACAACAACGAAATATATCGGAGAACCACTTCACAACCACACCACCATTTCAAAAGCTTAGCCCTTCAGATATCCTCTAGTAAACATACACACCTATCCCAAATACAAAAAAATATTTAACTAAAGCTTTAGTGGCGGGGTTTAAAAGTTGGCTTAAACATTTTTGGCACCGAAGAATCCGCGAAGTGCGATGTGCAACAAAGCTTTGACCCCTGTTGCATTTTGGGGTGTGAGTGGCTCGCTTAGCACGCTCGCTGGTTTAAGAGGTTGGGGGAGGCCTTAAAGCGGCAATAGGTTGAATTCAAGATTCTTGAAGAACTTTCGGGGTTAGGGTCACTTTTTCGATGTTGATTTCGGGGTTAACATTCCAACAGCACCACTTCCACCCCTGCCACTGCACGTACTGTGCAGACTCGACACCACCAAAAAGTTTGGAGGTCGAAGCTCAGGTTCGTCATCTACTCTACAAAATCAATCACCAACTCCCAGAGAATTAAAACTCCACCACACCCCCAATCTCATAGCCACTCATACCCCCAAGTCTCCTCAACCACCTCCACCAACCCGCAAAAATGGAGGACACAAAATCCGCCGTCATGAACCAAGTACGACAAGAAGCCGCCATGACCAACGCGCGCCAATTAATCGAGGTAAATTTCCATTCCAATTCCAATTCCAATTCCAAATACACACCCATCCAAGTGCACCTACAAATAAAAGCCCACACACATTCTAACACAACCACACAGAAAGTCAACCAACACTGCTTCGAAAGATGCGTCCCCAAACCGGGCGCCTCATTATCCAGCGGCGAGACACAATGCTACACACAGTGTATGGAGAAATACATGGCAGCGTGGAACATCGTGTCGACGACGTATATCAAGAGGATACAGCAGGAGAGTGCCAAGGGGGCTGGTGGAGGGGTGTTCTAGGGGGGTTTGTTATGAGAGGATGCAAAGGATAACCTGTATGATCACACACGATGGGGTTTGTACAATAGAGGGGGTGTATTATGGGTATTGGAGGCGTTGAGCCGATGGTTGTGTTATTGTGATTTGAGGGTTAGATGATATCAATCACCAGTTCGGTATGGCTGGATCTTTGGGGGATATATCAAAGGAAGCTGCTACTGCAAAAACGACGTTCGATTCATACACAAGTTATTGTGATATTGCCAGATCAAAAAATTGGAATTTCATGCGGCCTTCTCCAGGATTCCCTCTTTTACATGAAATGGTGTCTATCAAACTGGATTTGGACTGTCCCAACATCTACGATTGGCGGGTACTTGCAGCAGTCTACGAGGTCAATCCAAAATCCTAGTTGGGCTGCATGGACTTATCCTGAAAAACTCGGTAGTTTTGGAGCAATTGTAGAATCCAATTGAGGGCTAAGAATCACATCTTCTCAAGGCACCTCACCCCTCTTTTTCGCCTCCTCAGCCTCCTTTTTACGAGCAAGATATCTTTCTTTGGCACTCATGATATCCCCCTCGGTCTTTCTACTCTTCGAAGCTCGTTCAATCTTTTGTCTCTCTTCATCTTCTTCCAGGGCTCGCTTGGTGGCTTGTTCTAGCTGTGCCTCCATCATTCGTGATTGTCGTTCCCTCATTGCCTGTTTTCCACCACCAGCGCCTACGAATCCGGCTCCTCTACTTCGATCAGAGGCTGTTCCTCCACGTGCAGTATTGGTCGGCGCTGCACTTTTTGGTTTGGGGACAATATTGAGACCACCCTTGAGCAATTGTCTCTTATCAACAACTTGCCCCTCATCATTAACAGCAATAGCACCACCCGTCTTCTCATTAATTTCCCTCGCAATATCCGCCTCAGTTTTCTCCTTCTTCTCATCTTCTTCCACTTCAGGTCCCATCTTGGCTCTCTCTTCCACCGCCTTGACAATATCAGCATGTTTCTGCTCCCCCTTCTCCAACATATTTTTATAAAAATTCGTCATTCCCGCACCCTTATTCTTCTTCAGCTCCTGCTCCTCCCTGATCTTCTCTTCAGCTTCCAACCGTCTATTCTCCTCCTGCTGCTTCTTATACGCCGACGTAACGAACTTCTCCTTATCCGCAAACTCATCACCTTCCGCCTCCCGATCCCTCGCCAACTTCTTCTCCTCCGCAATCGTCGCATCGCGCTTCCTTACCGCAGCGGCGGCCAGGAGATTAGACATGTACTTTGGTTTCCTCTCTTTATCCTCCTGCGTGACATTCTTCTGCGGTTTCAGCGAATCGTAGACCGCGTCGTAGTCGTAGATATTCGCATTTAATTCCTCCGCTTTCTCGGCATGTTTCTTCGATGTGAAAGATGCTGAGAGGTCGCCGTACATGCTAATTGGCGCCTTCTTTGCGCCACCATTGGGCTTGGATTTACTTGGTGGTCCTGCATTTCGTGAGGGCAGAGATGGTTTTTTGGCGCTTGAGAGACCGCCGAATTCGCCAATTTCTTCGACGCCTGTGGAGGTGGGCTTGCTGTCGTCGTCGGAGTCGTCGTCATCAAAGAGACCTTTTCGTTTTGCAGGCTGGGGTTTGTTTGCGGGTTTTTTCTTAGAGAGATTTAGTCCGTAGGAGAGGCCGGCGCCGGACATATTGGGTTCGAGTTGGTTTTGTTGATCAAGGTTGTTGGGTTTATGAGCAAGTGAAAGTGTTTAGGAGGTGGATGGGAATTTGAGTTGCGACAGCCTCGGCGAGAAGGCTGGAACCACAATTGTGACTGGCACCTGGAGGGCGCTTCCTCGAAATACGCCCCCGCCCAATCATTCACCGTCAAACTTCAACGCATTCATGAAAATCACAACGTACCTCACCATCAAGTACGAAACTCCTCTCAATGGTTCCTTTCATAGCCCAAGATAGATTCAGCTTCTTTCGTCCGCGATGACGAGTGAGACGTCAGGCGACCCCGTCGCAAGCATGGAAAGCGCAACGGCAGAGATAAGCAAGGACAAGAATTCCGATGAATACTCGACATCGCAAAAATCGAAATTCAGGTTCAAATCAAAAAGAAGATCTCACGACGATGACCGGACTCGAAGCCCATCCCATAGAAGCCATCGAGAAAGCGATCGTCACCACCGACACCATCATCGCAGCAAGCGTCGCAAACGCTCCCCCTCCCCCACCAAAGCCAAAGATGATCCCTCACTCTACGACGATACTCACCTTTCAAATACATCCTCAGGACAGTATGATCCAGATGTCGCATTCCGGGAAAGTCTCTTTGATGCGATGGCCGATGATGAAGGCGCCGCGTACTGGGAAGGCGTGTATGGGCAACCGATTCATACCTATCCTGACGTCAAGGAGGGACCTACCGGCGAGCTGGAACGCATGACGGATGAGGAATATACTGCGTATGTGAGGGCGAAGATGTATGAGAAGACGCATCAGCATCTGGTCGAGGAAAAGGCGAGGAGGGAAGAGGCTAAGAAGGAGAGGGAACGGCTTGCGAAAGAGGGAAGGGAACAAGAAAGGGAAGCGGAGAGGTTCAGGAGGAAAGTTGAGGAGAGTCTTAGGAGAGGAGAGGAGAGGAAGAGTAGGAAGGCTTGGGGGGAGAGATGGGAGGCGTATACAAAGAAGTGGGAGGGACTTGGGAAAGGAGGGGATGGTAAAGTTGCGGTTGCTTCTATTCCATGGCCTGTTGAGAGTGGAAGGAAGAAGGACATTGATTTCAAGGAAATCGAGAGGTTTTATTTGAATGCGCCGACTTCTGGACAGCCTACGGAAGCAGAGTTGGGGAAGATTCTGAAGTTGGAACGTATTCGCTGGCATCCGGACAAAATTCAACAGAAATTGGGAGGGCAGGATGTTAGTGAGGATGTTATGCAAGCGGTTACCATGGTCTTCCAGTTTATCGATCGAATGTGGTCAGAGATGAGGGATAGAAAGAAGTGAAGTGGGTATTTCCCGGACACTTCTTCAAAGAAATGATACCAAAACAACTTTGGAACACCCTCAACTCCCACCGCTCTTTTCATCCACGGCGAAAGGTGTTCTTTCGCGAATCACTTGAAACTTATAAAATGTACGATTAACACGGGCGTAGTTGGCCGAGGATGAAACGATAAAATGCGGACCTGAAGTGGAGGATTCCCGACGTGTTCTTTTCAGCAAGAAAAAACCCGGTGCTGAAACGACGGTCCAAACTCTTCAATTGCTGAACTTCGGGGATTTCAAGGATGGAGAGAGTTGCTGCGGCGAGACGCGGACTCTCATAAATTGTGCGAAAAGGCGGGCGGGAATTCACAGAGACAATCGGCAGCTCCGTGTAATTGAGTTGGGGAGAGGTTGTTTGTCGAATATGAATGGTTCGCGTGGACTAAGAATAGACTCGAGCTGGCGGGGTAATGTTATGCGGTCGATACCCAGTCCATACCCATTTCCAGTATGACGGAGAACAAGGCGGGATTATTGCATGGCGTGGCCGTGGGGCCACGGAAGATGTGTGATGAAGATGGAAGACCAACTCGTGGATGCCTCGTGGGTGTATGATGACCAATGCACTCGGTTGTTCCAATCATCCAATGGCAGCTGGAGTGGTGGGAAAGTCTTGCTGCCATAATTTGATAAGATCTGCCTTTGGATGGTGGCTTGTGATAGCGATGCGCCGTAGATTGCGTGCCCTTTCTTGAAAGGGAATGGGCGGTAGTAACAAACCGCTTTTCATTAAAGAGGGGGGTAGATACTTACATAAGGGGGCATATGCTTCATAAGAAACTCATCATAAAAGCCTCAATTGCCCTTAGTATGTACTGTGCTGTGCTGTGCCTCTTCAGTAGTGTTCAAACTTCACACAGCCCAAAGCAGATGAAGCTTGGCCAGACCCAACCCAGTTGTTCCCCGTCCCATGCAAAATGTGAAGGGGGGGGGGACGGGGATGCTTGTGGGCGCTAGCGCTTCCCCGCCCACCTGGCAAGCAAGTCCAAGGACCAAGTGCGACCAGCCCACTGCCCAGCACCAGTACCAGCGCAGTTGACCTTACTGGTATCTCTGCGCATCCTTCTGCCTTTGCCTCTGTCCTGCCTTCGACATCTTCACCTCGCTGCCTCTCTCTTCTCCTTCCCTTACTCTGTCCAATTGACTATTTCCTGTGCCTCAATTGGACGAATCTGTAGCCATTCACCCGCCCATTGTGTCGTGCGACCTCTCCGCGTTGGCTTCCCCACGATACGATACTTGGATCGCATCGCTTGCTGTGGCCTTCCCAGGAAAGACCAAAGACCAAAGACGTAGCTGCCGACATTCCACCCCCATTCACAGACACCCAGACACGCAGACACGCATCTCATTCCTTCCTCTTGTTGTGCGCAATCGTTGATTCACTGCTCCCACGACATTCCACAGCCATCTTAGCTGGCACTATTTCTGCCCGACGGAGCAGACCAGTGAGGTGCACCACCCTGCGCCTTCTACCCCAAGTAGGGCTCTTGTCGTATGATCCTCTACCTCCCTCTCACACCTTCAACACATCGCTGATACTGTCGCCAGGTCAAGGTTGACCGTACCAAACTGGAAAAAAGTCAGTCATTCTTCCACCACCTTCGCTCGCCCCTTCATATGCCGACGTTAGGCTTTCTAAAGAAGAAACGGACACGGGAGTCTCCTGGCCAGAACGACCCCTCCTTGCCCAATTCTGCCAGTCAACCCACCAGCCCGATTACTCCAACTTCCTCGCGAGGGTTTGATGCCTCCATCGCTTCACTCTCCACCCAGTCAACGGTACATTCACATCTGAGCTCCCAGGTACTTCCAGTCAAATCAGAGGAAGTGCCCGCAATCGTGGGTGATCAACAGCCAATGACACAAAGAATACCGCCTCAACAACAGGACTCCGCCCAAGAGGCCCAGTCACTACCAGATACGAATAATACTACCTCTTCGTCAACAGGGCAAAATCTGCCCTCGATCAACAATCTCATCCATCCCTCGCAGCATGATGGCGCAGGCCAGTCCACTCCTTTAAAGATGTCCAACGCACCCTCTGCCACTTCTAATACTTCAAATGGCTCTCAGCCTCTTCCCGCTGGGACGTCAGCGGCTAATTACATTTCACAGCCCGTAGTTCCACCAGCAACACCCGCAAAACAGACTTCTACTTCGGTGGTGGAGCAGCCAACGGTGATAAGACAGACCAAAGGCAAATATTCGCTGGGAGATTTCAACATACTGAGAACTTTGGGAACTGGTAGTTTTGGCAGAGTGCACCTGGTCCAGTCGAAGCACAATCAACGATTTTATGCTGTCAAGGTATTGAAAAAGGCGCAAGTCGTCAAAATGAAGCAAGTTGAGCATACCAACGACGAGCGAAAAATGCTGCAAGAAGTCAAGCACGCATTCTTAATCACATTATGGGGTACATTCCAAGATTCGAAGAATCTGTACATGGTGATGGATTTTGTTGAGGGTGGGGAGCTTTTCTCGTTATTACGAAAGTCGCAGGTAGAATACTCCTTTTTTCACCTCATACGTGAGTGTTACTGACAGATGGTAGCGATTTCCAAATCCAGTGGCCAAATTTTATGCAGCAGAGGTCACTTTGGCGCTCGAGTATCTTCATTCCAAGCACATCATCTACAGAGATTTGAAGCCTGAGAACCTACTGCTTGATCGTCATGGTCATCTCAAGATTACCGATTTCGGTTTTGCTAAAAAGGTGCCCGATATTACTTGGACGTTGTGCGGTACGCCTGATTACCTTGCCCCAGAGGTGGTGTCTAGCAAGGGGTACAACAAATCTGTTGATTGGTGAGTAAATATCTTGCCTGCTTACTAGTGGATGGCATTAATAAATTTGTAGGTGGTCGCTCGGTATATTGATCTTTGAAATGCTGTGTGGATTCACTCCATTCTGGGATGGCGGTTCACCCATGAAGATCTACGAGAACATTCTCAAGGGGCGGGTCAAATATCCTCCTTACATTCACCCAGATGCTCAGGATCTGCTCCAACGTCTTATTACAGCTGATTTGACCAAGAGACTTGGCAATTTACATGGTGGTTCTGAGGATGTCAAAAACCATCAGTGGTTTGCCGAGGTGACATGGGAGAGATTGGCAAAGAAAGATATCGATGCGCCATACGTTCCACCAGTCAAAGCTGGGGTTGGTGATGCAAGTCAATTCGATAAGTACCCAGAGGAGACCGAAGTATATGGGGCTACTGGGCACGATGAGTGAGTTTTGAATATATTTCGCCCAACTCTTTCTTATACTAACAAAACTCAGACATGGCCACCTGTTCAAGGACTTTTAGTTTTCCCCACCTTTGTTTTCTCTACATGGGAAGAGGACAAGATCGTGCGATACACGAAAGGTGCATTTTCTTAAACCAAGCGAATAATACGACCTGCACATATACTTAATTTGCACCACTTAGCACAATCGATAATTCTTTGACTTTGGGCGGAATACAGGAGGGTGGAATTGGGAGGGTGTTTGGATGAGGCTATCGCTGGTTTTTGCCATCCACTTTTGAGGGGCATGGAATGGATTTTGTGGATCGCGTTGTGATGTCTGATGATGGGTTGATACGCCTGGGAATGAGGGGTATGGAGGGGGGATAGATGAATGGGCTGGGGTGGGATAGGATGACGGTATAGGATGGATGGGATAGGGATAGGGATGCATACCTAGGAAATATCAAGTTCCTCGCGAAGCTGGAATTGAACTAGACTCAAAAGCATAGACAATTCAGCTTTGATTGTGGATCTTATTTTTTTGTGGTTACATGTGCTTTAGGGAATTTTTGTTTAGCGACGCGAAATTTTCGGAGAGATTGCGACTCGATGGGGAGGGATATTATGTTAGGGCTACAGTAAGTACCTTGGTAAGTGAGACGAGGGGTTTCCCGTATGATGAACATTTAACAGAGAATAAGAAGTAGGGTAAGGAAGAGCTGTGCGAAATAGGTATCCTCTGGACCTCCTAGGACCTAGGAAGCTCTTACTGTACCACAGGCTGGACCATGGGTGCTGTTGGAAGCCTGTTGGATTCCATGTGGGCATTCAGCCATGACTCCTCTCCTCCACCTCTTCTATCTCAAGGCACCCCTGCTTTCATCATCTCCGAGCTGTCGAGAGTGCAATTTCAAACTCCAATATGGCTTCATTTATGGATCTCTCACTCGATACGAGGCACAGAATTTATGCGTACCTGCATTTGTTTCGTTTGTGTCCGATCGAGTTCAACCGTCCAGAGGTATACCACCCGCCAGACGAATCTTCTTCTTCTGCTTCACCAGGCTGGTATCTCTGCTCTACGATACCGATGAAGTGCTTGTACATCGCTCGAAAATACGGTGGTAAGAGTACCCCATCGGTATCTCCAGACATACCGGACTGCCAATGCCCAAAGTTGCCGCTCCTACGACTTCTACTGGTCTCTCGAACATTTTACCATGATATTTTCAAGGCCTTTTATTCACGTAATCGTTTCGCGGTTCGGATCTACGATGCCCGGGGGTTTGAGTCTTTTCATGTGGGCCGGCATATTCAAGGTACTCTCACTTCCCTCTTGGTTCGACTCAACTGCTGGCCGTGCCCACGGGGACATGAAGAAGCAGGGGGCGATGGCCTTCAATGTGGGATTTGCAAATTTGATTCCACAAATGCAGATCCTGCTATGGATATCACATCTCGAGCTGGTGATGATCTTGTCCACTGGTGGCGGTGGTTCGCTAAGGGTCTTGAATCATCAATTATGTCTAAGCATTTGAATCTCACGCTCGTCTGCGACGTCGTAGACAGAGCATCTGGCATGGCTGTTGTTGAGCCACTATTGACCTTGGCGACATTGAAAGGATGTACTATTCGACTAGGCAGAGGTTCCAATGATGAGTTATCTCGACTAGCCGAAGAATACTCTCTTCGTGCACAAGCTCTCTTCATCAAAACACCAGGAACGTTCCCCTTCCAGCGTCTGCCTGAAGAGTTACGTCTTCTGATTCTCAGTTATACACATCTTGGCGACCACTATTTGTATTCCCGGGACAGCCATCTCCTGAAAATCGTGAACAATGAGCTTGTCAATAAAATCACAACCTGCTGTCGAAAGTGTACGCCCACTCGGATCGATTGTTGCTGTTCTTCGACTCGCGCAGCTTACTCCTCAACTTGCGAGTGTCGTCACATTCCATTCGCCCTCTTACTCGTTAGCAAACAAATGAGAGCAGATACAATCAGGGTCTTACATTCACAGAATGCCTTCGAGTTTCTCCAAGATCCAATAGAGACTATTCATTTCCTACAGAAATTCCCACAAGAAACATTAAAACACATCCGACGGATACACTTCCACTTTTCCGAAACCGAAATCAATAACTGGACAAAACGTAGCTACAACAACAAACTCACCCAACTAATCCAATGCATCAAGCAAAATCTCAACACCACCCACCTTTCCATCACCGTCATCCTCGAAACCTTCGACACTGGCGGCTACGCAGAGGACGATGAGGACTTGCAACTCCTGTACGACATCTACCGTGATATCACACGGGCTTTTCGTCTGCTGAACGAACTAGAGGATATTCAGTTTGACGTTGGTTGGTTTATTTATCTGGAGCCGATTATGAGGAGGGCGGTTTTGGGAAGAGCGGTTCTGATGGGGTTGTTGAAATTGAAATGGTCATATCCTGAGGGTGACCCGCCGGGATGTTTTAGGTTGCCGGTGTGGTATAGAAGGGGGATTTTACGAGGTGTTGAGGGGGCGATTGAGAAGGAGGTTGGCGATGTGGAAGAGTTTCTTTCTTGGTGTTGATTGAAAATGAACAGAGTTGTAGTGTTTTCCCTCTCATCTCTTTCTTTTGGCTGTTTTTTTCGTCTATTCATCTGCTTTGCGTATTTTACCTTAGTTTCAAGGAACATGCTTAGTTGTATGAATTACTACGAATAGTACTACCTATTTAAAGGAATACCGTTCAACCTACCGTTACAGTATCATCGCTACAATACTCGCAGTGACGGCAAGGTTCACTAGAAGACACTGTTACTTTCAAAAGGTAGAGCGACACGTATATCAACACGCTACCTCCACATATATAGCCAGCCACCTCTCACTCAACCCTCTCAGCCACCTTTCCAACCCCCTCTTCTCAATCATCGCATTTCTTCGCTCAAAGCTCCCATCTTCTCAATTCTGGCCAAAAATGAAGTGTAGGGAACATCTTGTCGCATTATAAATCTAGCTTAGCTTTACTGATACTTTAATAGCAGCTGATTGCGCACTCCTTTCGGTGATGAGGTACGTTTTTATTACTGGGTTTTGCAGTTATCTCTGATTCACCAATATCAAACCTTGATCCTTCTACTAGCCCCTTCTATGATTGTCTTGATTCTGGCAAGGGTTCAACAAGTATCGCGCATATAGCCGAGGCTTTAATTAAGCGAGATGTGTAAATTTCCACCTGCACCTTTCACGGGTGTATGAGTAGACCAGATGCTACTCTAAAAGTGCACCATTATACTGTAACATAAAAGAACTTAATACTTCTACTCAAAAGCAGCTTCTCTTTAAAAAGATCCTTAAATTTATTGGAACAAACCAAACCAGCTTTCGGCACTATAAACCAACTTGACCACGCTTCCGCTAATATGGCGTTTTTAAGTAGCTACCCTTTTCCCGAAGCGAGCAGACCCTACTCGGGTATATTAAAAAGAACGAGCTCGTACGATCCGACCAATATATACAAATTCGCTAGGGCAATTGGATATTAGGAAGGAACAGGAGATGCGCGCTTCGTACTTATTTGAAGCTGTATCTATCTTAAAAAAATAAATTAGTGTTTAGAATCTCCCCTCTAAGCCTCTCCCCGCTACTCCTCTCCTATAGAATCTCCGTTCCTGTTCGTATAAATTAGAGCGGTCTTCTCCTTACTCTAATCCTAACTAATTAGTACTCCTTATCCTCGCTAGGATACTAGATAGGAGAGGGCGGGAGTACTTCTAAAGGCTAAAGGCTAAGGCTAGGTATTATAGGTTTTAGTAAGTCTAAAATAGGTCTAAAATATAATAGTGAAACAAGTGGAAATTAGGTAGACATACACGTCCTTCATCTATAGTAAGGGACTCGAGTATAAATATATAGTAGTACTTGTTAGGCTTATAAGTCTAAAGTGTAAACGTGTGGAGTAAACCACTACTTGCTGTGATAAGATACGGAGTCAAGTGTAAACTGCTATATTGAGCGAATAACAAAGTAAGGGAAGAAGAGAGTACCAGAGGAACGGAAGCTTATATACAAGATTTGAGCAACACGCACGTGCCGTGCTACACGTGATCTACCCCTTGTCCCTCCAACTCCGTAACATAAAGTACCTCTTATTACTAATATTCCTTCTACTACTAAATTTTTTATAATCCTTAAATATAAATATAGCTATTATATACGCAACCTCTAATAACAACTGTATAACTATTTTGCAGACGCAAGTTAAATTTAATTTGATGTTTGTAGATAAATTTTAAAAGTAGAAATAATATTAGCGTTAGGGGGTACTTTAGACTTATAAACCCGACAAGTACGTAGCTCTTAACAAAGCGTACTTTTAACGAACCTAGCGAACTAGCATACTTTAACGAACCTGGCGAACTAGCGAACTAGCGTACTTTGACGAACCTGGCCTACTTGCGAATAGCCTCATTTTTCCACCTTATTTTAACCTCTCCTTCCTACTCCTCTCCCGAAGCCCACCTCTTCTTATCCACTCCTTTCCAGACAAGTGACCCATTCTCCTCTCCTTCTCCTAGCCAAAGATATAGATCTCCTACTCGTTTCCTAGTAGTCAGGAGAGGAGAGGAGGGGATATTCCAAACACTGAACTGAATGGTGGTTCCGCGGATCGGAGCGATGTCCCGACAAATGAGAAGTGTCGATTCCCAAAAGAGTGATATTTTATATCGGTAAGTGGCAGAAGAGGGGATTCCGAGTGATCCTTCTATGTGTATTTCCCAGCGAATCTTCATATGTCTGCCGATTGTGACGGTTCTAACCGCCACTACACCTCAGACCAGCCCCTGGCTGGAACCCAGCGGATACCGTGCTTCCTGAGCCCGGCTCAGTTAGCCATAGCTTGGCACAACCTCCTGTATATAAGAACCTCTGGCTCCCGAGTTCTGCTCTCTTCTCTTCTCTCCTTAGCTTAGAATCCTCGAATAGACAGTTCCACAGTGTCAATCTCACCACTCGTGATACCTGACGTAGTCGTGCTCTTGCGCGGTCCATCAGCTGTGCGTGTCGTCACACCGATTCGCAGGAACCAGTGTCTTCTGATTCGAAGAGCTCGTTGTTTTGAAGTGACGCGGGAAGGGTCGGCTCGCTTCGTGAGAGAGGGGTCCTTTTTATATCTCCTTAACGTCGTATAAGTACTGTATATTTCGATCTTTGGGTTAGGGATACCAGCTTTAAGTCTTAGTACTTAACGGCAGTAAGATCTTATAACTTTAGTAGTATAAAATAAGTTAGACTATAGCTTATAGCGCGCCTAATACGATAACTGAAATAAACCCTTAGACTAATAATAAGGTAATTATAAATTATAAGTTATAAATAATATATCTACTAATACTTATTGGTGGTTTGACTTTATTGTTAAATACGAGGTGTAATACAGGAAGAGGCTAAACCTTAGTATTAGACTATTCCTATTGTTGATGTACACCGAGTTAAAGGTGTGGAAGTCGTACTACTATAATATAGGTAGGACTGGCCTAGTTAGGTAGTCCGTGCTACTAAGTATATTTACTTAGATATTATAGCGATACTAGGCCTACTTTAAAAGAAGTAAAAGACTCGGTGTAAATAACTAATTATCTAAAGTCCTTAACTAATTAAATCTGTTAATTTCTCCCTTAATATTAATTAAGTCTATTAATACCTTATAATTTATAAATCTATCTAAATCTACTAATTCTCTATATTATTATTGTTTTATCCTTTACTAATATCTTTACGTTTAAACTACTCTTTGACTATGATTTTAATCTTATTTATATTAATAAGTACAACTAGTACCTAGTAAGGCTTTAATTTCGTTATTATATTAGTAGGATTTGTAGTTCCCTTAATCTAAAGGATCTTATAGATTTTATATTACTTATATACCTAGCGTAATACTATTATATTAATTATAAGACGCTTCTCTTTTATTATACTAAGTTTTTGTCGGTATATAATTATGGTGATTAGCACCTCGTACGAGAGCTTGGTGGTTCTACATGCTTGGTGTCATGTGAGTGGCTTGCCACCCACATACTTAAGCTCGTAGAGCACCACATCTCTCTACCTTTACTCTTCACGAACAAATGAATACACCGATTTAGTTACCTCCAAAGAGAAGGTGACTTGAATCCCGTATTCGCCGTCGTCACGACCACCAGGTCGTACCAACAGTTTTATTAAGTATTCGTATATTAACTTAGAATCTATATAAATTGTTAATTTAAGTATCTTACCTAGGATAGCCTCTAGTATTAACTTAATAACCCCTACTATATTAAACCCGCCGCTTAAATTATATAACTTAGATATTAATACTCTATATTTTATAGAACTCTAGTATAAAATAACTATATTATTATTCTTATTCGCTAAGTATAAAATATAGCCTATTTAAGAGGAAAGGTTAATTAGGTTTATAAAAGAAGCGTCTATAAATAACAGAAGCTTTAGTAAGTTAATATTTAAAGGTATATATTTAAGTCTATACTTTAGATTATTAATTAACTATTAAAGGCGCTTATTTAATATACTAATATCGCTCTTCTTAGGGTTTAGAGTTTATACTATAACGCTTAAATCGAATACCGCCTTAGGTTAGTATACTATAGCTACATAAGCTCCTAGTACTTGTTAAGTAATATATTAATCCTTTATAGAATAATCCTTATAAATAATACTATAAGTACTAATAATATTAGTAACTCTATCGGTTACTAATTTAACTCGATCTCTATAATCGTAGGTAATGTGAGGGTTGGAACCCATGATGGAGGCTCGGGCCATGCCCTCGCTAAGCACTGACCAAAGTCCCCGCTCAGCATTGGCCATTGCTCCACTGCTAAATTGGTTTCTCCTTTTCTACACTTTTCTACTCTATTCTTTTGACGTCACGTATTTGTCAAACAGTTTCTTGGAAGACTCCAGAAATTCTTCCTCTCTCTATATATAGAGGAAGAGATTGCATGTATGTAGTCTTCACGCACTTCTTAATTGAATATTCGAAACCACACCTTTGAGCTATTCGAGGTCTGGCCTCTCACATCTAGTAATAATAGTATAGTATTTATTACAGAGATTTTACTAAATTCTATTAGGAAATATAATCTTTTAGTAAATAGTACTATACTCTTAATAGCTCGGATATAATAATAATACTAGACTTAAACATAGTATATAATACTTGTATTATATAGAGTTGTCTGATTTATACGCGCTTACTAATTAGTATTAGTTTGACTCTAATAGAGAGTCTAGATAAAGTATTAATATAAATAGAATAGTATTATATTCGACTATCGGATGTGTACATCGAGTAAAGGTTATAGGTACTCGCTATTATATAGCAGTTCCAAGGCGCTGGCGCCCCTGCTAGCCCTAAGGCCGACTTGCACGTACTATAGCTCATACCGAGTATTCACTCGATATTCGTATAGCGACAAAGATACTTGAAATCCAGAAATCTTTCTTGAAGGGATTTTGTGTGTGCGAATTGCCAAGAGTGCCAACATGACTGGAAAGAGAGTTGCAAACCGATGACTATCTAACTAAGCTACTTTTAGAGGAAGCCAGGTTGCATAGCTAGCCCTGGCATAAGCTAATTTTCTCTTCTTGAATTGTACCGAATAGAGCTATTCGGTCCTATTCCATGCGGTAGAATCAACTCGTTCGATCAAACGACAACACAGCCTCTTTCTATCGCTATGGAAGCAAACAAAAGAGACTGCTTGTCTTATCCCTTTTCCATGCGCCACACACCCATTTCTATTCAACTATCATTCCTTACACTCCTGTTCCTCAATCCTCGCAATCACCTCTGCACTGTGAGAGGTGTTCCATCATTCGTAGGTTAGATGATAGTTTGTTGATTCGAGTTGTTTTGAGATTCGACGTTGGAGTTGTCTTTTGTGGCTTGATGTTGGAGGTGTCTTTGTCTGAGACTGAGACTTCGAAAGTTCTGAGTTCGCCATGGATGTGTTACAAAGAGGACTTTTCCTTTGTGCCCGCACCGCGTACGCTTTGTAGGTAAATTAGTGTTTTTCCTGGTAGTCCATTTTGGACGAGCTTAATTTGGCAAGGCTTCGTAACTTCGAATCCGCAGTTTCTGGTAGAGAACCTTCAATTTAGTGATTGCCAGTCTTCTATCCGACCTCGGTTCGGTGTGCGTAATACTCATTTTCTCTTCCTCGTTCTGCTCCTTGGTCGGGGTGTCTCGTAACCCGACCAGCACGCTCCTACATTCGATGGATGTAGCTACGACGTGCCTCTATTCGTCAAGAGGACGTGGATTGTGTCCAATGTGGACGGGCCTCTATCAAATCACTTGAAACCTCTGGTAGAGGATCTTCAACTCGACAAATACCAGCCAGCTCTCCAGTGCCTAATGGTCCGATATTGAATACCACACTGGCTCCTGTTTCTGGTGGATTGGAAAGGACTGTTTGAGGGATATTTGTTATCCAATTAGTGCCTAAGGTATCAAGCCCACCCAGGGCCTAATGCCCTGGTATACACCACTTCTGGCACTTAGATAGCTCTATTTTCTACTGAGTTACAATAATAATAAGAGCACGATACTCGTTGTTTTCCCCTTGCCAATCAGCCGTATCGCCGTACCTCCTAGAAGGACGAACTTTTGATTTAATAAAGCTTTCTGCCTTCGTTCCCCTTCACCTCACTTCCCCTTCAAGCTTACCCCCAGGCTCATAACCTGTTAAAGGGAATATATGTATAGAGCGCCGAGAATACCAGAATAATCAGAAATCAATTGACTTATATAGCCCCAGAATAAGTTCCCTCTTTATCATTAGAGTTTTATCGAATAGAATATACTTCTATATAGTAAGACTAGCTCTAGTAGACTTCTTTATTTATATAAAAAGAGACTACTAGCTAGAACTTAGTAGTAATATCTTTTAGTTCTATAAGTAAACTACTATTCTTGCGTTAAATCATAACACGCCTACTCTCAGCTCCCCTATTATCAGTATATCTACTCCTTAGGGAATATCCGATGTTAGTCACGTGAGACGTGAGACTCTTATAGTACATACAGTAACACTATGCGATATATTCTTAACTAGTAAGCCACCACCCGCTCCTGGGTGGATATAACGACACCTGTAGCTCTTCTGTTTCTTATTTTCTCTCTTCCTTCTAATACCCCTTGCCTTATTCCTTATAATAGTACAAGGGGAAAGTAATATCTACTATCTAACACCAACTTCCACGACTTTACCGTATATCAAGTAAAACTCTCAAATCTCACAAGTCTCTCACATAATTATCACAACCCACCTACCCCCCTTAACACCCACCCAGCCCTCCTAGCTATCCCCTCAAAGAAAACAATATAAAGAAACCTACCCACCCAACAACCCCCAACCACATCCCCAAATCCCTAAATCCCTACCTCACGGGTTAAGAAAACCCTATTTCCAACTTTACCCATACTATAACGATATTCCCCACAAAACACAGATAAATAAATGGCTCTCTTCCTCTCTTCCTCCCTTCCTCCCTTCCTCCCTTCCTCCCTTCCTCCCTTCCTCCCTTCCTCTCTTCCTCTCCCTCCAAACATCACTTAAAATCTAAAAAAATCCTACTCGACTATAGATCCTCACAACTCCTTTCTACTTACATAAATCCAAGACGAGCGAGCCTATACAGTACTAACGATTAAGTCTGAGCCATTTGCACTTTTTACACCAAAACTCGGCACAATCACGTGTATAAAAAACCTACAAGGCGAATAGGAAATACAAAATCCTTTACAAAATCCTTTACAAAATCCCTTTATTTTAACGTTTCCGTCCTTTCTATCTCTTCCGATTTTGTTAGAGTATATAGGGCATTAAATAAAAAGCGTATAAAGTTGTCCTTATTTAGAAAAGTAGTATTTTATACCAAATTCGGCCTAAATTCGGTATAAAAATTAGTATGCCTAGAAGATTACGATATATACTAATAAAGACCTTATATATAGCTTAATGCACCTATATAAATCTACTAAGAGGGTACTCAACTATAAGTACCTAGGAGGAATAATAGTTTTATCTGAGGTCTATATACTTATAAGCAATTAAAAACTAGGCAAATCGTCGATTTTTGGTGGGGTTCGGCTAAATGGCTCAGACTTAATCGCACCGACTATATCATCTACAAAACCCCCTCATGCCACAACCCCTATCACCTGTACCTTATCACAGTACCATAATTTCAAAAATCCTACATATCACTATACTGTAACTAGGATTCTAATAATAAAAAAACAAAGATTCAGACCCGAATAATAGTAAAGATTCCCAATAATTTACCCTCTTCACATTTTTAAGAATTAGACGTTTATAAGTCGGAATACAGTAGCTTTAATTTTGATTTTTTGACTTTTTGATGGAGTATGGTTATGATTGATTGTAGGTTTGGTTTTGGAGGTTGTTTTATGAAGTACATGAAGTACGTTAGGCTGATATGGGAGTTTGGATGTATATATGTGAACAGTGATGATGAGGGGATGAATTAGGGTCGTTATCTATTAAAAGGTAAGGTTATCGAATGAAGTAAGATTACTATATCATATGATTCTGAAGGAACATCCGACTGAAGCACGAGATTTTCTTCCTGTGCGGCGGTGTCTCGTGGATACTGCACTGTATGTATGAGATCCCTATAGTCGGTATCTTTATTCCTACCTACCTACCCACATAAATACCCTTCCCTACCCCCCCCCCA